>JADBJO010000366.1:412403-442403 GCA_016801955.1 Conus betulinus | reverse complement strand
CGCAGCGTGAGTGAGAGCGAGTGAGCGAGCGAGCGACTGACACTGGCACATGAGCCCAACGCCTGAAAATCGGTCGGTCAAGCACACTGGTCATTGATGACTGGCTCGCTCGCTGACACGGCCCCGGCCAACGGTACAGACGTACAATACACACACTTGGTTGATCTATTCATAATTATACTGAGAAGAAAAGCAACACCATTATGTTATATAAAACAGAATGAATCTCTCTCAAATGCACTCACCCGCGTCTTGAATTATTGGATCTCCATGCTCTGAGTCTGACTCAGACGATGAGTCGTTCAACAAAGCTTCTTCACACTCAGATCAAACTCTGGGTCGTTAGCTTCAACTTCACGAAGTTCGATGCCACCTGGCTCAAAATCTTTGTCTCCACTTTCTTCATCTCGGTAAATTTCGTCAATAACCTCTACAACTGTAGAGCTTCGTTGTGAGGCAGCCATGACTTCGAAAAGTGAAAGTACGACTTCACAGTACCTTGTTATCGATTGTCATAAATTATGTAAATGAACCAATTATCTTGAACAAATGGTACACCAAAAGCAAAGAGTGGTCAAGGGAGTTTATTAAATCATAAATAGAGGGATTTTCGGCAATGCTGGACAAAACAGAAAGAGTGTTGAATCATGACGAACAGCGTTCGTCAACTACGCATTGCAGACAGCACTTTTCATGACGAACGCCGTATGTCAACAGCGCAGTGAAGAGGTTAATGTGCATGTTTTTTTTTTTTCTTCTCAGAATCTGAATCCCAAGTTTGTGCACCTTGCATATGTATATATATATATATATATATATATATATATATATATATATATATATATATATATATATTGTTGTTTGTTTGTTTGTTTTAGGGGAGTGTTTATATAACACTTATTCCCAGCCAGAGACAAAGCTCTAAGCACTTAGCAGTCCGCATTCTCGTTTACACAACAAGCTGCCTACCTGGGTAGAAACCGACTGAAGAGCTGCCTACTGGTGCTTCATTCAGTCATTTCCTGTGTCATTCAGTCAATATTGTTCGTTCAGTTTAACAGCTCTTTCTTTCATTCTTCCGATTTTTCATGCAGAGCAGAGTGCATACTGTGTGTAATGTGTCATCCATACCTACGGCCAAGCTGGCCTTCTCTTCCAAATGTTGGTGATGGGATTTTACGTGTGTTCAAGATATACGTGCATTCACACACCAAACCTCGGTTATAGTCTCGTTTGGGGGAACTGTTTGGGAAATGGAGTCTGAACCAATATCAGCTCCAAGGGAAAAATCACCCCTTACCGAAAAAGCCCAGTGGAGATTCGAACCCAAAACCCCAGGATCACCAAGATTAAGACTCCGGTGATCTACCAACCGAGCTATGCGGCCCTGAGCTATTGGTTGAATCAGGACTGGGATCTGGGTTTGATTACTTAATGCAATGTTTCTTTTCTGATGGAAGTGAATGTGTCTGTAGGTGTGGATGAAAGAGCTAGACAGGGAGAGCACAAACCATTTATGTAACGTTATGTGTATGAGAGTGAGAGCACAGATGCAAGTATGGTTCTTGTGTATCTCTAAATTATCCTCTGTGTTAAAAAAAGGGCATTGATCTGAGTTACCTGTAAATTGTCCTTTCTGATAGATATAGTGCATTGATCTGGTTGGTCATATGTTCTGTTCATTGTGAACAAAAAAGAGCCTGTGAACATGAAGTATTGACCTGGTCAGTAATTTGTTGTGAATAAGACAAGGCGTGAATGTAGTATGTATTGACATGGCTGGTCATATGTACTGTTCACTGTGAGTCGGAGAGCCTGTGAGCATTGAATGATATGATCCTAATGTCATTCATTTTGCATTCTTAACAGTATTCAGACTTTGTTCAAATCATCTGATGAAACGTTGATGCATGCAGCGGGTCTGAACACTTTCAATTCTGCGCTGAAGTTGAACTGCCTGCCGTACTGGATGTGTCTACTGACCATGGGACACGAGACCATTGTCAAGCGAATCACGCACGCTTGCGACTTGGTCTGTTGCCCTTTGTGCCTTGCTTTGTGTGTGTGTGTGTGTGTGTTAGAGAGAAAGAGAGTAGAGATGTAAATTGTTCATGGGTATGTTTACATTCATGTGTGTGTATGTGTTTATATATGTGTTTATACGGATACATATCTTTGTGTTTCTTAGTGTGTTTTGGAAGACTTTTTTGTAGTTGTTCTTGTTTGCCGTGTCACCTGGGCCAAAGTCATACAGGTCTTGGTTTGGAGATAAGAGTATTACCATGGGCTGGTTTAGGGTCTCAGAAATATTTTGTAGTGTGAAGCAATTAAGTACACTCACACACATTTAATACATGCATGCTCCCACATCTGTTAACACACTCAAACATGCACACACACACACACACACACACACACACACACACACACACACACACACACACACACACACATATGAAGACATACACACACACACACACACACACACACACACACACACACACACACACATACATACATACATACATACATACACAGCACACACACTCACTCACACCTAGGTAGTGTGTGTGTAAGTGTTTGTGTGCATGAGACGGTATGGATCCATGCTTGTTTGTGACAGATCAGAAGTTTTTTTTTTCATTCATTTACTTCTGTTTGTGATAGTCTGCAGGATGGAACTTTAAAGCACGGTCCCTTGTATGCATAAAAAAATTTGTAAGCATATTCCATCTCATTTCCCCTTTACAAAGTGGGCTACTGTACTTCAGTTGCATAGATGACATGAAAATAAAAAACATGGCAACTTTGTGTAAATGTTAGAGATCTTTCCCAAACAAGAATGTAGCTACATTGGATGATGGTATCAAAAATGGTCCACGGTTCCACGGGTGGAAATCTCGTCAGCAGTGAATCATGGGAAATTCATGACAGTCTGAGAACTGTGTTAGCTGTGACAGGCCAGAACCTGTGGTCAGTTTCATTTTGTTTGTTATTGATTTTCACACTCTCTACCTGTGTATGGTGGTCATTTGTTTGTGACAGGCCAGAATTCGTTTCCTAGTGATTGAAAGTCCAAGTATGGGTCTCTGTGAGAGGCCAGAATTTGTTTTTAGCGATTGAAAGTCCATGTATGGATCTCTTTGTTTGTTTGTGACATGCTGGAAGTTGCTTTGATTTTGATATATTTTGGGATGATTGATTGTCGCAATTTGGAGTTTTGTGTTGTGTGATCAGTCAGAAACTGTTTTTGTTTTACTCATGTTCTGGGACTGAGGATTTACAGTTCGGGTCTGTGTTTGTTTGCTTGTGACAGGCCAAGCTTCTGTACGACAGACTTGACCCTATAACCACCATTAAGCAGATTGTAAGTACTTGGGCTCTTGGTTCATGGTTCTGTGTATGTCTGAAGGAGGGCAGGAGGGAGGGTATGAGGAACATGTGTGGTGCCTTTGAGCTTATTAACGAGTGTTTATGTATGTGTGTATGAATACATTTATTATGTATGTAGACAGGGGTATATGCTGTGTGTGTGTGTGTGTGTGTGTGTGTGTGTGTGTGTGTGTGTGTGTGTGTGAGGGGGGGGGGGGGTAGCACATGGGAGAATGTTGTTGTAAACTGCTTAGTGCTTAATACTGCTGAGACTTTGGAAGTAGTTTGCAGCTTTTGTGTTTAAAACTTGGCCTTTTTCAACATGCCACTCAGGATTACACTGAGGCTTTCTCTTTACCCTGTTGAGCCCTGAAAGGCATTATGTTTGAAAGAAAAAGATATTTTTGTTTTTGCTTTGGCCTTTATTATGTAAAGCATGATAAAAAAAAAAAATGAATGTAGAATAATTTTGATTAGGGGGTTGCTAATAGGTTTTTGGTTTATACCTGTGCTCAATGAAATGAGCCAAGCCTGTTTCAAAGCCTTTGCAAACAACATGACTGATTGATGATAATCATTATTCCTGGAGAGTCAGCATTTTTACTGATACGGATGATTGGTTTTCTTGGTTATCACAGAGCCGAGATCAAAAAGAGGAGGCAAAACAAGAAGCAGTACAAGACACTGCTGGACCTGTTGTCCAAAGCCATCAACGCTCTGGTGAGTTTGGTGAATCAGCGCTGTGAACAAGGCTATTTGGAACCACTGAAGCTGAATCAACAGTGGCAGTAACGCTATCTTGAGTCAGTTCAACGGATCAGTGGGATTAGAGATGTTATTTTGATTCAGTTCCATGCATCTTCAGAGATAAGTATGTTTATTTTGTATCAGTTTATTGAATCATCAAGGGTTAGCAGTGTTATTTTGAACCATTTCAGTGAATCAGCAGGTAATTCTGTTATTTTGAATCAGTCCAGCAAATGTTCTGTGTTGACGTCGTTGTTTGTTATCTGTTCAGTGAACCAAACGGACTTATGATATCATTATTTTGAATTCCTTCTGTAATTCATCTGTATTAGCAATGTCGATGTTGATGTAAATTTATTCAGTGAATTAAGAAGGTCTATGATTTTGTTATCACTTTAATGAATCATCAGTATCAGCAATATCATTTGAATCAGTTTAATGAGCCAATAGGGTTAGTAGGCTGCTTTGAATCAATCATTATGTTAACGACATTGTTTTGAATCACGTCTGTGAATGGACAGATATTAATGATGTTTTACAACTTTTTGGAATGATTAGTGAGGGATGCTATTGTGAATCGTTTTTGGGGAACCAGCTTTGTCAGACGTTATTTTGAATCACCTTTTGATTTTTCACAGTAGTTTTGCAGAACCTTAGCAGACTTCGTTAATCCTTACATTTCTGTCTGGTCTTTTTATAGAAATATGCTTACAAGTGTATTACCAAATCAGTTACACGTTGATGCATGGGACATAGAAGCAGTTAGGAAACTTTCTCTTTACATCCTTTGTGCTGCTTTGGTATTATGCTGATGGTCGTTTTGCTGTGTATCCTGCATCCTGTATCCTGGGGCTTCCTGTGTCGACGATATAAGTTACATAATGTGTATGTGTGTGTCTGTCTTTGCCAAGTTTTATGGGATGTATAGCATTTGACCTGAGAATAACCTTCTTTTAGAGAGGAACAGCAAACAAAAAAAAAAGAGTACAAGTGTATGAATGTTGGGTATTGACACTTGCCCTGAAGGTAACGGAGTGGGCATTGGAAAAAAAAATCATAAGCATAGCCATATTGCATCAAACTGCTTAGTCTATCTTAGTAAAGATTGATGTCAGACACACACACACAAATACGCACACATGCATGTGTGCACAAACACACACACACACACACACACACACACACACACACACACACACACACACACACACACACACACACACGCATGCAAGCACACATGCACATGTGAGCATACACTCAAACATACACTCACACATACACTATTACACACACATCCACACACAAGCAGAGAAAAGCCTTGTGTATGCAGCTTCTGTCAGGTGAATGTAATTTATTGTTCTTGTTCAAGGTTGAGACCTTTTTTTATTTTAAAGTTTTGAGGCTGAATGACAGAGGTTTGAGATTGGCTGTTTGAGGTTTGAGGATTGAGACTGTTGTTTTATGCTTGAGACTGGTTGTTTCAGCTGGTCTTTGAGATGGCCAGTCCCACGGTGGTGTTCCGTTACGCTGAAGATTCAGCAGGACCAGGTGAGTTGGTTCCTTTTCTACAAGAAGAAAAGACTTTTTGATTGCTTGTTGTTTTGTTTGTTGTCTCACCTTCCATGTTCTCTCAGGTGCTTTACTCTCTTGCACGCCCATTCCATCAGGCCTCCACAATGCCACAGTTGAAATCACGTTGTTGCAGCCCCTCTCCCCCCCCCCCCCCCCCCCCCCCCCCCCCCTTTTTTTATGATGATCATGAGGAGTATGATGATGATGATGCTATGAAGAGGCTATTTTGGTGAGAGGGACAACCATGAAAAGATGAAGAGAACTTAACAAAAGTTTCTGTTGCTAGAATATAGATGAAAAATATCTGTGATTTAACAAAACTGATAGTAGGTAGACTGAAAATAGCATAGCAGACTGAAAATAGCACAGCAAAAAGAAAGACAAGAAAGAATGCACATTGAATTTCCATCATGGACCTTTTTATGTATTTAGTTAATTAAGAGTCATGAAAATAGCATGCTTCTAAGAAACAGCATACTGCCATGATTCTTTAGACAATGACGGCAGAAAAAGTGTTGAAAAAGTATTACTATTTTAACCAAATATGTTGGCAGTTTACACACTTAGATAAAATATATTAGGAAATTAATCTAGTTGTATTGCAATTTTTTTCCTTGTTTGCTGTTTTTGGATAATTGCTATGTAGTTATGAAACAAAAGAGTTTTTCAGTTGGTTTGTTTAATGACTTTTATATCATAGTAAAGCATTCATTTTCACCATTTCAATGCTCAGATGCTCAGCATGAGGGCTTCTAATTTCAGCGGGAAAAATGTATTGTTTTTTGTTTGTTTTTGTTTCAGGAGCTATTGTTGCCCCATATGCTGTTAAGCATGAGGCTGCCTTGACTGAAGAAAATGATGAGAACATCTACTATGATGCCTTGAACATCTGGGTAATGTTTGCTTCTTTATTAGGGCATATTTGAAAATGTGTGTGTGCTGGCATGGATGTCCTTGTCAACATGTGTGTATGCATATGTGTGCATCCACATGTTTGTACATGTACGAATGATTTATGCATCATGTTTTGTCAGTCAAGATGAGGCCTGATTGTTATTTCTCATACACTGTTCTGTTGTGTCTCTGTCATAGCTGTGTCTGTCTTTGTATCCGTGTGTGTGTGTGTGTGTGTGTGTGTGTGTGTGTGTGTCAATCTGTGGATCAGCTGTAGCTGCTGAGCATTTGATGCTTCGTTTGATGCCAGTAAAAATGAGCCATGTTTGTTGCCTCCCAGTTCATCATTTCTGTTTGTCTCTCTAACCTGTCACAGCTGGCGGAGTCTCTACAGCACAGTAACCCAAAGGTTCCTGTAGACATGGTGGAGGTGGAGAAGGAGGGGGTGTGCCTGAGATACTGCCCTCTGGAAAATGCTGAAGGTATGGTGTTTAGTCCACCCTTACCATTCATGGCTTGTTGAATGTGCTTCCAACCCCTGAACAGTTCTGCTTTTCACCATTAGTTTTGTCCAGACACTGTGAACTCCTAGGGAATTACAAATTTCTTTATGTCACACGTATTTAATGGCCAAGGATATTGTTTTTTCAGCAACTTTGATGTCACAGCAGATTTTTTAGAGTAAAATTTGGGTTGCCCTTCATCAGGACGATATGGTTCCATCCTTTTTTTTTATTTTTTTTTTTTTGTACTCCAAGTTCTTATAGAACGAAGAAATGCTGAGTGTGGGTGTGTGTGTGTGTGTGTGTGTGTGTGTGTCCCCCCGTCCATGGTCAAAATGTGTTCCACTCGCTCCAGACACAACTACTGGGCCGATCTTTCTTAAAAATTTGTAGGTATGTTCATTATGGGTCATGGATGATGCCTGATGTTTTAGTTCACACCGTTCTAGCCATTACTAGTGGCTGTAACAGCCTGTAACGGTTTTTCTTCTTTATGGAATATCTCAGAAAGTACTGTACCGATCTTTGTGAAAATTAGCAGGTGTGTTCATTATGGGTCACAGATGATGCTGATGTTTTATTTTACCGTTATAGCCGTTACCAACAGCTGTAATGGCCTGTAACAGTTTTTTCTCCTTTATGGAATATCTCAGAAAGTACTTGACCGATCTTTGTGAAAATTAGCAGGTATGTTCATTATGGGTCACGGATGATGCCCGATGTTTTAGTGTACTGTTATAGCTATTACTAATGGCTATAACGACCCATAACAGTGTTTCTTTTTTATGGAATACCTCAGAAAGTATGTAGCCAATCTTTCTGAAAACTTGTAGGTATGTTGATTATGGGTCACGGATGATGCCCAATGTTTTAGTTTACCGTTATAATCGTTACTGGTGGCTATAACGACCCCTAACAGTTTTTCTTCTCAAGGAATATCTCAGAAAGTAGTGGACGACATTTCTGAAAATTTGTAGGTATGTTCATTTTGGGTCACAAATGATGCTCAATGTTTAAGTTTACCGTTATAGCCGTTACTAACGGCCCATAATGGTTTTTATTGATGGAAAATCACAGAAAGTTCTTGGCTGATCTTTCTGAAAATTTGTAAGTATGTTCATGATAGGTCACAGATGATGGCTGATGTTTACCAGAATAGCCATTACTAACGGTTACACCAGCCCAAGACGGTTTTTTTTTTTCTCTTTTGGAATATTTCACGCATATTCAGGATAAACTGGGAGTACGTTTATATGTTTTGCATCTTGTTTTCTTTTGATTTTCTTTGTTCAGTGATTCTCCATGTATCAGAATTTTGTCTAGGGCAAATCTTTTGTTGCACTGGGTTCTTTAACAAGTGATATTCTTACAGTGCCTATGACATCTGCCCCTTGAAATAATGTTGTGCAAGGAATACAATGATGCCAATCATTACCTCTGTCAATGTGTAAAGGTGTATTTATGTAATTTTTGTTTTGTTTTGTTTTCTTTTACAGTGAAAGGAACAACGAAAGAGGACTTGGAACAGTTTGTGAAGTCGCTGATTTCTAATCTGGTAAGAACTAAGTAGAGGGAGAGTGGGGAATATGGGAAAAGGGGTCATGGGAATGGTGGGGGCATGGAGGTGTTGGGGATGGAGGGGGAGAAAGCTGGAGTGATAGGTCTTAGTTTGTCATTTCTTTGCTCTCACTTACGTGTGCACATGCGCAACACATACACACATACACAAACATGCGAACGTACACAAACACATTGTGATGTTTTTTAAAGAAAAGCTGCACATGAGTGGTTAAAGAAAATCTGTGATGACAGGATTTGACAAAGAAAATCTGTGATGACAGGATTTGACAAAGTTGTGATGACAGGATTTGACGTTGTGTTCCAGTCGGTAAAATGCCTCCACAGTGCAACGGAAGCGGTTCCAGAGCATTGTGCAGTCACAGCCCAACCTCATGCTGGTTCACCTGGAGAAATGGGCTGGACTAGCGCAGTCAGGTGGGCTGTCTTTAGCGCTTGTGTCCGGAGTGTCTTCTTTGAGTTTTGTCATTTTGTTCTTATTTCTTGTTTGTTGCATTCTTTGTGCTCTTAGAATTGCTGGGCTCCTGCATTTCTTTCCAGCTATGATAACCATGGTCCCACCTACCTTCCTCCACTTACCAGCCTGGCTCCCAGCAGTCCTAGGGTGATAAAATGTCAGATCATCTGTAACTTTGCTTCATGATCCCCCTATGACAATATGGTTACTGAGTGAGAAAGTGAGCACCCAGCTGCTAAAGGAAGCCACCACAGCATCTTATAACAATAATTCTTGTGAATCTGATGACACTGACAGCTTGGGCATGAACTTAAACCTCAGTGCATGTGGACTGGAATTGAATTCCTCAAAGATGACTCTCATACATGGCCTTTTCACAGTGAAGATTGGAACCGCTGTTCTAGCACCATCTTATCCACCAGAGCAGACCTGTGACCTGCAGTCTATGTACACTGATGCAGAGGCTCCCCTGTGAATATGACACACTGGTTTATCGGTGAGGCTGAAAAGTACCCTTGAATATGACAGGGAGCTAAACCGGCAAGCTTCCATCCCTTCCCACAGTCCTGCCGGCCAGTTTTTCAGCGATAGGGGACCTCATGAGGGCTGTTTATAAATCTGTCCACCTGCTGGTAATTGCTCATAGCGGTACTGCCGACATGTTCAGATAAAGCTAGTGCTGGCTTCCCCTACCATGAGAAAGTTTCTGAGTTTCCTGGTTTTACATTTTATAAGTTTGGGTGTTAGTTTTGCTTTGTCTCACTTTCTCTTACACTTGTCTGAACAAGATGGCAGAAGATGACGCAGACCAGTGTGTGACATATGACAAAGTGACAAGAATACACACTCACTGGTGTGTTGACAGTGTGCAGTAGTTCATGACACGCAGAAATAGAATAGTGTTGGTTGTTTTTTATGTTTTTAGTTACATTGGTTCTGTTGTGATTCTGAGCAAACTTGAACGCCATTGTGCAATTAGTGACATACGTGTGATCACTACTGATGTGACAATTACTGTGACACCAAAGACAATGTGACAGTGTGAGAATGGATAGCTCGTCCTTTGCAAGTGTCAGAGTTCAGGGGAACTCCAGAATGTAAGTTTACACACTTGTGCCTGCATCTGTCTGATGTATTAGTTCATTTGTATGTATATATTGGTTTTGTTTACATGTGACACTCTCAAAATCTAAATGTCACGTTTGTCATCATCTGTCAGTTGCAGCACAGACTCAAGGTCAGTCTTTGACTCCCTGAAAATCTGTGTTCAATTCTGCATGTAATAATAATATTTTTCTAGATGTAGAAACGAAACACAGTTGGGTTCAAATAAGTACCTCTTTTATACTGAAATGTCCACCAGAAACCCAGGAATGAAAGGAATAGTACTGTAGTAAGAACTCAGGAACCAAGGAAAGTAATGAAAGCCTATATTCAGAACTCAAAGAGCTAAGACCTATAGAAGAATTCATGCTGTCTGAAGCACTCATTTTAGTCCCTAAGATTCCTGTCTGAGACAGAAGGAGAAGAAAAAAAAAAAACAAACAAGAATGCCATGTGCCTTTGTTTCTGATGGGCTGGTCTGGAGGCTGTCAGCTGGATGGGATGTGAATGGTTCTGTAATCGCTCTTGTTTCGAGGGTGGAGTTTTTCTTTTGTTTTGCAAAGGGGATAGATAAGAGAAACGCTTTATAATTCTTTTTTTTTTTTTCAGTTTGCATTTTGTATATTGTATATGTGTGTCGTGTGTATGCATATTCAGTGCCTTAGGCTGTCAGTTGTTTAACCTTGGCCCACTGCAGTAGGTGAACTGATTTCAGGTATGTCCCTGATGTGTTCCTGACAAAGAGAGATAGGGAGAAAGACCAGCTGACCATCAACAACTTCAATGCTGAAGTCCTGCACCAGCTCAAAGCCAAAGACACTGCCTTTTCTATGGGTAATTATGTTGCTTAGATTAACCAAAAAGTTCTTCATGCCTTTCCTCTGGTTATCTATGTTGCTTAGATTAACCAAAAAGTTCTTCATTTCTGTTATTCAAAACAGAACTTTATTCTGTAATATTAATACAAAACAGCGTTCTTTTGTATTCACTAAATCATAATCAAAGTGTTATGAAAATGAAAAAGAAAAAAAAATGTCCTTCAGACGTCACGAAACAGTGGTTTTGAGGGTTCCTTTCTGTTGTACTGATTTTGACTTTGCTTGCAGGTTCTTTTTATCCCTGGGTTGCTTCTTTCCAAACAGTATTTGTTTCATCGCATCCAGCTTAGAACCTGTTGGTTGATTATTCTTGCTTTGAGATAGACATTATGTTAATTAATCTAATGGAAAATGTATCAGTGGAGTGTTATATGAAGTGAGGTTGATTGCAGCCAACTTCTATGTGTATGTAAGTAGATTTGGGTAGGACTATTGTGTATCGAAGGGATTTGTGCATTTGTAGATTCACATTATTTACCTGGCAGCGAATGGTTTTGGAAATGCTAACACTGTCAGCTGTACATCACTCTCGTTTTAATGCCCAAACCAGTGATCCTTCTTTTTTTTTTCTCCATAAGAGGAACATCATCTTTCTGATGAGATAATAAAGTGAGGTCACATTTGAACATACATTTTGTGCATTGTGAAAAAAAAAACCCATAGCTGTGAAATGAGTATTTCCTGACAGTCTTCTGCAGAATAACCCACTTGAAAAGGTCAAGAGAAACCTAGGAGAAACAAACAAACAAAAAAAAAGACAGGGTTAAGAGGCTCTTTCTATGCAATATGCTCAGATTTTCAGATGGAGAAACATGTTCTGACAAGAATGTTACACAATACAACACAGTTAAGAAAGTGTGCAGATTGAGGTATTTTATTCAATTAACTGTAATTGTTGTACCTATAGACCCTCTCCTACTGAAAATGAAGCAAGAAAACAAAAAGTTCATTAACATAGGCAACAACCAAGAGTGAAATTTGAATGAACGCGGCATTATGAAAATTGTAGAACAACAGTCTTAACTCAAAGAACATTAAAAAAAAAAAAAAAAAAAAAAAAAAAAAAAAAAGACTGGGCTTGAGGTAATCAAGAGTTACTTATAAATCTTTTTTGAAGAGCATAGAGATAGCAAAAACAGTTTCAAGTAAAAAAAATATTGGAACTTTGGTGTTAATGATCAAAAGAGAAAAAATGAAACAATGGAACTGAAAAACTCTCTTGAAAAGGATCATACAAAGTAAACAACCAAGACTGGTTTCAGGGACTTTCAGTGGAAGTGAAGTGAGAGTGTTTGATATGGTGTGATATAAGCTGAAACTTGTCATAATTGTGTATACAAAGTCAGATAGTCTGTGCGTGTCACATTTGGCCAGACTGCTCAGGACACGAGGGGATGTGGATGGGCCAGAAAATGGTGTGAAGGAAGACACAGGAAGGCTGTCATTGCCTCCATGCAAGTGCTGTTTTCGATGCGTGTGTGCAGGTCAAACAGAGAGTGGTGAAGTGTGTGTCAAGTTTGGCCTGATCACCCAGGACACCAACGTGGACGAACTGGTGCAGCTGGTCCAGACCACAGGTCGCGAGGTCGAGGAATCGTCCAAGGTCAGCTTATTCATATAACCTCTCAGTTTCAATTTCGTTTTTGTAAGTTGCAAAGGGATGCGACTGCAGGCAGAAATATAAATGAATCTGCCGAACAACATGGACAAGATGATTTCTTTTTTCTTTGCCAGCAGATTTGTAGTTGCTGTGAGAGAAGAGATGCAGTTTGGTGATGGTCTCACTTGCTAATCTATGCACTCCCTAGCTTCATAATTAAACCAAATTTGATGGGATACGTACGCATGTGTAGTGATCGCTAGTGATGGGCTACACACAGGCATGTAGGTACCTCCGACACCAGGATGTACTCAGGCAAGTAGCGTGTAGGTACCATGATGTACTCAGGCAAGTAGCGTGTAGGTACCATGATCCAAGTGAGGAGCACAACTTGTGTGTGTGTCACACTCTTTAGCCATATATATACAGGTGGAATAAGTGATGATTCAGCAGTACTTTGATATTCCAAGCAAAAATGAATTTGACTAGATGATTTTTATGAAAAATCCCAGATCGGTCATCGCAAATGCTGAATGCTGAAGCTATGTAAAGTGGTGATGGCACTAGTGGAGGCACGAATGTACAGAACTGGCCAATTTATAGGGAAATTCAACTAATGTTAAAGTTACAGGAGTGTTTTGTGTAGTAATGATTTCATTTTTGTGAAAAAGTCTGACGATCAGCATCAATAAATTGAAAATATCACGCTAGCTGCAGAAAGTTTATAGTTGCAACAGGCTACATTGATTCAAATTTGGGATTGCACACCGACAGATTTACTTGGAAACATTAACAAAGATGAGATTATTATGTGCAGTTGGACATGTCAGTGTGTTGTAAAATTTCCCTGATATTCAGTTATGTAAACCCTGATATTCAGTTATGTAAACCTCTGTCTGTGTTCTAGTCTCTGAATCTCTTTGTAGCTCTGTCAGTTCCCCTCTTTCTTGTCCCCTCTCCTTAGTCCCTCACCCTCTTCTCTTCCACATTTTTCCAGTAACCATTTTGCGTTTTTTCCAGTTCCTTGAATCAATGTCAGAACTGATTCGCAAAGGCATTGAGGAAGCGCACCATGAACTCCAGCGAGAGCAGCAGGGCAAGCTGATGCATGAGGTAAGAGGGATTATACTTCATAGACAAACTGGATGGGCACTGAAGAGAACAGATTTAATAGGTTTGTCCTTGGGATACTTTTCATCTTTCCACTGATTTTCAGAAAAACAGTTCCGTTTTGTTGTTGTTGTATTGTGTGCTGACAAAAAACAACAACACACAAACATGTAAATTTAGTATATTGTACATCTGAAAAAAAAAGTCATTTAAAGGTAAACCATCATCTTCACCCTTGAACATGGATGCTGCGACAGATGCTTAGGCAGGCAGGGGTGACCTCCACTTTCTGTCCTTAGTCCCACTCGACAGTGTTGAGGTGTCATATCTTGTCCAGTCCCTCATGTTGTCAAATCCAGTATTTCCCCAGCCTGCCAATAGCCATCCTGTGACAGTCTTTAACATAACATCACATCATGGCAAAATTCATTCTTATTGCAGGCAATCAGTGGTGTGACTTGTAAGATGTGGTCTTCACTGGGAAACTGATTTATGATTTTTGCAGACGTCATCACTACAACTGCCAGCCATAACTCTTTCTTTTGGTAATATCTCTACCGCTCAGTATGGGATCACATGTTTTCTTCAGCATTTTGTAATTCTTTCCAAAGAGGGAGAGAGAAAAGGGGAGAGAAAATGGTATCAAAAGGAACAGAAAAAGAAAGATGAAAAACCTGTGCTCATTTGTTATTCGTTTCATACTGGTCTGATATGAATGCATTGTTCTCTGTGAGAGCACTGTGCTTTATTTTGTTAGCCACTTTGTCTAGTTATCATCGTTGTTCAGAATGGTTGATGCCATGACATGGCTTTTTTGAGATAACCCCCAGCTGGTGTATATGGTGATGTAGCTTTTACAGTGGCTGGTGTTTGTGATGATGCTGTTTTCACATAAGGGGGGTTCTCACATAATTGATAAGTGTGCAGGTACACAACTTCTACTTGAGTTACTGGGTAGATCTCCACGACATACTTCTTGCAGGGCGATTTGAGACAGATTCCCATGTCAACCATCATTGACGATGTGGCTTTCATAGGAGCTGCTAGGTCAGAACTAGTAGCTATTCCAGACCATGACATGGCTTTTACAGGGGTTGCCGAGGCAGATCCTCATGACTGATCAATGTACTGACATGACTTTTATAGGGGATGCTTGTGGTAGATCCTTGTGGGTGGGCTGATCTTTACACTGATGTGGCTTTTGTAGGGTGTGCCGAGGTAGAACCGTGTGCTTGTGTACACAGTGGTATGGCTTTTACATGAGGTGCTGAGGCAGATCCTTATGCCTTGTCTGTATGATTGTTTTGTTTTTACATTGGGGGAGTGGGAGGGAGTGAGCAGATGCCTGTTGCTGGTCTGTATAATGACATTGTTTTTACAAGGGGTGCTATTGCTTATCTATATGCTGATGCGGTTTTTGAGGAGAGACTGAGGCCGATGCCTATCGTTTGTCTGTATAATGACATTAGTTTTTCATGGAGTGCTGTTGATTATCTTTACACTGACGTGGAATTTTGAGGAGATGCTGAGGCAAATGTCTACAGCTTGGCTGTATAATGACATTAGTTCTACAGGGGGCACTGAGGTAGATCCTCATGGCTGACCTTTGGCCTTCACAAGGAGTAGGCAGATCCCTGGGGTGGTCTGTACACTGATATGGCTTTTACAGGGAGCGCTGAGGTAGATCCCCATGGCTGATCTGTATAATGATATGGCTTTTTAGAGGAAGTTGAGGTAGATCCCCATGGCTGATCTGTATAATGACGTGGCTTTTTACAGGAAGTTGAGGTAGATCCCCATGGCTGATCTGTATAACAACATGGCTTTTTAAGGGAGTGCTGAGGTAGATTCCCTTGGCTGATCAATATGATTAATGAATTGGTTTTTACATGGAGGGCTGAGGTAGATCCTATGGCTGATCAATATAATGACATGGTTTTTACAGGGAGTGCTAAAGTAGATCCCTATGGCTGATCTATATAATGACATGGCTTTTTTTTTTTTACAGGGTTTACAGGGAGTGCTTTGGTAGATTCCCATATCTGATCTATATAATGGTATGACTTTAACAGGGAGTGTTGAGGTAGATCCTTATGGCTTATCTATATAATGACTTAGCTTTTTTTTTTCTTACAGGGAGTGCTGAGGCAGATTCCAATGGTGGGATCCATGCTGAACTGGTTGTCTCCCATCAAGGAGGAGATCAAAGGTCGCAGCTTCAACTTGACCTCTGGCAAAATCTCTTCCACTCAGGACACTTACAAACTGCATATGCAGGTGACGTGTGTGTATGTGTGTGTGTGTGTGTGTGTGTGTGTGTGTGTGTGTGTGGACGGGAGTGTGTGTGTGTGTGTGTGTGTGTGTGTGTGTGTGTGTGTGTGTGCATGTGTGTGTGTGTGTGTGTGTGTGTGTGTGTGTGTGTGTGTGTGTGTGTGTGTGCGCGCGCGCGCGTTTATAAGCATCTATGTGGATGTGTGTCTAAGGTGAGAGAGGAGGGAGGAATGCACATATATTCTGAAAACGATGATAGATAATAATGATAGTATGGCATTATATAGTTGTTTAAAGGACAAGTTTACTGCTTTCAGAATGAATTCAATATTGGTATGTGTCATCATTATTAACCTTGAGTCTGTCTGCCGACTAAAATTTTGATCTTGTTCTGGAAATTCACATGTACTTATTCCTTTAGCGCATAGTTTTCAATCTGCTATAACTAGACCCCCATAAAAGTACACATCATCAAAGATAGATCAGATCTGAGGTGATAACAACATAACCTTTGTCAATGATAGCTTGCAAAAGATGACCATCCTCTTCATCTGAATTGTAAAGCTCTGCCAATTTCGGGGCGATTTGCATCCACCTCTTTCAGTTCAATGTCACAGCTGCATCTGAATCTTCATCCCCTCAGTCATGATTTTACAGTTCTTCATACAAAATTTACACAGCTTGATTGAGTCTGAAAAGGTGTCAAGCAGGAACCTGACGGACCATCACAGCCAATTTTGGACTTGGAGGACTACCTTGAGTTGGAAAGAGTGCTGTCTGATCTGAACTTTCATGCACGCTTTTCAAGAGTTTCAGTTTCCCACATTCACTCGAAACAGAGCTTCAAAGGGAAGCAACTCTCATTTTGAATCAGCTTATTTTCCATGTATGCAGGACGAAAGAGAGACAATGTTTGTGCTTAGCATGTACACTGCACGCTGGCACAGCGTAGTGACTTGAGTTGAGCACATAGATGTTCTTTGTGTACATCACAGGCTCAAGGTTACAATTATTCATTACTAGTATTGATATTACTCTTTATCGTGATGAATGTGTTTTTGAAATGTTTGTTACATACACTCTTTCTGCCTAACATGGTTGTCATATGCTGGTAAGGACTTGCAAGGTCCCACTGCAGAAGCAGGTTCGTCAGTCATTGTAGTTTGAGCATGCGTTGCTCTCCTCTGACAGGTCCAAGAAGATGGTGGCCTCCCAGCCCACCAGACACGAAGTCCCAGGACCTCCACGTCCAGCAACAGCACCATGGAGCCTGCTGCAGGTGCCAGCGGGGAGGGGGTGGACGATAGGGGTAGCACCACTGCTGGGCAGGTGAAGGCCCAGCTCATCAGTCAGACTCCCCCTTCCACTCCCCTGCCTGTGGTGGCTGTGGCAGGGCCTGGGATCACAGCCCGCGTGTCAAACCCGCTGCCGAGGACACTGCAGGGTGAGTGAGTGTGTGTGTGTGTGTGTGTGTGTGTGTGTGTGTGTGTCTGTGTGTGTCCGTTAGTGTTGGGGTGTGACTCGTGTGTGTGAGTATGCTTTTGTGTGCGTGTGCATGTGTGTGTGTGTACGCACGCATTTGCACATGTGTGTGCGCAAGTGTTGATTAGTGTATCAGTGTAAGCTTGTAGTGTGTTTAAGCATGTGTAATTAGGTCAGGTAACAAATGTGGCCTTACCATTGTCAAGATGGTAATATCTGTCAAAACAGGGTAAGCTGATAATTAACTGTGTTTTGGGATGGAGGAGGAGTTGGGGAACAGGCAAGATATATATGTGTGTGTGTGTGTGTGTGTGTGTGTGTGTGTGTGTGTGTGTGTGTGCATGTGTGTGTGTATGCGTGCAATCTTTTCTGATTTTTTACTGGATGCGTTTACACATGAGCACAGCCACCATCTTGGGTCCTCAGAATGTTATATGGATCAAAAAAAAAGCCTAGAAATGCAGCATGTTTGAATACTTTATGTTACTTGAATGCTAAATAATAGTAAATCTAAGAGTCAAGACTTCTACCTTTACAAATTTTGGCTTTGAAAATTTGAACTTGATACGTTGCTGCACATAAAATCAGTGTCAGTTCTACAAACTGATAAGAAACCAGACTTAAAAGTCACACTGTTGAAAAAAAAAAAAAAACACTGAACACTTTGTTGACTTTATTGTTTTTTAAAGAGAAATTCAACCTTCAGTAGTCACTATAGGGAATAGCAAGCTATGAAAACATTGACTCAATCAGAGGGTAAGAGCATTTTGTTTGTATGTGCACTGATGAACATGAGTTTGAATCACTTGTGGGGTCCAATTTTTATGGCTGTAACACAGTTTCTGCCCATCCAGCAGTAAATAGGAACCTGATTCACTTCAGGAATGGTTAAAGGTGGTGGAAAGAGAGGAATGGGCTGACTTTCATCGGCATGTCCCAGACACTGTAAACCTTCTACAGTTCACTGCCTCTGTGGCCACTAGCTATGAGACATTACAACAACAACAATGAATACTTAAACAGCGCCGATTCTCGGCCAGAGACTAAGTTCTAAACAGTCAACACACTCACTTGCACAACGGGCTGCCTACCGGGATAGTGTCGACTGAAGAGCTGCCAGCTGGCGCTTCATTCAGTCATTTCCTGTGTCATCCAGTCAATATCGTTCACTCAATTTCCTTACTTCCTTCATTCTTCCCATTTCTCACGCAGGATGCATGCTATGTGTAACGCGTCATCCATACCAACGGCCAAACTGGCCTACTCTTCCAAAAGTGGATGATGGGATTTATGTGTGTGCAAGATATTATGTGTGTGTTCACACACGGAACCTTGGTGTATAGTCTCATTCGAAATACTGTATGGGAAATGGGGTCAGAACCAATGTTAACTCTCTGAGGGAAAAATCCCCCCTGTACTGAAACGCCCCGGTGGAGATTCAAACCACAACCCCAGGATCACCAAGATTATGAGTCCAGCACTCTACCAACTGAGCTATTCCGGCTTTAACCTTTTCTTGTGTGTGATTTGGCCTGGAATATCAACTATGTTGTTATGGACTTTTTACTGACCATAGACAACAGTTTTTGATACCTCTTTAATATGTTTTGAGACTCTCAAGAAAAAGTCATGGAACTTAATGAGAACCGATTGAGGTCAGCCTTTACCAAAATGGCTGCTCCCTTGATCTTCTGAACCTCATCACTAATAATGGATTGTTCGAAAGAATCTGAATGTATTACTTTTCGTTTGTTTTGTTTGGACAAGTCATTAATGTACCCAAGATTGTGTGTTGAGCACATGTAAATCTGAGACAGTTTTGTTAATTTTTATGAAATTTTGGAAAGCAAGTTCACACACACACACACACACACACACACACACACACACACACACACACACACACACACACACACACACACACACACACACACATTTACACACTGTTTTTTAGCATATGCTACACGTTAATTCTAAAGTTCAGATAATTTTATTTTATTTTGGGGGGATGGGGATGTTGTTTTCGTTTGTTTATTTGTTTAACCTGTTCTGCTTTCCAGCGCCCAGTCCCCTCAGACACCTACAACCCCAGCAACCAGTTAGCCACAGCAGAACAGCATTCAGTTCTTACAGCCTCAAGACGGGGGGTCGTTCAACATTCCTGTATGGCAACAAGTGGGTATGAAAACTACACAGAGGGTGGACCCTTTCTTTTTTCAAGATGTGTGGGTTTAGTGTTAAAAGATGCCTGTGATGTGTCCTGGGAGGACCATGTGCGGAAGGAAATCCATTGCTCAACGCAGTCTTGACCCGAGGAGTGCAATACTGCCGGTGGGAGGCCTTCATGTTCAGAGGGAGGGGGAACGGAGACTTTTTTAGTTATGGATCATCTCTTACGTTTTCGTATCTTTGGTCTGTGGAATACTTCATGCTGGCAGCGTGTGCCCAGGAGCTATCGTTTTTCACACACCCAATTTGTTGAATACATGCTGTGAATGAAAGCGGTCAGGTGTTATCGACCATTCAACATTCTTTTTTTTAATTATTCCATATTTTTTTTAGGGGGGGGGGGGGGGGGGAAGAGTGGGCATTGGGTTGGGAAGAGTCCTGTGATGGGTGTCATTTGTCTGTGATCTGTGTTCTGCTGTTTTATGGAGTCATGGTAACCTTAATTGGTTTTATTGATTGAGTTGTATGGTGCACAGGCCTGATGGGTGGTACTGTCATTCATTATCCTGTTTTTACATCAAAGAGCATCAGGATTACGTGCGATGGTGCTGACGTGCTGTACAAGGTATTTATGTGTCCTCTTCTGGAATACTTGCACACAGATGTACATTTGCTCGTGTAGATCCACACATGCCCAATACATTGCTAAATATGTATTAGTCCTTGTGAGAAACATTTACACTTAAGCAAAAAGTTTTGTATGTACATCCCTAGCAGTGCATGTGCAACACATTGTAAGATACAATATGTGGTGGTCTTGCAAATGTAAATCAAGACATATGCTAAAGCAGGTGGTTTGGGAATGTAAAATAACCACATAATGCTGATGCATGTGCACAGGTATGCCTACCTGTGTCTACATATAGGTGGTCATGTGCACCTGCATTTGTGGATGGTTAATTTGATGTGCACAGCTGATGTTGTTATGTTTTTCTTGGTCATACGTTTGGTAGGAACATCAGACCAATTCTTGCTCTTAGAAAGTAAAGTATTGGTCATATAGCACATCACTGATGTAAAAGAAAGTTACGTATCGGTCATATAGCACATCGCTGATGTAAAAGAAAGTAAAGTATCGGTCATATAGCACATCGCTGATGTAAAAGAAAGTAAAGTATCGGTCATATAGCACATCGCTGATGTAAAAGAAAGTTAAGTATCGGTCATATACCACATCGCTGATGTAAAAGAAAGTAAAGTATCAGTCATATAGCACATCACTGACGTAACATTTATCTGGTTACAAATTCATGAAACTGATCATTGGCTGTCAGCACTTCACTGACATCATAGTTATCTCAATTTAACGTTTATCTTTTTTTTTTCACAAGTTCTTGAAAGTGAACATTGACAGAATCAGGTTTCAGTGAAATATCTGCAGGCTGCTGTCTTTTCACACCCGAAACACAGTATGTTCTGTTTATTGGTTTACATATTTTAAGTTCATGTGCAACTTGGGAAATGATTTAAGTGCAAGCTTCCAAGCTCACATACTTTGGTTCTTCTGTTTGATATGTCCACCCCATCACCCATTATCCCAGTTCCCACCCACACTCCTTTTTTCTCATTCCCTCTTCCCTTCCTCCCCCTATCTGAATACACATGCATAATACACGTTTCTGCTAATTTTCAAGTGTTGTGTTTATAGTTCAGATTGATATTTTATTGCACATTTGCTTATCTAAAGTCAACTATATGACATGAAGTATATGAACACTGTACATTTTTTTTTTATTTATAGAAAATGCAAACCATTCCCCTATGTCTTACCCAACCTCATTGTGTTGTGAGATTGAAAACGATGATATATCAGTTTTTTTCTTTTTGTTTGTTTGCTGTCTTTTTTTCTCCACATATCAGCTGAATGGTTAGCAAACAATGGCGTCTTGGTGTGCACCTTGATTGAAGGATGCTCTGTTGTGGTGAAGGTGTTCCCTTACAATTCCAAGAGACATGTGCAGGTACTAGCACAATATATCATGTAACACTGTAGAGTGAGAAAAACATGGATGGATGGATGGACAGGTACACCTACTCATGGAGTGCACAGAATTGAAGGCTGCCTTCAACTGTAACAACAGTGTTCAGGAAAACAGGAGTGGTAGGGGGTGGGAGGTGTATGGAGGGAAGGGAGGATGTGTGAAAGGTGTCCATGGACAATTTAATTGACATTGCTAAAAGAATAATTTCAAACAGTGAGTGTGTGTGTGTGTGTGTGTGTGTGTGTGTTTTCTTTTGCAATCACACACACACACACACACACACACACACACACACGCACACACGCGCGTACACTCACACACACACATACACGCACACACACAGTTGGATCTGCTCCATGGTTGTGCATCTTCTTCTAGAAAATGACTCCTCTTTCTTTGGGAAAACTCTTGGGTGGAGGTGTGTGATTGGGGGGGGGGGGGGCTGGAGGGAGGATGATTACAATGTGTAAGTTAAAAAGGGAAATTATATCAATCTGTATATCTGTGTCTATCTATATCTATCTAACTATCTATACTTTTAAAGTAAACTACAGTTTACAACAAACTGTTGAAGAATGCCCATGTTTAAGGTATATTTGCAGCCGTTTACTTTGAACATGTATTGTTGGGTTTTGTTTTTTTGAGAGAATCTCTTCTATGCAATATTCATATCATTTTCAAAAGCATGTGTTTGAATTTATTAATTGGTTGACTGGGTGTTCATGGTTATTGGAACGTTTAACCTTTTTCATCAGTTATTTTCCTCATGATGGAGTATGTGACTGAGAGCCGCGAAAAGAAGCGGTAGAAAATGATATTATTTTGAAACCTTGTCAACTTGATGTTGAAGATTCTTTTAGCGTAGACCCTGAAGGTTCCTTGTCACCCCAGTTGGCATTTCTTTGTTGCTGACTCTCCCAAATTTTCCCAGTATTGGAAATCATTCCCCAGATCCGAAACGTGTTGAGTAAGAAATTCCAGAATTGCAAAATCTGATTGAAAACGTAAAGTCTGCAGACAAGAATGAATAAAATGCAGCAGGATAAATCCAGCCTGATGTTCTGCTAGTGGTGGCTACTTCATGAAGTTGTGATACAGATGCTTTCAGTTCAAAAGCCAAACTTCCCTCTGCATCTTCTGATTCATGAAGTTCGACTCCAACATATTGGCAGCAGTGGTCGCAGCCTCAATATATGGATAGGCTGATCATGTTGGTTACCAAGCACGGTGGAATCTGTGTATGTGATAACTGTGAGGATTACATCATCTGTTGGCAGGAGGTTTCATCTCAATGAATGCTAACTTAGGAGATGGTCTGGCTTGACTGTGTTGATTGTGTCACAAAGCTTTTTTCATCTTATGTTTTTTTTTTTTGTTGTTGCTGTTATTGCTTGTACAGTTTTTTCCTTACAGTCTTCTTATGGTGTGTGCACAAACAGAAATACATATAGATGCTCTTAGACTTGCATATGTGCACATTAGTGGACCAAAAAGGTCTCTGGTGTCAAATGTTGTAAATTTTTGAGTGCTTGTACATATCCAGGCACACTTGGAAACAAATGCATGCAGATATGCACCCGTATACTTTAGTTCTATATAAGATCATAGTTTTATGTTAGATCACAGAAGCATTTCAGACATCTTTTCTATGGAACAAACTCTCTTAGTCTTATCCTTTGAAGAGAATTGCCTAGATCTAGTTATCAGCAGTGGATGTTATGAATTACAATGCAGGCAGTACGCTGACTATTATGTGTATGTGGTAAAGTCAGTTAGAATCAAGTTGTTAATAGCATATGTGCCGTTATACTCACACTCATTGCCCAACAAATAGTTCACGCCTACATTATGCAGCAGTTGCTGTTTATCAGCTTGCATAACAAAGTGCTGCAGCTGCTGTTTATGAACTTTTTTTTTTTTTTTTTTTTAAATTAAAGATGCTGTGTTAGATGTTTGTGAATGTTTCTGCTTTTTACTTCATGTGCATATGTATGTCCCTTTTTTCTTCCATGTCATAATTTATTCATAAGGGTATTTGATTTATTTATGTACATTTCGGTCTTCAGCTGTTTTGTTTTGTTTTGTCTAGTCTTTTCTTTTTTCCCTCATTAAACATACTTTTGTTGGCAAGGGTGCAGAAGATTTTTCTATGTATTTGCCAAATCCCAAAATGTTTTGAATGTTTTATTGTCAAATTACTTATACATAAAAGAGAATCTGGTGATCCGTACTTTCATGAACATTGAAAGATGATCATTGCCACAGAATGTTTTTCCTGCAGCAGTACTTAACTCTTAAGTTTGCTAACATCTTCTACCACAGGGAATAAAAAAGAACATTTTTTTTAAATGTCACAGGGATTAAGAAAATTAAAACTGACATAAAAAATTCAAATATGTTTTATTATGCCTGCCTGCTGCAATGGAGAATTCTGAAGTTGTGGTTTGAAATGATGAGTCGTCAGGTTTCACAGTTTGGTCTCAGTGTGGGAATATTGGGAAATTTCATCTTGGAACTGACACTTAACACAATCCATGAAATCGGTACCAAACAGTCGAAAGCAGGTATAATATTTACAGGGTAGATTGGATTTTAAAATACTTATGTTGGTTGACATTAATCAGGGTCGTTTAATGTGCTCTATTTGTGTAAATTGCTGTTTGAAACTGTATGATTAGAATGTGGTATGATCTAGTGTTTTACTTTTTTTTTTTCTTTTTTTTTTAAGCAACAAAGGCTTTTTTACATCATTGTTGACATTCCTTGGATGTAAAGTGATTTGAAACTTGGGAGCATTGTGTTTTCTAAATATTCACTGAAGTATGCATGCAAATGGTGGGTTTAAGTGTCAGGAACTGTAAAAAGAAAAAAAAAAAAAGACTTGTTTGTTTGTAACAATACAGCTTTATTGCTGTTGTGGGACTTTGTGTATCTCAAGTTGGTGAATATTATATTACACTTTGCAAGATAACTGACAGGGATGTGTGTGCCGTTACTTCAGGGATTCCTTTTTTTTTGTGTAACCTATGCCCCCGCCCCTCCCTGTTCCCTGTAATTTTGGATTTTCTCTCAAACAAAACAAGCTGAGGGGGGGGGGGGGGGGGGGGGGGGGATGCAGTTATTTGTTACATTATTCATATGTGAAAATTGTTTGCATTTATTTCAGCACTAGACAGTTTTTCCCCTCCCCTTTCCCAGTGAAATGGTGGTAGTTAAAAGAAATTATTGTGAAAGAATATTTGAACATCAACTTAAGGCACAGAGTGTTCTTATCAATTGAATGCCAGCCCACTTTGACTGAGAGTCATTGTAGTGTACCAGCGCCCAAGTAAGAATTAAAGACTGGCGCTTACTGCCTTTTTTGTGTGTGTAATAACATCGTGAAATCGCACAGGATGAGTGGTGATACATGGATATAATGACTTTCATTTTAT
This sequence comes from Conus betulinus, assembly GCA_016801955.1. Classification (NCBI taxonomy): domain Eukaryota; kingdom Metazoa; phylum Mollusca; class Gastropoda; order Neogastropoda; family Conidae; genus Conus; species Conus betulinus. The sequence goes on along the minus strand of JADBJO010000366.1, from coordinate 417,190 downwards.
GACACTTACAGTTCTATCTATGTTTTTGCAGTATCTCCAGGAAACATTATAGGATGAATGATAGAGTGTTAAGATATAGTGTGGACAATGATAAGTTTCAGAGCCAAATGTATAATGAAGATATATGTACAAACGATGGGACCAGTCAGTTTGCAAAACATGCACATGATGAAAAATACAGATCAGAACACAAAAAGTGTCATAAAGAAGACTTAAGAGTGTAAGTTCAAGTATTATATTTTTCAGAAATTTCAAGACTAATGTAAGGTGGAGGATGGAAGTGAGCCAACCTATGGAAATGCTGTGTGCAAGTGAACGCTGATGACTCTCTCAGTTTGCTTCCACTCTTCCCCTAAAGTACCAAATATTTTACATTACATTCCTACCAAGTTTTTTTTGTACACGCATCAAATTGAAAGATTGAAATATACTTTCTACAAAGTAAATCAAACAAAAAAAAAATTTTTTTAGCTAAGTCACACCAAATTTTGTTAAAAGCTAGTAGTGAATGTAATTTGCTGTGCATGTCTATTTCTGCATCATTATTTTAACATGACATTGTGGTCATTTGACCATTTATGGAAAAATCAGTTATCCATCCTTAATGTTGACACTGACCCCCTCAACTTCTTGGGCGTCCCATGCCTTGTCACTGAAGTTTCAACATAGTGCAGATCTACTTGTATTGTTGAGGTATCTTTTTGAGGTATGTCTACTGACTCAATAGAAGCTGGGGTGCTAAATAATCCACGGCCACTCCGTCATGTTGGATGGAGTCATCCATTGCTCTCATTGATAGCTGAATTCAACATAAGCTTGAAAATGATATTTTAAAACTCTTTGAAGACCAGTAAGTGTCAAAAAGAGGACTGAAACCACCCCCATTACCCCACCCCAAGTTGTGACATCAGTGATTAACAGCACTTTTTGATTAGCTTTTGGATGCTGAAAGCACACAGAGGAGCAACCTTGTGAACTGTTCCTACTAGGATGATTCCAGTGTGTCCACAAGGATTTCATTAAACATGGTAGACCAACTGTCGCCAAGTAAAGTGTGTACAACATATACTGGGGACTGGACATAATCCTGTGGTTTAGAAACGGCCCTGTAAACATGACATAGTTTGTGCTGTGGTAGCATTTCAGTATGCTTTTTAATTTTACACTTGTATGCATTTTTTTTTGTTGTTGTTCATTTGTTTTTAAAGAAAATGTGAATGAGGCATTGAATGGGGCATTTTTTTTGTTTATGCAATCTGACAAACTTGCATAAATGTGGGCATGAAATATGGTTATAGTACCTTAGGATTAGTTTTATCTACCCCACACTATTTGCTATGTTGTATTGCACCTTGTTAATACTCCTCATGTGCAGTTTTGTATGATACATTTTCTAGGCATTGTGTTTGGTTCTGGTAAAAAGAAGAAACTACTGTTATGAAACACAAATGTAAGTTCACAAGAATCTTCTCGCATCCCCACTCCCACCCCCACATCTTCACACCCTACGTGCTCTTCCTCTCCTTCCCCTCCCCCTGCGCCCCCCAAAAGGGGGGGGGGGGGGGGGGGATAAAGGGGAAAAAAAGAAAAGATAAAAAAGGGCTTTGCTGATACTGAGCACATCAACCACAAATGAAAGCGCAGTGGAAACTCGCAAACATAGAGCGTAGTTTCTTCATGTTAACATTCATCTCCTACGGATATGTGATCAGTTATTCATGGATGGAGTCTGGCTGATGATGTTCATAGGTGGAGTCGTTGAGTGGGCATCATGGTGTAGAGGGAGGCTGAAGGTACGGCCAGGGGTGTGGGGCATCTTCCTTTCAAATCCTGGAGGAGATGCTTTCAGTTACCCAAACAAATAAGGTTCATTTTTAAGAGCCTCTTTTACAAGATCACATGACCTCAGGTTAGAAAGAGATGACTGCCTCTTCCAGTTGTCAGCAGGAGAGAAAAGGTGGGAGCATTTGGATTTCTGATTCACCCCCAAAGGAAGCAGCCATCACATTTGTGATTGTTAAATCCAGTATGACTACATTGACTAAAGAAGTCGGTTCATACAAAGCCAGTAGCTTGGTCATAACTTTGGTGAAAGTCTGTGGCTATAAATGAACGATTCCATTTTCCTACTACCAGGTGGATTATATTATTTTTAGTAGTTGGTCATCTGAAGCAAAGAAATGTTGGTTATTACCAATAAACATCCATATAGAAGAAGGATAGCAGGACAGTATCCTCAACAGGAAAAAAAAAATGAAGCATTGTAGCTTTTGTTTTTTCTTTTTAAAGCAGAGTTGAACTTACTTGCAACTCAACTCACAGTATTCAAGACTGAGCCAATCACTCAGAGATGAAATTTCATTTCACGAAAGAATGTGGACAAAATTTTAGATGGCAGCTACACTGTAAACCATCACTGTCCATCAGGCTATTCACTTTGTAACCTAGTGCTGTCTATGATTTTTTTTGCTGTGGTCATGATATTGTTTCACTGTTCAGCAGTTATGTAGTCGACAGTCATGCTATTCAAACAGCGACTTTTGAACCTGAAAAAGATGACTCTTCAAAACACGAGGACTCTTCAAAACTGTCCCGAAGAATATGACTCTACAAGATGAATGTTAAGCGATTCCCATTATTTGTCCAAAATTTAATGTAACCTGTTGATTTCCCACCCTCCCTCTCCTCCACCTCCCACAAACTAACCAGAAAGTTTCTACCACAGAGGATTAAAAAACACCCAGGCAGGAAAGGGTGCACACGTAATCTTATAAGGCAAATTGAAATTTGAGGGCAGACTCGAAGTGTTTGCTTTTTTGTTTGTTTCTGTTGTTGTTATTATTTTTTTTTTTTATTTAGTTTGTATTATAGCACTGTAGTACTAGCAACATTTCTGCACATAATTATCTGCTACATGGTTAGACACTAGCACGTCTTTTGTGAAGGATTTTGTACTGTTACTTCAATACCATTTGTTCTCTCCAGTTCTTGTCAATTTATCAAATGTTTTGGTGTGCTGAAAGTGTTTAACGTATATCTGAGTGTCACAGAGAAAATGATTAAAAAAAAAAAAGTGCCATGTTTTTGCAAAATCCTTTCAACTCCATTTGAAAACCGTTTCACGACATTCTAACAACCGTATTAACATTGCAGAACCAATACAGTACTCTTCAGGATTACTATTCTATGGGATTACTATTTAGGGTTTAGGGTAGAAAGACATAAAACAATAATTTTGGGGGGGGGGGGGGGGGGGGGGGGGGGGTTGTTTTAATTCAGAGATTGAGCAGCTGACACATATTTGAATTCATACAAAATGGACAACAGTTTTATCACACTTTGGTTCATGTAGAATTATACTGAATTAAATTAACGAGATGTTGAAGCAGTGCGCACTGTAGTTTTCTTTTGTTTCTGTGATGCTGATTATTCTCAGGCATTTACAGGACAGAAAGTTATATGTGACAAAAGCGTGATTAGTGATGGAAAATTGGATTTCCAGTCATGTGAATTTTAAAAGAACATTTTTTGTTTGTTTGTTTGTTTTGGCTTCCACTGATTGAAGATAATTTCTGACAATGCCAGCAATGTAGATTCCAAATTCAGTCCTGTGTTATCCATGAAAAAACTTGTGACTTGGATGCAAAAATTTTCAATTGTAATGATATTTTCCAGCAATATCAAATGTTGTCTTTAGCACATATCCCGGTAGTGTTTTATCACAGAGTAATCAATAAGATAATTGATTTGATAAGTTAATTATGCAGATGATTAATTCAAATCAGTAAGGAAGTTGTCCAGGGAGTTAGGGGTAGGCGGGTACCTTTGCACCTTGTAGAAAACTCGACAAAGAAATTGGATATCTGCAAGATTGTTCACAAGAGGGATAGTGAATATGAACACTAGAAAGACAGGATGAAACATGTGGTGCACATGTGCTCATTGTTTGGGGAGTATTATTTATGGATTTGTATGTGTATTATGAACATGTTGTGGGGTTTTTTTTTTCACTCTTGGAGGTTCATACCTCAAATGGTTTGAAAAAAAAGTTGTTATATGGTGAAAATGTGGGAGTTTAAACCATTGTTGGGATGATTATAACATTTAACAGATTAAGAAGAACCTGAGTTTGAGTGTCAGAGAGAGAGAGAGAGAGAGCAGTGTGTGCGAGTCTTTGATCAAGTTGTGGGAGCAGAGCTATGTATAAGTGGTGTGCACGTTTTTATGTGCGAGCGCGTGTGGGTGTTAATGGTGTGGGTTTGTGTGTTCCAATGTACAAATGCTAGAATGTTTACACACACACACACACACACACACACACACACACACACACACACACACACACACATGTACATGAAAGACTTAAACGCATTATTTCATGACTATCTGCCTCGGCTCACAACAAAATGGCTGATAATCCCAATAGAAATATCAAGCAGTGCAGTGCAGGTGTGAACCCTTGAAGTCTTCAGTGCATTTGCCTTCAGACATCCACAAGGGTGCTGCCCCTTCGCCCTTGAAGGAGCAGTTTGTTTTCACCACCCCCACTCCATCCCCTCCAATCCCCCCCCGACCCCCACCCCATCCCCCTCCAACCCCACCCCACCTCCACCCCCCTCACACCTGCCCTCCACACTAAGTGTTGGACTTTGAGGTTACACCCTTTTTTCACGCTTGACAACAGGGGCAGAAGTGTAACCTGTCCAGTCTTTATGTTGTTCATCCAGGATGCATTTAGTCTGCCTCTGTGGTATCCACCCTCCACTAGACCCTGTTTGCCTTCTTCC
>JADBJO010000366.1:384903-392403 GCA_016801955.1 Conus betulinus | reverse complement strand
GTCATTTGTGGCCAGTTCTCTACATCCTCCTGTCATTTGTGGCCAATTCTCTACATCCTGTCATTTGTGGCCAGTTCTCTACATCCTGTCATTTGTGGCCAATCTCTACATCCTGTCATTTGTGGCCAGTTCTCTACATCCTGTCATTTGTGGCCAATTCTCTATATCCTTTCTATTGTGGCGGATCCTCCTGTCCTGTCCTGTGTTCGCGGTTTTCTGGTCCTGTTGTTTGTGGCCGATTCTCTGCGCTGATTCTGGAGGGTCTCTGCAACGTTTTTTTTTTTTTTTTTTTTTGTCTTTTGTGGCTGGTTCTCCTGTCTTGTCTCTTGAAGCAGACACTCCTCTCTTGTTCTTTGTGACCAATATTCCTGTCCTGCACGTTGTGACCGATATCCCTGTCCTGGTTTCTTGCGTCCAGTTCTCCTGTCCTGTTCTTTGTTACCAATTTTTACATGCTTTAGCTTTTTTTTTTTCCTGCAGTTTCTGTAGTTATCTCCCACTGATCTCTGTTTTTACAACTGAATGCTTGAAACCAGCCATTCACACACACAAAAGCGAAAAAAAAAAAAAAAATCTTAGACATTCTTGAAAACACATGAAAAGTGAAGTCAGTTCCCCAGTATGACCAACAAAATTAAAAATGAAAAGGAAAATAGAAAAACAAGTACACATGAACTAACTCATATGCTTTCTCTCTCTCTCTCTCTCTCTCTCTCTCTCTCTCTCTCACTCACACACCACACACACACACACACACACACACACACAAGGTGTGAAAGAGAGAGAGAGAGAGGAGAGAGAGGGTGAAAAGAGAGAGAGAGAGAGAGGGGGAGAGAGAGAGAGAGGAGAGAGAGAGAGAGAGAGAGAGAGAGAGAGAGAGAGAGAGAGAGGGAGGGGGGAGGGGTCGCTGGGAAAGTGTGGGGGAGGAACAATAATAAGACATGAAGAACAAGACGAAAAGGAAGATTGAGAATAAAAAAGGAAATAAGGCTTATTGGTAAAATCCGAACGATCTATGAAGATAGAATGAAAGTTCGCACAGACTGAAATCTCCATTAATCAGCTGCCTCATAATCTTCATTTTTCCATGATTTTCTTAGTGCGGTTTCAAAAAGAAACCCAGAAAAAGCTAAAAACACACACAAAAAAAATTGAATTTAGATTATAACTTTCTTACCCACTTGCAGACCTAACTGTGCCTTCAGATAGGAAAGAAAAAAAGAAAAAGAAGTCACCGTCCTGATTACGACATGTACTGAAAACCAAAGGTACGTTCAGTCAGTCCTGTGTCCGTACTTTCGTCTACTGAACATGTTCTCGCTGACTGCAAACAAAAGCAGCTCCGCCATTACCCATTACAACACATGGCTCGTAGACGAACAACAAATCAATACTGTGGTGCTAACATTGCGGGATACCAGAAGCGAATTTTCATCACGAAAGGCAACTATTTGTACCGATCATTTTCACCTCTGACCTTTCGCTTCCCCGCTATACGCACGAAACTCAGTTCGCGTTTCGAACTGGGTAAGTAATCAGTGTGTGATGGAATTTACAATGTATTCGGCGTCAGCGAAGACAGCCGCCATTTTGCGACAGACTGGGGGGAAGTAACAGCGCAAGATTTCTCGGACAGGTCACACTTTTGTACACCCAGCTCTTATAGAAAGAGAGTGCTTTACAATGGGAACGAAGAAATGCTGTCTGTGTGTCTGTGTGTCTGTCTGTGGTCAAAATGTGTTCCACTCGCTCCAGACAATCTTGGGCCGATCTTTCTGAAAATTTGTAGGTATGTTCATTATGGGTCACGGATGATGCCCGATGCTTTATTTCACCAGAATAGCCGTTACTTACAGCTATAACGGCCCAAAAACGGTTTTTTCTTCTTTATGTAATATCTAAGAAAGTACTTGGCCGATTCATAAGTGGTTTCGATTATCTTGTGACAAATCGGCGCCTCTTTCCATATGTAAGTAATGTAATGCTGAAAAATCGATTAAATAACCACTAAAAAATATTTTGTTGTTGTTGTTGTTGTTATTTCTTATATATTTAGGTGGATTTTTATGAAATTTGGTCTAAAGAAAGGTTATCACACACAAATGGCACTTCTATTTAGTGTTTCAAAATTTGACTGCTAAAACCCTATTCTTGACATCTTGACATATTATTATTATTATTATTATTACTATTGTCCAATCTGGATGAAATTTGGTATGTACACAGGCTTTAGCCCAGTGAGGACTAAAATACCATTTTCAAAAGTGTATCTCCATTATATAACCGTTAATCCGTTATTTACTGTTATTTCTAATACAATGGTGGGTGTTAATAAGATTTGGTATATAGAAAGGTCATCACACTCAATCTATGAAAGTACTGTATTCGACGGATTTTAAAAGAGCTTTAGATCTAATAGCTGACTGGTAGATCATGGGTATTTTCAATAGTTAACATGCTCTTGACATGTACACGCGTATTCAAGATAAACTGGGAGTACGTTTATATGCTTTGCATCTTGTTCATTTTTCAACACGTTCTTTCAATGATGCGGAAAGGTCTGGGATACATATATATTTTGGGGCTTGACGGTCGGGATACAAGAAGTCCAGCCCTTCAAGCTGCTTCATGTGCAAACACTCTAAGGAACGTGTTGCTGGACATCTGCCAGTTGTGTTTCGCGAGATTTTTGCAGACCATTTTCGTTGTCGTGTGTGGTAGTCACACTGCACCTTGGGGCAGAGAAGTGAAAAAGCAATCCCCAGTAGGAGAAAGCTACAGAACGCAGCAACCTCCAGGAGACAAACGTTGAACAGACTGAACGCACCTCAGCAGGCAGAGACATGCACACCACACACATGCCTTTGCTTTAGGTGAGCGGATCAGATAACCACGGTGACTTACCATCCAAAGACACAGCCAAGAATAACAATGCGCCACGTTCTCTCCGTCTTTATCCTTCTCTCCATCCAACATGGCCTCTCCACAGCCTTAGAGACAGGCAAGACTTCGCTGGACAAGCGAGCCGACGATGTGTCGGTCAAGGCTCTGAACGTTCTGGTGCAGCAACAGGCGGAGGTGATTCAGAAGCAGTCTGCGGACATCCAGGCTCTACGAGCGGAAGTGGCGGCCATGAAGACTGCCGGGGCTAGCAGAGACAGTCAGCTGCACAAGCTTCAGCAGAAAGGTGAGCTATGTAAGCTGACTTTAGGAGAAACGTTATTGTAGTGTCCCACTTCAAGAGGACCATGATGTGCTACCTGACTGCAGGAGAAAGATGACCTTATTTTCTGACTTCAGGAAGAAAGTGACGTAAAGCGCGAATTCTTGAGGAGGGTGACGTGCTATCTGACTGCAGGACAAAAATGACATGTTTTCTGACTTAAGAAGAAAGTGACCTACTGCGCGAATTCAAGAGTGATGTGCTACCTAACCCGCAGAAAAAAAATAACGTATTTTCTAACTCAAGAGAAAAGTGACGTACTGCGTGACTTCAAGAGGAAGGTGCTGTCTAACCGCAGGAGAAAGGTGACGCACTTCTGACTGCAAGAGAAAGGTGACGCACTCCTAACTTCATGAGAAATTTGACGTACTTCAGGCGAAAGGTGACACACTGCCTGACGTCAGGACTTTTGACTGTTGACGTTGTTTATGGCCCAGCCCACCGCAAGGGGACAGATCAGGGCTATTACCATGTCAAAAATAATACTGCTTAAAACAATTTCAAGAGCCAGTTGAAAACATTCACACACAACCGACCGAAAAACAAAATAACTTCTTCAAACAATTTAATTGAAAATTCATCATGGAACGATACAATGACATCAGAAATAAACGAATAACAGCTGCTCAAAAACAACTTCATGGGCTTAATTGATGAACACGTTCATTTCAGAAATCAGAACAGTCAAATCAAATGACAATCAATGTCAATACTCAGTATGGCCGCCATTAGCGCGGATACAAGCCATACATCTCTGTCTCATAGAGTCCACAAGCCTCCTGAGAGAGTCAGCGGGGGGATGTTGTTCCACTCCTGCTGCAAGAAGTTGAAGAGCTGGCCCAGGTTCACTGCTGGAGGGTGGTTCTCGTGAAGCAGGCGCCCCAGGACGTCCCAGGCGTGCTCGATCGGGTTAAGGTCGGGAGCGGACGCTGGCTAGTCGAGGCGGTTAACCTGCTGCTCCTCCAAGAAGACGTTTACCACCCTGGCACGGTGGGGACGGGCATTGTCGTCCTGGAGGATGGCGTCAGGGCCCAGGGCTTGCAAGACAGGCAGGATCAGAGGCTGAAGAATGTTGCCCCTGTACCCCACACCAGTTTAGGTTGCCTTCAACTCGGTACAGGGGGGTTTTGAAGTTCCTTCCTATGCCACCCCACACCATGATGATAGACCCCCTGCTATACCTGTCCCATTCGATTACGTTGGCTTCTGGTAGCGTTCCACCATCTGCCTCAAGACACGTATGGGACCATCGTGAAGAGCTGAGCAAAACGCGACTCGTCAGAAAATTAACCCGGGCCCAATGCTGCCTCGTCCAGGCCACATGAGCGCGGCACCAGGTCAGTTGCGCCATACGGTGAACTGCTGTCGGCACAGGTCGAGCAGCTTGCCGTCTTGCTCGGAGGTTAACTTCTCTCAGGCGGTTTCCGAATAGTTTGGTCGGAAATGTTGACGATCGCTGCAGCATGCAGTTGTCGCCTGAGGTTGTTTGCAGTGGCACTTCTTTGTCTCAGCGCCGTCAGAACCAGCAGTCTGTCCTGCTGTCTGGTGGTGGACCTAGGCCAGCCAGACCATCTTCATTCAGCAGTACTACTGGTGGTGTTGTTGAAGCAGTCACAAAGTCTTTGGATGACAGCATGATGCACTTGAAGGCGACGACCAACTTCTCTGACGCCTTCACCTTCTTGAGCCAAGCAACAACCCTTCCCCGGTCAGTGTCATTTAATCTCCGTCTTTGGTGGCATGGTTAAAAAACACCCCCAAAGTGGCTTTTTTTATACCCCACTGGTCAGCAAAACTGGTTGCCATGTGTTCAGTAAAGGGCTCGTCTTGCACGTGCAATGATGTTTGCAGTCAGCCCAACTCTGCTGCTTCAGCTATGCGCTCGCAAACCGCGACCATGTTTTCGTGATTTCGGTATTTCTTTTGTGAACTCGTTCAACCCAAAAGACTCAGATTCAACTGAACACTTGCCAAAATCAGTTTTGCATTGAAGCAGTTGTCACACTTTCAGTGCAAAAAAATTGGACAAAAGCTTTGAATTCTATACACTACGATGCGTTATCTAAACCATGAAAAATGCAGGTGGCTCTTAAATTGTTTTGAGCAGTATATAGATTGCCTGACTCCAGGAGAAAAGTGCTATACTGTTTGACTCTAGGAGAAAGGTTTATACAGTCTGATTGGAGGAGAAAGGTGACGTGTAATTTGACTTCAGGAGAAAAATGACGCACTGCCCGACTCTGGGAGAAATGTGAAGCAGTATTTGACCTAAGGAGAGAGGGGACGCAGTGGTCGACTTTAAAAGAAAGTGACGTATTATCTGACTTTAGGAGGAAGGTGATGTTCTGCCTGATTTTGAAAAAAAAAGCGTAAGATACTTCCGACATCAGGAGAAAGGTGGCATACTGTTTGACTTCAGGGGATAAAATGACATGCTGCACGAAATCAGGAGGAAGATGGCATACTGCCTAATCTTGGCAAAAAGGTGGCACACCATCTGAATTGAAGCGAAAGGTGAGTTTTTGTCTGATTTAAGGAGAAATGTGAGTTTCTGCCTGATTTCAGGAGAAATGTGAGTTTCTGCTGACTTCAGCAGAAATGCTTCAGTCAGAGTTCAATGCCAGTTTCTGTGCCTGACTTCAGAAGAAAGGTGCCTTTGCCTGACTTGAAAAGAAAGGTGAGATTCTGCGTGGTTGCAGGAGAAAGATTAGGTTCTGCCCGACTTCAGGAGAAAGGTGAGGTTCTGCCTGACTTTAGGAGAACAGTGAGGTTCAGCCTGACTTTAGGAGAAAGGTTAGGTTCTGCCTAACTTTAGGAGAAGTTCTACCTGACTTCAGAAGAAATGTCAGTTTCTGCCTGACTTAAGGAGAAAGGTGAGTTTCCGCCTGACTTCGGAGAAAGTAAGGTTCTGCCTGAATTTAGGAGAAAGGTGAGGTTCTGCCTGAATTCAGGAGAAAGGTGAGGTTCTGCCTGAATTCAGGAGAAAGGTGAGGTTCTGCCTGAATTCAGGAGAAAGGTGAGGTTCTGCCTGAATTCAGGAGAAAGGTGAGGTTCTGCCAGGAGAAAGGTGAATTCTGCCTGAATTCAGGAGAAATGTATTGATCTGCTTGGAGAATTAGGGAAGGAAAAAGAAGACACTGGCTGACATTAGGAGTCAAAAGAGTTAAGTTTTGACATCGGAAAATTAGACAGTTATGACCTGACTCCAAGGGAAAAGTAAGTAATGGCCAGAATTTCAAGGTTAAATGCAATTGTGTTTGACTTAAAGAGAACAGTGAGTTACTACCTGACACCAGGGAAATGTGAAATACTACCTGGCCTCAGGAGAAAGGTGAAATACTGCCAGACGTCAGGAGGAAGGTGAAATACTACCAGACGTCAGGAGAAAAGGTGAAATACTATCTGACTTCAGGAGAAAGGTGAAATGCTGCCTGACGTCAGGAGAAAGGTGAAATACTGTCTGACGTTAGGAGAAAGGTGAAATACTGTCTGACGTTAGGAGAAAGGTGAAATGCTGTCTGACGTTAGGAGAAAGGTGAAATACTGTCTGACGTTAGGAGAAAGGTGAAATACTGTCTGACGCCAGGAAAAAGGTGAAATACTGTCTGACGCCAGGAAAAAGGTGAAATACTGTCTGACGTTATAACAATAATAATAATAATAATAATGATTATTATTTATATAGCGCCTATTCTCGACTGGAGACCAAGCTCTAAGCGCTTTACAATCCACATTCGTTTACACAACCGGCTGCCTACCTGGGTAGTGCCGACTGAAGAGCTGCCAGCTGGCGCTTCATTCAGTCGTTTCCCGTGTCATCCAGTCAATATTGTTCAAGATCGTTCATTCGATTTCCTAACTTCCTTCATTCTTTCCATTTCTCACGCAGGGTGCATGCTATGTGTAACGTGTCATCCATACCAACGGCCAAACTGGCCTTCTCTTCCGAAAGTTGGTGATGGGATTTTACATGTATGCAAGATGTTATGCGTGCGTTCACACACGGAACCTCGATGAAATACTGCCTGATGTCGGATTGAGATGAAATACTGCCTGACGTCAGGATTGAGATGAAATACTGCCTGACGTTAGGATTGAGATGAAATACTGCCTGGTGTCCAGAGAAAGGTGAGCTATTGCGTAACTACCACTTTTGGACGTGGGTAAAGTTAGCCTCGGAATTGCTTCTCTGTGTTTTCGCTTTACAGCTTTTATTTGTTTTTGTTTGTTTTACCTGTCCTTTTATGGTTACTTTTCTGCTGGATGTCATTGTTGCT
>JADBJO010000366.1:372403-379903 GCA_016801955.1 Conus betulinus | reverse complement strand
GGGTGTGTGCACGTGCCTGTATTCACTCCATGGGGTGCTCTGTACCATGCCTCAAATCATTCACCGGGGAGTAATTTTTTGAGGTCGGGAAGTACCTGCGGTACCATGCCTCAAATCCCCCACTAGGAAGTGGTTTTGGAACAATGTGTATGGGGAGGGAGGGAGGCGGGGGGGGGAGGGTAGGGTAGTTCTGGCTCAGGTCCAGTATCGCTTCCCCCCATCTCTGCCCTTTCAAATTCAAGTGCACTGTATGTAGATATGTTTTGTCGTTGGCGACACGAATGATTTTGAAGAAAGGGAGTGATTTTGGAAGTAGGAAGGAGGGGGGGGGGGGGATCAGTCTGGATTTTCTCTCTGAGGGAGGGGGGGGGGGGGGAGAGATGGGGTTGTGTCCTTCCTCACAGGCGGAGAATTATTTCGGGGAGTGATTACAGAACGTTAAATCGTGATTAACAGTGAGCAGACAGAGAACTCAGAGGCTGGCAGTTTCTGAAAGGCAGACAGTGGCGACACTATGGGTGCATTCTTTAACTGCTGAACACAGGGGCTGACAACTTCTAAAGAGCAGGCAAGGGTGTCACATGGATGCATTCTCTAACTGCCTGTGTAAAGGTGTCAGGCTCCCGGTCCATTTCAGTTCAACAGGAATCATGATCTAGGTTTGTTGCATCGGGTTGTTGTATTTCTGTCCGTCTTTCCTAAAGCTTAACCATTTCCATCAAATCCTTTCTTATCTGTAGTTAATATCACCGAGAGAACGCAGCGTTCCAGGGCAACTGCTCTCAAATATGTAAGGCAACCAACGTCGCATTTCCTCTGAATTAACTCGTTTCCACTATGGTAAGCAACTGTTCGCCAGCGATGAATGTTCTGGAAACACAACGACCAAAAGGACTGTGTGTTTCAATCCAGTTGACATGGAAAGTGCTCAGCTTCGTTGCTTTCCATTGTTGCTCTGGCACTTCAACGCCAGCATCTATGTTTAGATTACCATCGCTATTTCAAGCGTGCCCTGAAGCAGACGGCGGTTTGTGCCGGGTGAAATCTGCGATGCTCCAATAACCCTCTTTAAGGGGGGGGGGGGGGGGGGGGGGGGGGGAGGAAGGCGGGTGGGGGGAGTGCAGGATAGGGAACGGGCGATGGATAGGGTGGAGTGGAAGGTAAGCAGCAGGGTAGATCGCACAATGGCATTGCCCGAGTAGATCAAAATGTAGAAGAGGATTTTAGTTCCAGTGTCTACGATCAACGGCAGTTCTGCCTGTAAACATGAAACATCTTCACCTACTGAAGATCGGCTATGCACTCAAGGGACTTTTTTTGTTTTGTCTCTGTCAGCGTTTACAGTGTGTTAAAACAAACACAAAGACTCACACCTTTCCAAGGATACTTTGAGAAAGAAAGACAGAAAGGTCACTGTAAAGCAGTTACCACCGCCCATTGAAACCAGTTTTGGTCTCAATGTGATCAACAAGGTATCAAGCGTGTGTACAAGTCCCTATACCCCACGACATATCTGGTGAAGCTACAAGGTCACAAACTTTAGAAATCTCAACTTGATGAATTGGTCGCATAATTGCAACTTGGTGAATTCATCTGCCAGTCAATTTAGTAATCATAAAGAAAGAATTCTGTGTAAAGTCCCCAAATAAACCGATAGATTAATCATCAATCCATCCATTAACAAAGGACAGAAGTAGGATGAGCGTTCATAAACAAAAACACTGCAGAGCGCAGTGCAAACTGCACTGCAGTGCGGGGACACGGGGACACAGAGGACTGCAGTGCAGGGACACGGGGACACACAGAGGACTGCAGTGCAGGGACACGGGGACACGGGGACACAGAGGACTGCAGTGCAGGGACACGGGGACACGGGGACACAGAGGACTGCAGTGCAGGGACACGGGGACACAGAGGACTGCAGTGCAGGGATATGGGGACACAGTAGACGGCAGTGCAGGGACACAGTAGACTGCAGTGCAGGGACACAGTGCAGGGACACAGTAGACTGCAGTGCAGGGACACAGGACACAGTAGACTGAAGTGCAGGGACACAGTAGACTGCAGTGCAGGGACACAGGACACAGTAGACTGAAGTGCAGGGACACAGTAGACTGCAGTGCAGGGACGCAGGACACAGTAGACTGAAGTGCAGGGACACAGGGACACAGTAGACTGCAGTGTGGGGGAGATACAGGGGACACAGTAGACTGCAGTGTGGGGGAGATACAGGGGACACAGTAGACTGCAGTGTGGGGGAGATACAGGGGACACAGTAGACTGCAGTGTGGGGGAGATACAGGGGACACAGTAGACTGCAGTGCGGAGACACGGGGGACACAGTAGACTGCAGTGCGGGGACACAGTCGTCTCTAGTGAATATGGGCACACAGCAGACTACAGCACGGGAATACGCCGACACATCAGACTGCAGTACGAGAATACGGGGACACAGCAGACTGCAGTACAGGGACACAGAGACACAGCAGACTGCAGCGCGGGAATATGGGGACATAGCTGACTGCAGTGCGCGGATATGGGGACACAGTAGACTGCAGCACAGGGACACGGAGACACAGTAGACGGGGAAATACGGGGACGCAGTAAACTGCCGTGCGCGGAGACAATAGACAGCAGTACCGGATACTGAGACACTGCAAACTGTAGTGCAGGGACACTGCAAAATGGAACCAAGAGACGCAGGTACACTACAGACCTTGACTGATTTCAGCAATCCCTGTTCATCAGTTATGTTGATTGGCTGCCAGCGAGCTTAGCCTCGTAGGGAAGGGGGGGGGGGGGGGAGGGGGGGGGGGGATCCTCTGGTCTTTCCACACAGCAATTTCTGACTTACGGACAAATTCCTCTCATCGAGAGAGCCGAGATGAACAAGACAGAATTTCGTAGAGCGGACAAAACTAGAGAGGACCTCAATTGTGATTACCGCTTCCCCCCACCTCAGAGCGACAGTCGCAGCTGGCTACTTACAACTGGCCCACAATCTCAGCCGGGGCAGTGATAATCATGGAGAGAGAGTGGGATCAGGGATGTGATAGGGGAGAGAGAGAGAGAGAGAGGAGAGAGAGAGAGAGAGAGAGAGAGAGAGAGAGAGAGACAGACAGACAGACAGACAGACAGACAGACAGACAGACAGAAGACAGACAGACAGACAGAGACCAGAGAGAGAGAGAGAGAGAGCGTCAGCGATTTGTACGTACCTTATAAAATAAGACCAGCGCTGTATGCTTAAACACTTAATCCAGCCTGTGTAATTATACAATTAATTCAATCCGTGTACATATGTTATTAATCCAGTTTGTGTACTTACACAATTAATCCCATCTGCATAAACAGCCAGAGCGGTGATGATCGGCCAGCAACCGGAAATCTCAGACCTGCCCTACCGGAGACAAAACTTTCCTGCCCACGCTATCAAAATGCCCCACCTGGACGATCTCGTGTTACCGTCTGCTGACAGGCCACTACAGGCTTGTCTATAACGCATAATGAAAATTTGTTTATGCTATACATAGTGACACTTCGCTACGCACCACACCTATAAAGACACTTCATTACGCACCATACATATGAAGAAATTTCGTTACGCACTATACATATAAAGAAACTTCGTTACGCACCATACATATGAAGAAATTTCTTACGCGCACTATACATACAAAGAAACTTCGTTACGCACCATACCTGTAAAGAAATTTCGTTATGCACCATACCGGTAAAGAAACTTCGTTACGCACCATTCATGTAAAGAACGTTTCGCACCATACATATCAATAAACTTCGTTGACACCATACATATAAAGAAACTTCGTTACGCCCCGTCCATATAAAGAACCTTTCGCACCATACATATCAATAAGTTTTGTTACGCACCAAACATATAAAGACATTTTTGTTATGCACCATACATACAGAAAACTTCATTACGCACCAAACATATAAAGAAACTTCGTTATGCACCATGCATAACAGCAGATAGTTACGAATCATATCATGACGTTTCGTTGCACGCCGAACAGGTGAAACACCACGCGCCACTGCTGCAACTATCCCCTTGAAGTCAGTTTAAAGTATCATCTCCTTCCGGACGGAAAGTCCCTTAACTTCCCGCAACTCCCAGCGCCATGCATTTTTGAGTCAGGTAACATGGTTCTTGTGAAGAAGTGTGATTACAATAACAAAAAAAAAAAAAAAAAAAGCCCGGGGTCAAAACATGATCGGAAGCATGGGTTAAACACGGACACCGGCTGTACACAGCAAAGAGTGTGACGACATCGACGGTGGTCCGGCAATTATATCAGACCGCCTTCGGCTGTCGTTGCCTGTGAAAGCATAGCGTTCCTCAAGTTTGGGGCAATTCGACGCCGCGGTTTCTTGTGATTAGTATGATTAAACACGCATAATTATGATGGCGCCGTTGTATTCGAGGAAAGAGGGACACAGGTGGTGCTGATGGAAACAATGGCAAGTGGGAAGTCGACAACAGAGGCGAGAAAAAGCAGGAAGGAAGGAAATCTGAGCAAACAAATAAACATTCAAACAAATGCCGGATGTTGTCGCAAACAAAGATTTTTGTTAATGCAATTCGGTGTCCTTAGTTTTATCAGTGGGACAACCATGATGTTCGATCAATATTTTCTGACTTAAAAAAAAAAATCTGTCTATCATCATCAAATGAATCCACCCGTGTTTGTTCGTCTCTCAGACAGCCCAGTAATGATGATCCATCCCTCTCCATTTCTCCGCAATACATGAAGGAAAGAAACAGACTGATAAGTTTTGTTGCGTACTTTTGTCGCACAAAAATGTCATGTTATCATCCGCGTCCATTGATTGATTGGTTCGTCTGTCAGCGAAATTCACACACACACACACACACACACACACACACACACACACACACACACACACACACACACACACACACACACACACACATATATATATATATATATATACATAGAGAGAGAGAGAGAGAGAGAGAGAGAGAGAGAGACACACACACACACCACACACACACACACACACACACACACACACACACACACACACACACACACACACACACACACACTGACTGACTGACTGAAACCATTTACTGTCAGATTAACATAGTGTTGTACTGACACACACACACACACACACACACACACACACACACACACACACACGCGCACACACACACACGCACGCACGCACACACACACACACACACACACACACACACACACACACACACACACACACACACACACACACAAATCCCTTCTGACCTGAACCAGACTTGGTGGAACACGAAGATGTGGCTCAAGGATGGACCCGTTGCAGTTTGGTATGGATCCATACTGCGGATTCTGGCTCAAAGTTGATTGGGTTTTTTTTATAAAAAGAAACAAATTGTTTATGAAATTGTTATAGGAAAAGGATCGTCACTGACTGTTGTCGAATACCATCTCCCTGTGATATAAATAACTGACAGAAGTGCAAAAAAAAAAAAAAAAAACCCAGAGATAGCTACAGATGTACGGGTTCTCCCATTTTGTGATGGACAGCATGGGCTTTCAGAAACGATGGACTGGGAAAAGAATTGATACAAGTACTAGTAAGTATGAAAAATAATTCTCACTGGAGGTCATGTGGATGAAAATGCCGATCACACTGTTATAGTGTATTAGACTTATAACATCTCTTGTTTTCCGGTTACATCTTATCGCTCTTAAAAAGAAATGTAAATCGCCTTTCTAGTGAACAGATTGCTCGCAATCACATTTCATTCCATAATGAAAGGATATGCTTTTTCTTCCCAAATTCATTTACAACAAAACGTCATTCAGAAGAAAACTTGAAAGAGCCATTGCGTAATACTATTCTTTTGATAGAAATTGCAGAATCATTGATGCATAGTCCGAGCAGAGATTTTTCTGAACATGATTTTACAGTACATCAGTACTAAATGACACTTTTTCCATATTGCATTTTACAATTATCGTTTTTTTTTTTTCAAAATGATATATAAAGAAATATAGACACATGTAAACAAACAATATTTCAAAAAAAAAAAAACAGAACATGAAGAAAAAGAGAGAGCAGATATGCTTATGAGAGAAACAAACTTAAAACAAAAGTGACAAATAAGAAATACCAAAACAAAATAAGAAATATTCTCTTGAAAACAAAAACAAAAACAAAACAAACAAACAAATAAAACAAACCTGGTTCAGATCAATCAATAAAACACAATCTCTGCTCAATCAGTTCATGGTCTCACGATACCAGCACATCAGTTGTCGAACAATGGATTATTATCATGAAACCGATTCCATGTACATTGATTTAAGCAACATGTTTTTATTGCGGCAATATTCTAAGTGTGGCGGCATGTGGCTGTCGTTTTCACATTTAGATATGAACAATTCTGCTCAATAAGGTCAAATACTTCATCTGACACAAAACGAACGTCGTGAACAAAAGAGACAATTATTTCTTTCAGCTGCATAGACTCATGAATATATTCTATAACAACAGCTTTCAGGAACCGCTCTCCAAAAGTTCCAACATGGACATGGTACCAAAAATTTAGACTCAAAGGACCTACGTAGTATTCCTTGACCTTGCATTCTCTTGACTGTCTTTCTAGTTTGTTTGGGAAGAATCTTGTTTTTCGATTTCCATTCACGTTTTTCACAGTTTCTTTCTTTTTTCTCTTTTTTTTTTTTTTTCTTTTCTTTCTTTTTTCTTTTTTTTTTTTTTTTTGAAGCCCATTCTTGTTTTGGAACTTTCTTGTTTTTGGAAGCTCATTCTGAGTTTGGAATTTCTATTTGTGGATGTCCATTCTCGTTTAGGAGTTCTCTTGTTTTTGGATGCCCATTCTTGGTTTGGAATTTTATTGTTTTTGGAAGCCCATTTCTGTTTTGGAATGTTTTGGTTTTGGAAGCCCACTCCTGTTTCGGAAATCTCTTGTTTTTGGATGGCCATTTCGTGTTTCAAAATTTACATGTTTTGGGATGCCCATTCCACGAGCGACCGCCATTGACGAACTGAACGTCTGAGTGTAGAGGCCTCTCTCAAAGTATCCTACCTCGCCTTGTCCTCTGTCCTATCCCTTCTGCATTCTTTCCTTTCGTCTCTTTTCTACCCTTTCTCTATGTGGCAATTCTTCCGCTTGGTATTTCATTTTTCCATTTGTCTGTTTTTTTTCTTTCCCTCGTCTTCGATTTGTTTATCTTTCTGCCTCACCTCCGTGTGTCCCCCATGCTCACCCCCACCCTCCCACCCTCACCAATGGCACTGTCTCCCATGCCGTCCATTAGGATACGCCATCCACAGCCTCTCTGAGGTCGCTTCTGTCACAGCCGCAGAACCAGCTGCCCACAGAGAGCTGGTCATCAGGAAGTAACAGCAACAGAGACATTGAGTTGCTGTCGAGTCACGTCGGTAGTGTTCAGTGGTGTCTGTCTGACTGATACGCAGGCCATCATCTTG
>JADBJO010000366.1:354903-369903 GCA_016801955.1 Conus betulinus | reverse complement strand
AACATGACAAGGCTCGATAGATACGTTCTTTGGTGGAAATTTGTCGCGAAATTGTTTACATTCCAGCACTAGCTGCTGGGTCTAAACTAGATGATCTACGTCCAAGAGTCGAGAATTCAACTTGTTGCAGAGAACGGGATTATAAACAAAAAAATAACCTGTGAGGAAAAGTCACAGAGAAAAGGCACAGAATCAGGAAGGGAAAAAGTAAGTCACAAGGGAAAATACAAATTCTACTTATACTAGATCAATCTACAGTTCTTCTTCTGTCCCCTTCCTCCCTCCTGCCCTTCCCCCTACTGGTCTGATGTTCCTCCGAATGCCGCGCAGTATTTTCTGTGCTGCATACCTTTCTTCTATAGTCAGTCGACACAGAGGTATCGCATCTTTCCGTGCGACCTGGAACTATAGCTGTTTCACACCGTTTTGGTCCTAAGTGCTTTGCTGTGTCTTTGTTCTGACTGTTGCCTTTTCCCTCTGGAATCAGTGGGCTTATTGCCACATTGGCGGGTAGTAGCGTGTTCGACACAGCTGTGAAACGTATTATTCCATCCCTCACAAAGGTTACCAGTTTGTTCGCGGATCGTCGCTCTCATGTAGCAACGTGCACATCATGGTAACGGGAGAAGGGGGAGGAACAAGAGAGGAAAAAACATGGCACCATGTCAGAGGCGACACAGGGACGTTGTTTTTTGAGCTGCTTGATGCCAGACCTTGGCGGAGCAGTGGCTCGCTTGACATCTGCACGGTCAAAGTGGTTTCAGCACCCGGACTTACAGCACAGAGAGCAGTGTAAGACCAGACACTGTGGTCGCAAGACACTTTTCAATGCAAACGTTACGCCCATGTCAGAGTTTGCCTTGAGAATGTGACCAAATGCAGCTTGAATTGTCTGAACTGAGACTAGGCCCACCCGTCCTCCTCACCCTCGTCACCCATGCGGTCCTTGTGACTTTCCTTTTTCTTGTGACTGTTCCTCTGTGTCTTTTCTTCGGTGACGTTTCCTTCCCGTTACTTTTCTGGTCACCGAAAATGGGAGCAAGAAACATCTTCAGGATTCCGTTGCCTTTTTTTTTTTTTGCACACTATTCGAAGAGATACGTGATCCTCTGTTCGTCCTTCCTTGTCATTGTCTTGACTTCTTTGTCTTGCCTGAAGGAGACCAAAGAGGTCGAAACGCGTTGCGTTTGTTTTGTAATTTCGTTTTGACGACACAGTATTCTGTCTTTGCTTTTGTCTATTTGATGCTTCCCAATACATTGCGCAAATACCCATCGGTGTGATTTGTTTTATTTCCTGTACTTTTCATTAGGGAGAACTAAAACCATCCGCAAAAAAAAGAGAAAGAAACAGCAGTCAGAGCAATGAGTGACTTGAAGCCATTTCCTCTCTGGAACCTCACTCTCAAAGGCAACTCGAGTCTTGTTTGTATTGAAAATGATACATCAAAAGCAAAGAAGATGAAGCCTAATCTGGCTGGCTTTTCTTTCTCTCTCTCTCTCTCTCTCTCTCTCTCTCTCTCTCTCTCTCTCTCTCTCTCTCTCTCTCTCTCTCTCTCTGTCTCTCTGTCTGTTTGTCTCTCTCTGTCTCTGTCTCTCTCTCTGTCTGTCTCTCTCAACACAAACACACACACACATACACACACACGCACGCACGCACAACGAACGTATGAACGTACGTACGTACGTAGGTACGTATGTATGTATGTATGTATGTATGCAGTATGTATGTATGTATGTATATGCATGTGTGCGTGCGTACGTGTGCGCGCGCGCGCGCGCGTGTGTGTGTGTGTGTGTGTGTGCATGTATGTGTGTGTGTGTGTGTGCGTGTGTGTGCGTGTGTGTGTGTGTGTGTGTGTGTGTGTGTGTGTGTGTGTGTGTGTGTGTGTGTGTGTGTGTGTGTGCGTGCGTGCGCATATCCTCCTATGCATGCATGTATGTATATGTATGTGTATGTATGTATGTATGTATGTATGTATGTACGTACGTATGCATACGTGTGTATGTATGTATGTTTGAGAGCAGCCATCGAAATCTTCAAACACATGTCTACCTCTTTCTCCACAACTTTTGTGGACATCAGAGACGCATACGGGAGTACTGACCCCAGAGTATTGTTAGACGCCATGGAAAGTGCTGACCACCCACAGCACATCATCAACATTACCAGAGATATCTACACTGACTCCACGTTCCAAGTGCATTCTGTTGATGGCTACACCCCAAGGATCACCAGACATCGAGGCATCAATCAAGGCTGTCCATGGTCAGCGACAGTATTCATTCAAGCTTGGGACTCTTGGATTCGCTGGATGGAGGAACCATTCGCTATCCATTCCTTGCCTTCTCCATGTCAAGCTTACATGGATGGTGTGTGTGCCAGCGCTCATAGCGAAAAAAGAACTTCAAGAGATGATGAGCAAGACAGAGATCTTCCTCAACTACACGGGAATGAAAGTGAAACCCACAAAGTGCGCTACCATTCATGGACAACAATCTGGGAATAACTGGACGAGTAGAGGCAGAACAGAAAACGTCCAGATTAGTCTACAAGGAGAAGATCTAGCAAAGTTAGAAAAAGACAGACCATACCCCTACCTTGGTTTTCAGACCTGTTTGACAGGAACATCGGACCAAGACCAGATCTCACAGATTTTTGAAGAATTCCAGGCAGTGTTGAGAAAAATTTCGATTTCTCCACTATTTTGCAAGAAAATCGACGCCGTGAATGTGATTGCTTCATCAAAACTGAACTTTTACTACAGTAACATGAAGTTTTCGGAAAAGCAATTGAAAACATTAGAAGATCAAAAAGTTGAATTTGTTCGATCCCATCTCAAGTTCAACACGTCTACTAATCGGGCTCACATGTTCTAACCCAGAAATCAAGGGACTAGGACTCCTGAAACTCAGAACAATGTACTACATAAAACAAGAGTCCTTTCTATTATCTGTGTTAAACAATGACGATCAGCAAGTCAGATTGGTTGCACGCAACAGCTTTCATCTTCACATGGAGAAAAGGAAAATCCCAAGAGCAGAACAAGATGAAGAAAATTTTGGAGGCTACGCAACAGACAATGAAGGGCACTTAAGGAAAAGTAGCAGAATCAATGGGTCCCCGTTTCTTCGTTCGTAGAACTGAACGAATTGTGCGTGCGTCTGGAGTTGAAACTCGAATACGATGAGTAAGGCGACTTATTTGGAATCGTGCTTCCACCAACCCCAAACAGCTATTCAGCGCCATCAAGAGAATGGAGATGGACAAGGATCTGCAGCACGTTCAAGGCCTTCAACAACAGGGAAGACTTTACCGCGACAGCATGCCATCAGCAGACATGAAGCAGTCAGCTGGCCATCTCATCAACCCAACATAATAAACGACCACCTGACCAGATTTGTTTCAAAAGGACGGCTCCAGCTGCTCGAAACTAACGCTGTATGTCATACGTACTACCCCACACACGTATCCAAACCATTGTTCTCTTTGTGCATTTCACACAGACACAGTTTCGCATGCTCTGGATGGTCGTCGGGCCTTAAAAGGCCTGTACACTCAGAGGCATGATAGGTGTGTGGGACATTGTCAAAAAGGAGCTTCAAAAACACGTGGTGACTGAATTTGTTGAAGTGTTTCACAATGCATTGTTCTCGTTTATAACAACGCAGATCACAATAAACCCGACTTTTGTCTTGTCGAAATTTCCAATCCCTTTGATCTATTCGAAATTTCCAGTTATGCTATGATCCAAAGTTTCAAAAATACTATGAAGAAAGTTTTTCAAAAGTACAGGGTCTTAGTTTTTCATTGAGTGAGGCAGGGTTGATACAAAAAGTTATCACTATCGTTATTGGGTCATTAGGAATTGTCCACAAACATGTGGTTCCAGGCCTTTGTCTGCTCGGTTTGTCCAAATACAGGAGCAAAAAAACTGGCAAAATACTTGAGTATGTCAGTAATGATTGGGTCAAGGCGTGTTTGGGTGAGACGACAGTTCCTCAGGAACAGGCAAGAGCCCTAAATCCATGCAAAGAAAAGAAGAGAGAAAAATGGACTCACTGACAATGAGAACGCGAGATGAATAGAGAAGAATAAGGGGAGAGAGAGAGAGAGAGAGAGAGAGAGAGAGAGAGAGAGAGAGAGGGGGGGGGGGGGGGCATAAAACAGAAAAAAACAGTCACTCTTTTAAAACTCACTTTCTGGGGGACTGTGTGATCTTTTTACAAATACTACTTTCATAAGACCATCTCCCTCTATCCCACTCAAATACCCCCCCCCCCCCCCCCCCCCACCACACACACACACACCCACACACAACACGCACATCAGACGAGCGTGCGCATGCACTCGCGCGCGCGCGCGCACGCACACGCACGCACACACACACACACACACACACACACACACACACACACACACACACACACACACACACACACACACACACACTGTTTTAAAAAACCCCCATGAGGCGGTGAGATTCGGAGCAAATGCTATGTAAAAAAAAAATGAGAGAGAGAGAGAGAGAGAGAGAGAGAGAGAGAGAGAGAGAGAGAGAGAGAGAGAGAGAGAGAGAGAGAGAGAGAGAGAGATAGTGTGCGTGAATAGTGAGTTTCTATTACAGTGCTATTGTTGGTGTTTTGAACGTTTTTGGACAAGGTTGCATAATTGTAGTTATCACAAAGTTTGCAATAAAAATGATTGTATATGTATGTATGTATGTATGTATGTATGTATGTATGTATGTATGTATGTATGTATGTATGTATGTATGTATGTATGTATGTATGCATGTATGCATGTATGTATATGTATGTATGTGTATATAATTTGTGCCTAGTTTAGTGCTTGGCCGAGTATGATACACTTTCTCATGATCGGCGAACTTCTCTCTGTCCTCTTTTACCTGCAGTTTTGGTCCAAGGGAAAATAGATAAATAAATGAGTGAATAAATGATAATTACGTACATATATAAATAGATAAACAACTAAATGAATAAAGACACGGGGTAGCATCTCAACCTATAACAGAACACACCCGTTTTGAAACGACACCAAGTCCCCTTGAGAAAAGAAAGCTTCGTACGAACGTGACACGACATGTAGCGTGCTTATAAACTAATGGTAAATGTCATCATTTCACATCTATAAAAATACAGCCACGTGTTTTGTCAGCCCCCACTCTGACAGGACTGAAGCAATCCCAGCATCACTGTCAGTCAGGCATTAGTTTAACATGTTTTAAAGTGAGGTGACTACAGGCAGAAACTGAAAGAACATTTTTACGAGGATTTTAAAGCAGATCCGCCAGTAAACAGAAGCAAACAAATCACAAGACAAAACATGACGCGCTTCGACCTCTTAGGTCTTCTTCAGACAAGATAAACAACGTTCAGACAATGATAACGAAGAGCGAGTGATCACCTATCTTCTCAAATTCGGCGCAAGCTGGGAGTTGCTCGTTCTTCGTTTTCGTTGTCCTGAATGTTGTCTATCTAGCCTGAAGGACAAGACCTGGGAGGTCGAAACGCGTCGTGTTTTGTCTTGTCATTTGTTTGTCCCTGTTAATTGGCGGATTTATTTTGAAATTCCTTTTGAAAATTATGTTAGCAGCTTCGGCTACACTGACAGGCAGTAAGGATAGAGTTGGGCAGCAGCTTGGGTCAAACAGTCTCTGTCAAACGTACATGGCTCCAACAGGTTGTGTCTGGAACTGTGCCCAAGTTCCTTGTCATTTGATAATTGTTGGTATATAAAACAGGTATGTTGACGGAAAAAATGATCATACAAGCCTTTGAAAAGCGAAGGATTTACCAAAAAAAAAAAAAAAAATCTTGTTTATTACCCTCTTGTGCTTTGGCCCACCAAGTCACAATAACATGCAGTAAGGAAAACAATAACAACCCACAACGTGATTAGTTTATCACCTGTACAGTATAGTCCATTGTCTTGGAGGGAGGATAAACTGGTGGGCGTTATACACAGAGGCGCTGGCGAGCGTGCGTGCCTCATATTTTTTGGATGACAGGGGAGGGGTCAGTACTTGATATGAAGTCCACGACTGGTCTATCATAGGCTTAGCGAACCTCGAATAAGCTGCGGTGAAAAGAAAGGAAAATAGAAAAAAAAATAAATAAATAGTTGTACAGATGAATATGTTTTATAAGTCGATTTAAGTGAGATGATTTATTTGCTTTTTTTTTTAAACTTTAATTTGCTCGGAACTTTTTCCACAAATAGGCAAGAGACAGATGATTTTGTTTACTTGATAGGGGCAGTGTTACAGTTTGTTATAAGTCGACGTGAGATCACAGAGACCTAAAAGTTTATAACTTAACATTGTGGAGACGAAACTCAGGAAGAAACCTGTTTTATAGGTCTGTTATGACTAGGGAATTTTGTTTGCTGAAAGGATTTTCGTGTGGCACCTTTGAGGCCTTTTTTTTTTTTTTTTTTAAGAAAAGTGTTAGTGAGTTCGTGAGTAACTGATAGTTATGTTTGTATTAAAACGTGTGTGACTATATGAATCCACAGTAAAAAGTTATTAAACTGTCTATATGAAATTATATTTTAAAAGTTATTAAACTGTCTATATGAAATCACATTAAAAGTTATTAAACTGTGTTATTAAACTATATAATTCATCATCAGAATTATTAACAATCATCACCATTTTCACCATAATCATAATCATCATCATTGTCATTGTCACCATCGTCGTCGTCGTCTTCGGCGGCGGCGTCGTCGTCGTCATCATCATCATCATCATCATCATCATCATCATCATCATCATCATCATCATCATCATCCATCTCACTATTGAAATGAAGCGATGCTGCTTTTCCACACCAATAATCTCAGGAGTCGTCCTCTGTTATGATATCAAACTAAGGTCACGAGAGAGAGAGAGAGAGAGAGAGAGAGAGAGAGAGAGAGAGAGAGAGAGAGAGAGAGAGAGAGAGTGCATCCGAAACGGAAACCGTGTTGGGAATTGTTGTTTTAATTTCTTCAGTTCTAATCAAAACTGACAACTGTGTTGATGGGAATGGGATTAGAAATCTTTGTCTTTGTGCACACACACACACACACACACACACACACACACACACACACACACACACACACACACACACACACAGAGAGAGAGAGAGAGAGAGAGAGAGAGAGAGAGAGGAGAGGCGTGTGCGCGTGCACACACATAGACACGCATTCAGCATTAGAGACACAAAGCTGATTTGTATGCATCTGTTTGTTTGATTATTTTTTCTTCTATTGATAATGCATTCCACGTTTTATGTCATTTAACAAGATTCACAATGCATTTTTTCTTAAAAATCATCATTTTCACATCTTCGAAAATTGAGGTAAATTCGTTAAAAGGACCATACTGGTGTTGTGTGTGTGGCGGGGGGGGGGGGGGGGGGGGGGGGAGAGGGGGGTGCGTGCGTGTTGCGTGTGGGCGCATGCGTGCGTGCGTGCATGCGTGTGTGTGTGTGTGTGTGTGTGTGTGTGTGTGTGTGTGTGTGTGTGTGTGTGTGTGTGTGTGTGCGTACGTGCGTGCGTGCATGCGTGCGTGCGTACGTGTGTAAGTGTGCGCGCGCGCGCGCGCGTGTGTATGTGTGTATTTGCGCGCGCCCGCGCTTGTGTGTATGCATGTGTGCGTGCTACGTGCGTGCGTGAGTGTGTGCGTGCGTGTGTGCGCGCATGCGTGCATGTGTGAGCACGCGTGCACGTGTATGTGAGAGTGAATGTGTGTGCGTGCTTACGTGCGTGCTGCCGTGTGTGTGTGTGTGTGTGTGTGTGTGTGTGTGTGTGTGTGTGCGTGCGTGCGTGCGTGCGTGCGTGCGTGCGTGTGTGCGTGCGTGCGTGCGTGCGTGCGTGCGTGCGTGCGTGCGTGCGTGCGTGCGTGCGTGCGTGTGTGTGTGTGTGTGTGTGTGCGTGTGTGTGTGTGTGTGTTTGCGTTGCATACACGTGCTTTCGAGCCGAGCTTGTCGCTGATAGGCCGTGGACCTGATAACATAACTGAAGCGGTCAAGGTCAGAGGGGACCTATCCATTACCAGTTTGATTCATTTCAGCATCCCACTTTGGCTTGACAGCAAGGTCCTTGAGACGCCTCTCCATTACGTGATTGGCAGCACTCCACAGAGGATCTCGCTCTCTCTCTCTCTCTCTCTCTGAAAGCTGGTTTTGTTTTTCAAGTGTCATTTCTGCCATGTTTCTCCACTGATTCGCACTTCCCATCACCGTCGACGTGTGTGAGTGTGTGTGTGTGTGTGTGTGTGTGTGTGTGTGTGTGTGTGTGTGTGTGTGTGTGTGTGTGTGTGTGTGTGTGTGACTATCTGCGGATGCTTGAGCTTCCTTTGTGTTGATATGCTCGCAGAGAATCACAAACGCAGGCAACAGACTCCTATACACCCTGCAAGCACTTCAGTCGGGTACACACAACGATATGAACCAGCATGCATCAGGGTACTTTGGAGAGGAATGGGCTGCGCTGAGCATACCATTCATCGTCCACTGAATGGAAAGATGATTTCTTGTGCTGTTGCCCACTGGCTGATCAGCCGGTACCGCCAAACATCTAGCGTGACAGATCTAATCAGGCAACGGCGCTGGACTCCACTTACATACAGGAAAACGCACAACAAGACTGGAAATCTTCTACGACTACCACCCTGCCATTAAAGTTGCCATTAACAACTCCTCCAGACTCACCCAAAAGCCTCCAGCAAGATCGGCCCGACGTCCCTATTAATCTTCTCCCTGCCTGTAAAACCAGCGATAGGAAGAAACATTTCTTTCCACGGATCATCAGTCAACGGAATTGCGTTCCTCCGATGAAATCATTCTCAAGTAGAAGGCTTCAAATTCCGGATCTAATGTCACTCTCCCCAGACCCTGTCCATCCTCCATGTCTACCTGGTTCCAAGCGTCCATGCTCTCCTACTCCCCTCCCCACTACACCCACCCCTTCCCCGCACTTCTTGTTCTCCTCATGCCAAATCTCACTGTTTAATGCTGGTCTTCCGGGCAGCTGAGATACACCATGCGTTGATACCGGAACCCCTGAGTATTTCTGAACGTCAAAGCCGTCAAAAAGATGAAGGTGGACGTCAACAGAAAGATGAAAGAAGGTCAGTTTAAACAATTCTTTCGACGCTTACCGTTGTACTGAGGAACCTAAGCAAAACCCAGTTACAGTTGAACTGACAGTCGCTCACTTTAAATTCTCATAACCTCATCATTTAAGCAGTTCTCTCCCTCCTTTATGATATAAAGGAGGGAGATATATATCATATCTACAAGAAGATTCTCGTTTAAAATCTAGCATGTGTAAGAATCCAGGCCATAGAAATGAGGTGTCTTCGTATGATTCTAAGCATTATATATATTAATCATATCACTAATGAACCAGCGCCAAACCAGCGCCAAACCACCAACAGCACATCGGACTGCACGAAGACCTACTAACAGCAGTTCGTAACAGACAATTTCTTGATATGGCCGTATAAAAAGATCCTTAAAACCATCCTCCGACGAATTGTTGAGAGAGGGAGACGGAACAGAAGACAGGAAAAAAAACCCGAGGGATGAAAAATATTGCAGAAAGAACTGGGAAACATTTTTAGAGACCCAGGATTTGGCTCACAACCGATAGAGTTGGAGGAAAGTGGTGAACAGTTCTTCAGTGCAAGATCCCAATGACGCTTTACGGACTTACGGGAGGAGAAGAAGAAGGAGAAGAAGGAGAAGAAGAAGAAAAACAAGAAGAAGAAGAAGAAGAAGAAAAAAAAGAAGAAAAAAGATGGAGAAGAAGAAGAAGAAGAAGAAGAAGAAGAAGAAGGATGTCGAGAATCAATTTTACGATTGCATCACTTGAGCTGTTATTGAAAAGCAGCATCAGCACCAAGCCTTTTTATAGCCATTTTACCACACTAGCGCTCAAGTGTGAAACTCATGACAGTTCCTGTCATGGTAAAACTTTGGTTATTGTTTTTTATCCTTCTGTTTTCCAGGCCATCTCCGCAGCATTATTCTTACACCCCCGCCCCCCTCCCGGCAGTCCCCTACTACCCATCCTGAATCTCCCTGTCCCAGCCTCAGAGCTAACAACCAACAGGAGCTCTCTCCATATTAGGCCACCTTTCAGCTCTCACCAGAGACGACGTTGCACTGCCGCAAGCTTCACTTCATTGGATGTTCTGTGATACCTCCTGCTCTGATGCAGTCTGGATGCTGCAACAGCTGAGCGCAGCAGTGCCTCTTCTATCTACTAACAAACAATCATTGCTTAGATACAGAACCAGCCATCAGAGGCTACTACATATCCATTTTAGGACGGTCCGTTTGTTAAAGAAAGTTGTAAGATACAACATTTGCTTTCTCAGGTGAGAGAGATGGTGGCAACCTGCATTTAAACGAACCAGCCCATTTAATAGCTAATCACGTGCAGTATGACCGGTGTTCTGTGCTTAATCATATTAGCGTTAGATCAAAGACAAACAAATCCTGTTTTGGAAAGATGAATTTTGTTATAAACTTCCTGACACATCAACGACACCGTGGCGCTCAAACACAGGAGAGAAACAAAATGTACAAAAAGACAGCGTCAAACGAACAAAAAATAGGTCCAGTTTCACTTACTGAGTGACCAGTTGACTGATGAACCATTTAGCTACCTTCTGACCGACTGACCGACTATCCAGCTGGTTAACTAATCAATAGTTAATTATATTATGTCACGTTTTGTAGACTAGTGTCATAAGAACCAATTTTAAAGAAAAATGAATACGTAAATAAGTAAACAGTTAAATCAATTAACGAAGCAAGGAAATTTACAAACAAACAAACACTGTGAACTAATGAACGAATGAATATAGGAAGCAAATAAATGAAACAACAAATAAATGAAAATGATTAAAGTGCCTGAGAAAATTCGAGCTAAACCAGTTTATGGTGGAAAGGGATTTTAAAATAAACAAAACACGCAACAAGAAGGATGTGCCTGTGAAGACCAGGTCTTGATAAAGAGAATAAGAACTATGCCACTGTCATGACAAACATGAATGGTATGGCTGAATTTTCGATGGGTTCCTGTTTTTAGCTTGCTTTAGTATTGATTGACTGATATGCCAGGGAAAAAAAGAGATAACATACTTCTATCAACTGTGAAAGGAAGGATGTGCTTTGCACGTGTATTTGCAGGGTTCAAGTCAATGGCAGGTAATTTCAAATAGGACAAAAAAGACAAAACAAGCACAGGTAACAAGAATTCGTTCCACGGTAAAATTAGTCAGTTTAAGTTTTCTTCTTTTCTTTTTCTTTTTTTTTTTCTTCCCTTTCTCCCTTTTTATGTAGGTGAAGAGAGGTATGGATAGAGGTGAAGGAAGCAAGTCGAGTAAGGTGGGGAGGAGGGAAGAATGGATTTCAAATCCCCTATACAACGATTCCATCTCCTGCAGGTATACCAATGCTGATATGTTTATATCATGCCGATAAATGATAGTCTGTTGAATGATGACTATAACTTTCAGTCGATCAGAGTCAATCAACTGATCAATGGATTAATCGATTAATAAATCAATCGATCAGTCCGTTTCTTGTGTTCATAATGTGTTTTTTTTTTTTTTTTTTGTTTTTTTTTGGGGGGGGGGGGGGCTTATTGTTTTATTTGTTTGTTTGTTTGTTTTTTTCGCTGTCCTGTCCTCTGTGCCACTTAAGTGGCATTGCACCAGCGCCACTCATTCCCACGCCTCCCGTCCACAGCCACAGAGCGGCCCGTCCCGCCCCGTCCACAGCCACAGAGCGGCCCGTCCCGCCCCGTCCACAGCCACAGAGCGGCCCGTCCCGCCCCGTCCACAGCCACAGAGCGGCCCGTCCCGCCCCGCCGCAGCCCCAGCACCGGCATTCCACAGGGAGCAGTCAATGTCAAGTCATCAGAAAGCAGCAAGTCATTTTGGGTGGTTTTCAGTGGTGCCTCTTCTGATCTAACATAAAGCAGGAGACCACATGCTAAGACTCTTGAGAGGATAAGTTTATGGCAGTTGGGGGAAAAAAAATGAAACAATCAAGTATCCGCAATCTGATTTCAGAGTCTCTCTGTCATGGATATGTCACGGTCTGGTCAATACCCATTATTTTCTGTACTATCTTGTCACCGTCACCGTAAGTAAATCATCCGGGGTAAACATGTGAAAGTGGGGGTGAGCGGATCACCGCTCTTTGCTTGCATGCAGTAAGTAAATCTCCGTATTATCCATCGTCTAGCTGTAAAATCAGCAACCCCAAATGAACAGGTAACGTTTCTTCCATCCTTTTTTGAAAATAGCCTATTAACCGAAAAACAAATTACCAGCATTGCATGGCAAGAACGCATTGCAAAATAGATATTCAAATTTCAAAGCGAGCCATTTTACCGCTTGCTGACTTCCGTGCGAAAACTAAACGGGAGTGTTCGTTCTTTTCAGCGGGTTACCTTCCAAGTGGGTTTTGCGAACGTATGTCTTCCCTCTGTGTTTGTTGACATTTTTCTTCAGTGATATTTGTAACACTATCTTGGATCTATTTCAACATCGGGGAGGCTTGGAAGTTTGAGCTGACTGCATTATGACTGATCCAGAAAGAAAGCACGAACACATTCCACTTCAGTTAGAAAAAAAACTCTCAACACAAAACCAGAAGGAAAGGAATATTTTGTTTCTGATCCAAAAAGGCATGTATCACAGCCGCTGTACCGCAGTGGTTAGCATTGCAGATTCCCGGCTGGGAGGTTGTAGGTTCAATTTCCGCTGGAGTCATTTGTTTATGGGGTTTTCTGCCTTGATCAGCTTTTACCCAGAGCTGAGTTTGTCATGGGCTCAGCTGGGGAAGATTGGAACCACGCAATTGAGTTCCATCTTAGTACGGATGCGTCTCTGAGAGTGCTGCTAAAATTTTCGTGGTCAACACTGCAGGAGTCTGAATTTCTCGGGCCTGGTTGACACTGGGATATATTATGAAAGTAAGCGTAGAGTACACCTCTGTCATGCTGTCTCAGGCCAGAATGGAACGCCATGGCATCACCCTTCATCACCTCCCCCCTCAAAGATCAGCATCAAAAAGAAAAAAGCTTGTGGCTCTATTTCACAAGAAAGAATGGATCTTTCAACTTTAATCAACACTCCACGTTGAGGCCATTTTTTCCGTTCCATTTAAAGATAGAAAGTGTGTCTCCGTTCTAATCCAGAAAGAATCTCTAAACTCCGTTCCAGAAAGCTAAGATAGATTCCTTCCCAACTCTAACGTCCGCCTCGCTCCTCAGCACTTACCTGAGAACGAATAGATTTCTACTTTTCCGCTTAGGATCTAAAATAATCACATTATCCTACTCCACAAAGAAGGAATTCTTCCACTGAACTCCACAAAGAAATTACGGCTGCTTTCGAATTAAAGAGATATTATCAAAAACAAAGAAAATGAAAGAAAGAAAGAAAAAGTATCCATCAAAATCCAGAAAAAAAATTAACCTCCTTACTCAGACACTGAACGAAGACATTACTGAAAAAGGACCCCACCCCCACCCCCCCCCCCCCCCGCCGTGTGCTTGAAGGAACAAACTTCTCCACTTTCTCTTTGAAAGAAGATATCTCTTTGCCCTATCTTTGAAAGAAAAATATATCGATTCCATTCTTGAATTAGAAAATAACAAAAAAAAAAAAAAAAAAAAAAACTTCTCCACTCTGTGCACGAGAGAATAAAATCTCTACACACTATCCTGAAAGGAGAAATCTCACCACGCTATCCCTAAGTGAAGAAATGTATGCACTATGTCCCTGAGAGAGGAAATTCCTTTCATTCTGACAGAAAAAAAAACATCTCTCTAAACTGGAAAGAAGGTCTCTCTATCAAATCCCGAAAGAAGAAACGTTCTCACCTAATTTTGAGAGAACTCCCTTTGTATAACTGAGAGGAAAAAAACTCTGCAAACTTACACTGTAAGAAGCCTTTCACGTCTGCCTGAAAAAGACTTTCCACTGCGATTCTGAAAGACGAAATTTAATTTCGCCGCCCTGATTCCCCCGGAATCTCCTAGAAACCTTTTAAACTTTCCATACGCATCTTTTCAAACTTTTCCCTGTCAATTTCTACTTTCCAAACTTCCTTTAATAAAGTCTTCCTCCCAAATCGTTCTTCTTGACCTCTTCCGACCGACATCTTCCTGTGAAACGTTTCCTATTAACCTTTTTAGTCCCTAATTTTCCCGTTCATCTTTGTTCGTTTGTTTGTTGTTTTTTTTTTTTGTCCATCTCCTTCAAAATTGTTCCTGTTCAACTTGTCCTTTTAATCTCTTGGTTCAAAACAGTTCTAACCAACATCTTCCAACGACTTCATGT
This sequence comes from Conus betulinus, assembly GCA_016801955.1. NCBI lineage: Eukaryota > Metazoa > Mollusca > Gastropoda > Neogastropoda > Conidae > Conus > Conus betulinus. The sequence goes on along the minus strand of JADBJO010000366.1, from coordinate 355,526 downwards.
TAAAATTTTGCTTCCAAATTTGCCCAGTTAAGCTCTTCCAGACTTTCCAAAACCTTAAGATTTTGTTTTCAACTCTCTATTTACAGTTTTCCATGTCAATCTCTTCTTTCCAAACTTTTTTCATGTGTTCTTCCTTCCATTTTTGCTGTTAATCTGTTCAATATAAGCTTCCTGTCAGTGTCTTTCTTTCAAACTTTTTTTTTCCTACCAGCTTCTTTCTTCTTCAAAACGTTTCTGTCAAGTTCTTCTTTCCAGAATTTACCTTCCAAATTTTAACTACTTTTTCGTTCCAAACTTTTCCTGCTAACCCCCTTAAGCTCTCATAATTTCCCAGGCGAAAATTCAAGTCTGTTCCCAAACTTCTTCTGTTGGCTTTTTTTTTTTTTTTTTTTTTTCAAAACTTGTCTGTCAACCGTTTTTTTTTTCCGCTATCAATGTTTTCACATCAATTAAAAAAAAAAAAAAAACTCTTCCATACTAACGTTTTCTAATAAGCTCTTCCTATTAACATCATGAGATTTGCTATGCCCTCATGTTTTCTATAACGTGATTTGGCGGATTGCAGATTCTCAACTTTTTTTTTTTAACAACAGCAGCAAGGTGAATATCAAAAAATGAAAAGA
>JADBJO010000366.1:342403-349903 GCA_016801955.1 Conus betulinus | reverse complement strand
TTTTTTTTTCTCTTTTTTAAATCAACATATTGATAGAGCAGACGATGTACGAAAACACTCAAGACTGTTTCACACTATCTTAAGCCTGGACCCGGAAGTTCCCGACATAAAAGAAAATGAAATGAACGGACTTGTAGGCATACTTTTCAAACATTTTACAGATCATATAGTCGAATGCCTTCCAATGAATCCCATAACAAACAATAGTAGATTTTGAGAAGAACAGGGTAACATATTGTGTAAATACGCCCATCGTTATTGACAGATCATCTCTTCTATAGAATTTTTGTTCGTTTTTCCTGTTCTGGACCACTGTGCTGGCATTACATCCCCCACCCCCACCCCCACCCCCCGTCATGCCGCTCATTCCGCCCCCACCCCCCTCCCGTCCACAGCCACGCTCTGGCTTGCCCCGTCGCAGCCCAGCGCCGGTAATCCACGGGAAGAGTCAATGCCAATCGACATGTGGCAACTCACCAGAGGAGACTCTGCACTTTTACCAGACCACTTCCGCGGTTTTCAGCGGTGCCTGTTCTGATCCGACATACGCAGGACATCACTTGCTATGTCCCCTACTGACGACAATGATTGCTCAGCGCGGAATCAGCGTGAGTGATCGTCCCTCTCCGGAGGAAGCCGCCACGTCTTTCCAATGATGATTCCCATGAACTAATCGATACTGGTGACCTCAAGCGAGCTCACCAAGGGTACAGACGTGGAGAGGACATCAAACCTGAGGTCACCGTGAGGGCAAGGCATAAAGGGCCAGAGAACTTGAGAATTTAAAAAAAAAAAAAAAAAAAAAAAAACCGCTGATCGATGAGGATGAGGGTGAGGATGACGTGGATGAGGGTGAGGATGATGAGGATGAGGATGAGGATGAGAGGATGAGGGTGAGGATGATGAGGATGATGCTATGGAGTCCCAATCTGGTATGGGCCTACAAGGCCGTGTTGTACTGTACACTTGATCTTATTCTATATTCTGGTATCAACAAGACCCAAGAGATACAAAAATTCGCAGTGTGTGTCAGTGAATTCTAGCAACGCTCTTAGAGACACGTTCATTTGTCGAATGCAGCGCGATTGTGTGGTTCCGCTCTTACCGGCTGAGCCCGTAACAAACTCAGCTCTGGGTAGGAGCCGGTCATGAGCCTAAAAATCCCACAAAGGTAAACGACTCTGCCAGGAGTCGAACCCACGACCTCCCATCCAGAAACCCGCAACATTAACCATTGCGCCACGGCGGCTGGTATCAACAGATTTTTGTCTCTTTATTATTCCCACCGTCTGCAAAAGACCATAATCACCAAACTGCGTATCTTCAAACAGTGTACTCTGCTTATTGCTACAAACTGCAAATTGCCTTTTTCTACCAATCGTGCGACCTTGCCGAAAAGTATTAACTGCGATTGATTCGAGCCAGTCGCCGATTGTAACGAAACTCCCACGTCACGAATGTGGAAGCTTCGTCATCAGGTATAAACCGGAACGTGTAGTGCACTCATTCATTTTGCTCTGCGTCGCACCACATCAGTGATCATTCAGACGAGATGGCGTTGCTAGATACCTCTCTTCAATTTCCGTAACCTTCTGTGTTCGCGCGCGCGTGCGCGCGTGTGTATATATGTATGTGTGTTGATACAAAACGGTTAACGGTGATTTTCAAGATTTGAAAAGAAAAGAAAAACAAAATCAGCGTGTATTTTTGAGACCAGTCTTGCTGATGTTATACAGTAAAACAGTACCAGATGACTCACCGATGTCATTGTCTTAAGATTTCAATGTTTATATGAAAGTCGACCTAATAAGGAAATACAGCAGCGTAGGTTTGCAGTCTGTGGTCAGGACCTATGCATAAATCTCTTTTTCTCAAGCTTTTTTGTGTAGAATCTATAGAAAAGCGTTCGGCTTGCACTACATTTTCCCTACTTTTGACTGGTTGAACAATGTACGTGGTTGTAAGCTGGAAACCTTTTTTTTTTTTTAAGCTGAGCAATACACATAATTAAAGCAGGAAATATCGCGCTGGATGACCAATACCAGCAGTTAACAATGACAGAAATGAAGAGGGAGTTGTACATCACCCAATCCGCAGTAGTTCAGAGCAGTGTAGGCCGTAAAAGCTGTTATGGACCTATTTTGCTGTGCGTCTGTTTAGTGTATAACAAAGCTTTGTATAGACATTTTTAAAGGAAAGCTAATAAACGTTTCTTTTTTTTTTTTTTAAAAAAAAAAAAAAAGAAAACAGAACAACGGTAGTAAAAGAGATCTGAAAGGAGACAAAGGTTGGAAAAATAGTGTGAAAGGCGAGAGAAGGTACCGCAAGTATGGAGGAGAAGATAGGAAAAGACATGCATCCGAAAATGAACCAAAATGTAAGAAAAGGTATGACAAAATAGATTATTAAAGGAAAAACAAAAAGTAGAGTAGAACATAACAGAAGGACAGGACAAAGTAGGAAACAGTATCAAAGTTTGTTTTCTTTAAGGTAGAAGAGAATAATAATAGAGAATAATAAAAGGCAGGAAAGAGTTACAGAAACAACAAGCAAGAAGAGGTAGGAAAAGTGGGAAAAGTTACTGAAGTGAAAAAAAAGGTTACGGTAGAAACGTAATATGTGAAAGGACACAAAAGAAAGAAAAAAGCAGGTAAAGGTGGAGGACTGGTGAAAGAGTGATGCATTTTTTGAAAAATGATGAAAGTGGACAAAAGGTGGGACAAGACAGGAGAAAGCAGAAAAAGGATAGAGAAGTGCTGGGGAACTAGGAAAAGGTAGGAAAACGAGGAAATGTTGGGAAAGTAGGATACGGTAAATAAAGGTAAGGACATTTTGGGAAAATAAAAAAAAAAAAAGTAGGAAAACGTAGAGAAATGTTAGGAAACGGGGAAAGTGGGTAAATGTAGGGAAATATTGGGACACCACGAAAAGTTAGGAAAACGTATGGAAATGTTGGGAAAAGCAGGAAAATGTCGTAAAACATAAAGGAAAGGGTGGGAAAACGTTTTGAATCGTTGGGGAAAATTGAAAAGGTGGGATGACGTGCGGAAACGCTGGAAAAGCAGAAACAGCGGGAACACCTAAGAAAACGTTAGGAGGATATGAAAAAGGAAGAAAAAGTAGAGAAAAATGGGGAAAATAGACTATGGTGGGGGAAAATAGCGAAATATTAGGGGGCTGTCAGAAGGTAGGAACACATAATGTAGTATAAGAAAAACAGGAAAGGGGGAAAAAAACACAGAGAAAAGTTAAGAAAACAGGAAAAGGTGAGAAAATGTAGGGAAGTAGTGGTAAAATAAGAAGAGGTCAGAAAAAATAGGATGTGTTGGGAAAATAGGTTCAGGTTTGAAACGTAGGGAAACGTTGGGAAAACAGTGAAAGGTCGGAAAACGTTGGGAAACGTTAGGAAAACACGAAAACGTAATGTAGAGAGAAAAAAGGGGAAATGTTTCACAAATAGTAAAAAAAAAAAAAAAGTAGAAAACCACAGAAAATTTTCAGAAGATAAGGGAAAAAAAAAGTAGGAAAGTATAGGGAAATGTTAGGAGAATAGGAACAGATGGGAAATGTAGAAATATGTTGGGAGAAGAGGAAAAGGTAGGGAAATGTTGGGAGAATAGGAAAATGTAGGAAAAGCTAGGGAAACGATGGGAGAGAATAAGGAAAGGTGTGAACACTTAAGAGAATGCTAAGAAAATAGGAAAAATATGGGAAAACGTAGAGAAGTCTTGAAGAAAATAGGAAATGATAGGAAAACAGAAGAGAGCTTTAGAACAGGAAAAGATAGGAACTGGTATCGGAATGTTAAGAAAATTAAAAGGTGGGAAAAAGCAGGAAATCTTAGAATAATGGGAAAAAATGGGAAAACGTAGGGAAATGCTGGATAGGAAGGTAAAGAACGTACTTGAAAATAACAGAAAAAGGGAAAAGGCTTGGGAAAAAAATGATGAAAGGCAGTAAGATATAAAGAACCGGTTTGAGAAAGTTGTTAAAGATAACAGGAAAATAGAAACGGTAGAGACAATACGTCTTGGCCGAAGACATGTTTTGTCTCCAGTCAGTAAAATGAAACCTGGGAAAGGCCAGTTTTAAAACATAGTTGTCTGGTTGTACGACCTCACATGCTGGACAAATTCACAATGAGAATTTATGACAATAGATTCCGATAACCGACGACATCAGTTCGGCCATATTCGTCCGAAAAAACTCATCAACAAGACTTTATTTTTACTTGTCGAATTTCTTCAGATTTAGAATCGATGAAACGGATTGCTTTTGATATATGACCTGCATGTAAGGTCAAAGTTTAAAACCACCAAAATAACTGATAAAACACTACTCTTGTAGATATACTTGTCATCCTCATTTGCTCTTCTTTAACCACATTGACATCAGACTTCACGTCAGGTGACAGAATGTTTCTGCTATGACCGACAGCCTTGAAAAGAGTTAAGGGACAAAACTAGTATTTCACATTGTGTGTAATTATTTATTCTGGCAACGATGGAACCGCTCTGTTGAAAAGAAGAGAGATTCGTCGACCAAGATCGGCAGGATCTAGGCTACCCAGAAAATGATCAATTTCATATATTTCAAAAACACAGTATTGATACTTTCACGTGCATATTCAGGCAGTGCGTGCATGTCCGGCTTACCACCTCTAGATCGGGTAGAGCACTAGTTTTTATATTCTTTCGGGATATATAAGATAAGGTTCCCATCCTGTCAGCAGTACCCTTTTTGTCTCCTGCAGGTTATTCGTAGATTTTTCAAACGCAATACCAAAATGCTACTAACATTAATGGCAAGTTTGGGCATTCTACGTAAGTCTGTTTTTAATAACAGCTGTTCTCTTTTATTCCTCTACCGTTGTGTACGAAAGCAGTATCTTTCGGTTCTCTTTCTTCGGCTCAGTAACTGCCTGCCCAATAGCGTCTGAACAAGGCCACAACACTGGAGCTTTCCAGGGACAATGTAGTTATATACAGACTCTTCAGCATTCTTCAGACTGGTAGAGGTCTTCTTGTCACCATCAGTAAGAATGCTCACATATCACAGCCCATGATGGCTTCAAAAAAATGCGGTTGCACCTTCAGACTATTGCAACAGCACCATCATCAGGGCTTTTGTTTTTAAAACTTGCACCCCAACTTTAAAGTACAACTTTCCACTCTCCATTTGTCTACCCTACTTTTTTTTTCTTTTTTTCCAAGCCTCATAAATGTTTAAAAGTGCTTCAGTATCGACACATATAGAGTAGTAATTTCTCACTCTGAGCGCAGTCACAACCTTGTTCTTACTCTGAAATTTGAGGAGGGAATCCCTAGTTGGTTTGACAGATTAATAAGCAGGCAGGTCATGCCAGAATAAATCATCGTGTGGGATTTTAGACCTACCTCAGAGGCGGGAGGTTGGCCGCAGGTGTTGCAAGGAAAGTTTCAGCAAGTCTGAGCCCTCCTTCCTCCTGTTTCTCTTTGCCTGAAAGGCAACCACACTGTTCAACAGTCTTTGGGCCTTGATCTTCTCCTTATTTGTGAACGTCTTGATCTATGACGGTCAGTCAGGCCCTTGTGATGAAAAGTGCCGTTTTCTCCAGCTCTTGTAGACTGCCATAGAGCTTCGTTATTAGAGCTCTTTTGGGTCTTGATCTTCTCCTTATTTGTGAACGTCTTGGTCTATTCGGTCAGTCAGGCCCATGTGATGAAAAGTGCTGTTTTCTCCAGCTCTTGCAGACTGCCATAGAGCTTCGTTATTAGAGCTCAGCTCTTTTGGGCCTTGCTGGCACTGATGGTCAGAGGTAGTACATTCCCAGGTGGCTGTCAGAGTGACACCTCTTGATGCTGGCCTTCAGTGTGTCCTTGTACCTCATTAGAGATCTGCCCTGGTCACACTGCCCCTGCTTCAGCTGGTCTTACGTGACACTTTTGGGAATCCTGCTGTCGTCCACATGGTTGAAATGTCCCGCTCATTGCAACTCATTCTTGAAGAGCTGACAATCGATGTTGAGAAGTCCACACTTTTCCAGAACCTGAAAGCCGAACACTTTGGCTTGCCACTTGTGTTGCAGATCTTGAACAGGGGACACTGGTGGATTCGTTCCAACCATTGAGTGTGGCATTGGTAGTTGGTCCAAGTCACATAGCAGTACAGCACAACACTCAGAATCACTGCTATGTACACGACAGTTTTCTGGCTGAGAGTCTCACGCCGCAACTTTCCCACAGTTTCTTTGTAAGCCTGCCAAGGCAAACGCTGGCCTCCAGAGTGCCCTCCAAAGAGCTAACGCTGCTTCCAGTGTCGCCAAGATAGCAGAACTTGCACACGCTCTTGATCTTGTGTTCTTGATGACAGCAAGTTGCAGCCTGTGATAGAAAAGGTTGAAAACATGCCTCAGTCTTGCTGAGACAGATAGTAAGGCATAGATGTCTGCCAGCTGACGTGAAGCGGTCTACTATGCACTGGATATTGTCATAGGAATGTACAGCCAGCGCACAGTCGTCTAAAATGGGTAACTCAAATAGGCTTCAAACACTTCCATTCTGACCTGAAAATGCTGCGGAAAGACAATTTTGCCTTCCGTGCTAAATTGGATATATTCTCCTTTCCCTGCCCCCTGTCGAGGTTTCCGTAGGCATCAATGTCTTGCTGCGAACAAAATAGAAGATGATAAGGGCCAAACCGCAGCTATTCTTCTCTAAAAAATGAGTCTGGTGCATTACCAATTTCCTGTACACTGGCCTGTATGTCCTCTTGAAAGGTAAAATAAGCGCACAATGCACGCATCGAAACGTTGTGTCAAATGCTTTTGTCAAACCAACAACTACCACGTGGAGCTGCTGGTTTTCGCTGTCGGCACATGCTTTACAGCTGGCAGATAGCAAAGAGCGTGCCACCGGTGACCCTACCTGCTGAAAAACCACACAGAGATTCAGGGACAATATGATAGTGATGTGAGTGATGATTCTGCTGGGATGACTTCAGACAGGTTTTTTTTTTTTTTTTTCGTGACTTGTGAGTTGACTTCAACGTGGTGACATCCCTGATGTGGCCCTTTGCGGTCGGCTGGGCCGTAAGCAACATTGCCTTACCTTACCTCAGCCAGCAGTTTCCCTGCCCTATATTCCAAAAGGAGATTCTACAATGATTGCCACGAGATGTTTTGTCTCTTTTCCACATATGAAAACTGGAGGCATCCGTGAAAGTCTTGACGCACCTGACCATTCTCCTAGATGATCTGGAACAACGATGTCAGTCTTTTCATTCCGATTAGCCTTTCGATTATATCGTTAGAAACAGCAAATGATGCCGAAGTGTTTTTCATTTTCCTCATCGTAGGATCTATTGTTGTCCAAATTATGGACAAAGACTCAACTGATAATGTACGGAAAGAATGGCAGTACTGAGACAAACTACTTCACTGCTTCACAGTACTGCACGGATTGAAAGAGCAGCCAAAGTGAACACCCCTCATATCTTATTAGATTTGTTTTGCTACAGCCA
>JADBJO010000366.1:334903-337403 GCA_016801955.1 Conus betulinus | reverse complement strand
AATCCTTTGACCCGCTTCAAATCCCAAGATGGCTTTACTTCACCGCCTTGCAGCAAAGAGATCCTTTGCCCATCTGCCCAGTATTCTTCTTCAGAGGGTAGGCCAAGTTAGGAGAAGATCAGATAAAAAGTAGACAAGAATGAGGAGCAAGAAGACAGTTACAAAAATGCAGACAGAACGCACTTTATCAATCTTGCTGTCTCTCTTTCTCTGTCTCTCAGTCTGTCTTTGTCTCTATCTCTCTCAATCAATCGCACGATCAATCAATCAATCAATCAATCAATCAATCAATCAATCAATCAATCAATCAATCAGTTTGTCTGTCTGTCTGTCTGCCTACCTGCCTACCTGCCTTTTTATCTATCTGTCTATCTACAGTAGGATGAAAAAAAGCAGCGAACACCCAGGTAGTGTCAGTCACAATTTTTTTTTAAAACTTCTTCAAGAAAACCGAGGACTGACAATTTCAGGTAAATCACAACGCCTTTTTTATACACACTCTGAGTGCCCCCACCTTGCATTCACTATCTATCTATCTATCTATCTATCTATCTATCTATCTATCTATCTATCTGTCTGTCTATCTATCTATCTGTCAATCTGTCTGTCTGTATGTATGTCTATGTTCGTCCGTCCATCTGTATGTCTGTTCTGTCTGTCCATCCGTCTGTCTCTCTCTCTCTCTCTCTCTCTCTCTCTCTCTCTCTCTCTCTCTCTCTCTCTCTCTCGCTCGCTCGCTCGCTCGCTCGCTCGCTCGCACTGTCTCCCCACTCTATGTCTATGGGTAAAAACGAAGACGTTGATATAACAAAATTTGTCAGTATATTCCTTTTATTGATCTGAATTTGGATATACCCACCCAATTTGCTGGGGGGGGGGGGGGGGTGATCACCAAGGCTCTGATCAGACATCGGGGCTTTAGGGGATGCAGTACTGTCACACACTGACATTCGTTTCGCGTAAACAAACAAGGTTTCCCGTAAACAAACACAGGTTTCCCGTAAACAAACACAGGTTTTCAATCAGTGGTGAAGGAAAAAGGGACTAGAGGGGCAGCAGAATGATAACGAAAGGATGAGAAGAAGAAGAAGGAAGAGAAGAAGAAGAAGAAGAAGTAGAAGAAGGAGAAAAGAAGAAAGAAGAAGAAGAAGCAGGAAGGGAAGAAGAAGAACGAGAGGAGGAGAGGAGGAGGAGGAGCGAGAAGAAGAAGAGGAGAGGAGAAGAAGAAGAAGAAGAAGAAGAAGAAGGAGGAAGAGGAGGAGGAGGAAGAAGAAGAAGAAGAAGAAGATGAGATGAAGATGAAGATGAAGAAGAAGAAGAGGAAGAGGAAGAAGAAGAAGAAAAAGAAACAACAACGACACAACAACAATAACAAGAAAAACGACGACGACAGCAACAAACAACAACAACAACAACAACAACAACAACACACAACGAGAACACGAACAAGAATAACAACAAAAAGAAGGAAGAACAGTGAAAATGAAGCGTCTGAATGAGAAGGGAAAAGAACTGTAGAAGGAGGAGAGAGAGAGAGAGAGAGAGAGAGAGAGAGAGAGAGAGAGAGAGAGAGAGAGTATCACAGTTATTTTTTTTTCTGCTAGAGACAGACAGCTGCCTCAAATCAAGTCTTGACTGACCTGCGTTCTAAATCGTTCTCTGGCGAGACGACGAGACGACGATTATTACTGTCTGCCACCCACCACCCCCACCACCACCCCACCGGCAACAAAAACAACAAGAAAAATCTACGGAGACAATGAAAAATGTCCATACGGGCCGACGTGATCGACTATAAACTGGACCAGGTAATTGCATCCTAAACCAATTCGCAAGCCCAAGCCCCCATCACAGTCTAATGAATGAGGCGATTGCGTATAGCACTAGGGGGGTGGTAAGCCTTCATATCTGCAGTGGTAGATGATTCTGCCTAACTGACAGTATGTGCTTGAGTGGGTGAATGGGGAAAAAAAAAATGCTTCTCAAAATGAACCTTCAGCAAGCTTATAGTCTCCAAAGAGGGAGACCATCTCCAATGGGGAGAAAGCTCACTACATATAACTCCTGGTCAGATACCGGTATTTCGAAACCTGATTGTTTCTCCTCAGTGACCGCGGAAAGTGGTAATTTGACTCCTCTGCCTTTTCGGTTTTAAGAAGAATGCTATACCAGAAAAAGGCTGGTGTGCAATACCATAGTATGTTGTTGAGTTTTCAAAAAAACTAACTAAAGGTGCCACCTAAGAAGCAAAAGAAAATCATGAAAGAGCAAAACAAGTGACTGCAAGAAATATTGAATTATAAACAAAGCTTGCTCTTATGTCTCAGATTGTAGAAATAGGGGGGTGGTAAGCCTTCATATCTGCAGTGGTAGATGATTCTGCCTAACTGACAGTATGTGCTGAGTGGGGAATGGGGGAATAAATAAATGCTTCTCAAAATGAACCTTCAGCAAGCTTATAGTCTCCAAGTGTGTGTGATTCATCTAGCCCTCGTGGGCA
>JADBJO010000366.1:317403-324903 GCA_016801955.1 Conus betulinus | reverse complement strand
CTTGCCGATCTTTGTGAAACATTAGCAGGTATGTTTATTATGGGTCCACGGATGATGGCCGATGTTTTAGTTTACCCCGTTATAGCCGTTACTAACGGCTGTAACCGTTTTTTCTTCTTTGACGGAATATCCCTCAGAAAGTACTTGGCCTATCTTTCTACAAATATTGTAGATATGTTTCCATTATGGGTCACAAATAACGCCCGATGTTTTAATTTACCGTTATGGCCGTTAGTAACGGCTGTAACGGCCTGTAACAGTTTTTCATTCTTCATGGAATCTCTCAGAAAAGTACTTAGCTCGGCCCGATCTTTGTAAAAATTAGCAGGCATGTTCACTATGGGTTACGGATTATGCCCGATGTTTACTTTACCGTTATAGCCGTTACCAATTGCTATAACGGCTGCCCATAACGGTTTTTCTCTTCTTTATGGAATAGCTCAGAAAGCACTCTGTCGATCTTTCTGAAAATTTGCAGGTATGTTCAATATGGGTCACGGATGATACCTGATGTTTTAGTTAAACCGTTATAAGCCGTTGCTAACGGCTATAACTGCCATAACTGCCCATACAGTTTTAATCTTCTTTATGGATATCTCAGAAAGTACTGTGGGCCGATCTTTCTGAAAATATGTAGATATGTTCATTATGGGGGGATGACGAGACCTGATAATGCCCGCTAACGTTTTATAGTTTACCTCAGAAAAGAACCGTCTGTCTGACTTGCGGTTATGTACAGTACGGTCCTATAAAGGCCCGATTTTTTTTCTTCAGCAGGACTATCTCAGAAAGGTCTTGTCGATCTTCTGGAAATTTGTAAGTGTGTTTTATTGATTTAGCATTATTAGGGTCACGGATGATGGCCGCTGTTTTAGTTTAACCCGTTATAGCCGTTACTAACGGCTGTAAGACGTTTTTCTTCTACGTGAATATCTCCAGAAAAGTACTTGGCCGATCTTTCTAAAATATTGGGTGAGATATGTTCATAGGGGTCACAAATAACGCCCCGATGTTTTAATTTACCAGTTATGGCTCGTTCGTAGTAACGGCATGTAACGGCCTGTAACAGTTTTCATTCTGCATGGGAATCTCAGAAAGTACTCGGCCACTCTTTGTAAAAAATTAGCAGGCATGTTCAAGGGGTTACGATTATGCCCGATGTTACTTTACCGGTATTTACCAATGCTATACCGGGCCCTAAACGGTTTCTTTCTTTATGGACCTCTCCTAGCTGCGTACAATTGTCGATTTATAAAGGCCCATAAAATTAATGCAGGTATTCTTCTTTATGGAATCGTCCTCAGGAAAGCACTCTTCGATCCCTCTGAAAATTGCAGGTATGTTCAAACGGTCACGGATGATACTGAGCTTTAGTTAACTTTAATATAGCCGCCTAAGATATAAACTGCCTAAACAGTTTTCTTCTTTATGGAATATTCAGAAAGTTACTTGGCCGATCTTTCTGAAAATATGAGATATGTTCTATGGGGAAGGGATGATGCCCGACTTTTGAGTTTCCCGTGTAGACAGTTACTAAAACGGCCCATAATGGGCTTTCTTCTCATGAAAAATCTCGAACAGGTCTTGGTCGAGCTTTTCTGAAACATTTGTAAGTGTGTGCATTATAGGTCACCAGATGATGCCTGATGTTTACCAGCAACCAACACGTGTACATCAGCCCAAGACGGTTTTTCCTTCTTTATGGATATCCCCTGTATTCAGGATAAAACTGGGAGTACCGTTTATAGGCGGTGAATCTTGTTGGTGCTTTCTGCAGCTTTCTCTCTCACTCTCTGTCACTCCAGTCCTTATCCTCCCGTCATCCCTCCCTCCCTCCCGCTTTCTCTCCTCTCTCTCTCTCCTCTCTCTCTCTCTCTCTTTCTCTCCCATCGATTTTGAACAGTTTTCTTTTTGATCATATGGAAGAGTGCTTATAAGCAGTAGGGGTGCAGGTAACAAGCATCTGCTAAGGATCTAGTATCCAAGGCCAGATAAGCTACTTTCACAAAGCTTGCTGACTATGGTAACCAGGCATCTGCTCAGGATCTAGAGCTTGCTTACCTGTTTAACCAGCATCTGCTCAGGATCTAGCATCAGGCCTGATAGGCTCTTCAACGAAGCGTGCTTACCTGCCCTGACATCGCCTCTGGAAGAAACAACCAAGAACGAACAGAGCACCCACAAAAAAGAGGATTATCCCCCCTCCTGCCCACCCGTACGCTTTAAAACCTGAAGTCTTTATCTTGCATCTTAGGATTTAAATGCAAAACATTGTGTCATGTTTGCTCCTCCTACCAGTCTGGGAAAATGAAAGGGACCTAGATCCTAAGAGTTTATTCACGCACATTACACGCGCGCGCGGGCACAACCACGCGCGCGCGCGCGCGCGCAACACACACACACACACACACACACACACACACACACACAACACACCACACACACACACACGTGTGCGCGGCACGCGCGCCTGCAAAACACACGCACGCAGCAAACAACGCACACACACACACACACACACACCTCACACACACATCACACACAACACACAACAGGCACACCACACAAACATACATCAGAACACACGGCGCGCGGCACAACACCACACTCACAGCGCATAGAAAGATATGGATATAGACGTAGATAGATCTAGAAAGGATAATGTGAGGAAATACCATACTTACTAAATCATAATACCCTTAATGTGTGTAAATGTGTATGTCAGCGTTATACAGAGAGAGAGCGAGCGAGAGGGAGAGTAGAGAGGCGAGAGAGAGTAGAGAGAAGAGAGGAGCAGACCAGAGTCAGACAGAGGACAAGAGACAGACAGACAGACAGGCAGACGACAGAGGCAGAGGCAGGCACAAAAACAGACAGACAGAGAGAACACAAAGAAAATACTATCCAACCACTACTACGACACACTACAAGCACGACACACACACACACACACACACCAACACACACAGGCACACACACTTCACACAACACACACACAACACCACACACACACATCACATGCACCAGCACACACGCACGCACGCTCACGCACATGCACCACGCACTCTCAACAATCGCCACTGACAACACGCACAGCAACGCCACGCACACCAATCATCTACACACACCACAAACTAACCACCACCTCAAACCACACACAACCACACACACAGCACACTACTACATTATACTAAAGAGGAACAGACGATTTGAGATTTTTTTCTCTCTTATCTATTCTTGTTAAGGGACGAGCAGATTGTTTCGTGTATTTCCGTATATCAAACGAAACAGGTGTTAACCTCCTACAGAGCTAAGTGTTTACTTCATTCTCACCTGTAAACTGCTCTCTCTTATTTTTCTGTATCCGTAATACTCATCTTTCTCTCTTCTCGCTCGAGTCTCTCTCTCTCTCATCTCTCTTGTTCCTCTCTCGACCTAGGCTCACGTCTCAGCTCTCTCTCTCTCGATCTGTGTGTGTGTGTGTGTGTGTGGTGTGTGTGTGTGACCTTTTTCTATTTGCTTGTGCGTGAGCATGAATCATTCAAGCTAGTTGGCTAAATCTAGTTCACCAGCCAAGCGGAGGGAAGTCAGAGGGTTGAGGGAGGGGAGGGGGGGGGAGGGGATCATCGGGGAGCGGGGAGAGGACTCGGGGGATACGGGGTGGGGAAATTGACACAGGGAGGTCTGTCGGGGGTGGGGGGAGGTGTGGTGTGGGGGGAGGAGGACGGGATATGAGTTGGTGATATAGTGTGGGGTTGCGAAGAGGTCTCAGAGCTGATTAACTTTTGTTTGTTTGGTCGTTTTCTGTTTTTAGTTAACTTTCCTTTTAGGAAAAAGAAACTTTTTCAATTAAATTTTCTAGTGTGACGTGAAATAGAAAATGCATAAACACCTTTTCATGGACGCGGTAATACAACGCGTGTACGCACATACCTGTTCCGTATTACATCCCGTCTTCTTCTACCCGCGCGCGCGCGCACGTACATACACCCACACACCACACAACACACACCACACACACAGTTACACACCACACACACACACACAACACCACACACACACACACACATTGTTCGCACACAAACACACACACAAGGCACACACCACGGAAAAATCGATTGTTCGCTTGAGAGAGAGAGAGAGAGAGAGAGGAGAGAGAGAGAGAGAGAGAGAGAGAGAGAGAGAGAGGGGAGAGCGAGAGGGGGGGGGAGGGAGACGAGAGAGAGAATGTTTTAATAAATAAAAAAAAAGAAAATTCGGGCAAAGTAATTCTGACAGGCGGTTTAATCTTGCGCCGAATTTCAGAAGATACGTGATTGCCCGTTCTTCGTTTTCATTGTCCCTGAATGTTTTTCATCTTGCCTGAAGAAGACCGACGAAGTCAAAAACGCATCGTGTCTTGTCTTGTAATTTGTCTGTCCTTGTTTTTCACGGACTCGCTAAGAATTAGTTTTTGGAAAATTACTTTCCACGCAAAAAAAAAAAACAAGTGCGCTAAAAAAAAAAAATCTTGCGAAAGAGACACACACACACACACACACACACACAACACACACACACACACACACACACACACACACACACACACACACACAAACCAGCACAGAATTACATAAGTTGGGACAGCTGTATGTTCTGAGCTAGAACCAGACGTAATAATTCATCTGTGTGATAGGCTTGTCAGAAATATAAAAAAAATACAAAGAAGGTTCTGTTGGAAAGAAGATTCTGTTGAAAAGAAGATTCTGTTGGAAAGAAGATTCTTTAAGATTCTGTTGGAAAGAAGATTCTGTTGGATAGAAGATTCCTCACAAAATATACATAGAGGATTCTGCAAGAATTTCTTAAGCTTACATAAAAAGCAAGGAAATGTTCCAGTTTTACGGGTACTTAGTCGATTCCCCATCTGCATTGAAGTGATGATAAGCTGGTGTCTGGGTTTTGGACTGTACAGTCAGACATAAGCAGAAAATACGTCTAAATTTCAACAGTTATGCAAGAACAGGCTTTAAATATAGACACGTCTGATATATCTGACTTGATTATTTGAATTTGAGGGCTTGGCACAATGAAAGGACAGATCAGTCTGAGCCAGTCAGTCAGCCTGCAGTCACATGAAAACGAATGTTTCATGAAGAAAAAAAAAAAAAACACAACTTCAAATGCTAAGATTTCTGATAACAATAAGAACAACGTGAACAAGAAAAAGTTCAAAAGTATGAAAAACACACAACCAACAACAGACATTCGAGTGCGCGCACGCATATAGACAGGAATAACACACACACACACACACACACACACACACACACACACACACACACACACACACACACACACACACACACACACACGCACACACTTCTGGAGGATTAGTTTACAGATTGGAAAGAGAATATGTTAAAGCACTAGTTCGCGAAAATCTATATAATTTTTCGTTTTGAAATGCAAAAACTTGAAACTTTACAAAACATAGAAAATGTCAGTTGCTTCTGTATGACTGTCTTTCCGTCTGTCATCTCTCTACGATGTGACGTGATGTGATGTGATGTGATGTGATGTGATATGTGTGTGTGTGTGTGTGTGTGTGTGTGTGTGTGTGTGTGTGTGTGTGTGTGTGTGTGTGTGTGTGTGTGTGTGTGTGTGTGTGTGTGTTCCAAGACGAAAAGACTGATCAACCTTCAGGGATAGCATAGTAAACCCTGAACCAGCATGTCCGTCATCTGAAACAGAATCAGCTGTATGAATCATAGGATGATTGGTATATGCTTGTTCTAAGCGTGTTTTTGACTGTCGTAGTTAATGTACCTAGATTTTGTTTTTACCTTTCCTGAAATCAATGTGACGTGTATCTTGTTAACTTCCACGTTGATAAAGGCACAGTGTTCATAACTGGAACAATATTCTGTAGATTAACATATAGTTTTCTTTATTCCAAAATATCAGAAACATAAATGGTAATCTGTTGTACATTTGAATTATTTTTTTTTTTTTATTTTATTATTATTATTTTTTTTTTTTTTTTTTAAATTTAATCTTTTTTTTTTTTAAATCCTGGTCAGATCTTACTTTAAATTCCGATTTTACGGAATCTTTCGTTGAAATTTTCTTACTTTTCATCAAGTGGGTAAACTCCTGCTAATTTATGAGAGAGAGAGAGAGAGAGAGAGAGAGAGAGAGAGAGAGAGAGAGAGAGAGAGAGAGAGAGAGAGAGAGAGAGAGAGAGAGAGAGAGATCTTAGTTCTCACCGAGAAGACCACCACCACAGTCACCACCACCACCACCACCACCACAACAACAACAACAACGGCTACAACAATCACCCAACAAACGAACAACGAGAAGAAAAAGCGAAGCGAAGAGGGATGAACAGAATGGAACTAAGGGCCTCTCATTTCACTGTTCCAGACCCAAAGGCGGGAGAAGAGGTTACAGAAGAGACTGTCAAAAGTGGCGAGGCTCCGGGGCAAGGTACCAACCCCCTCCTTACAGTCGGTCTGGAGTGTATCCGCATGCACAGTAGTAGTCCAGTAGTCTGCAAAAATTTTATTTCAATGAACAGCGTTCGAGTTCTCTCTCCTTCCCTCACTCCCTTTCTGTTTGTCTGTCTCTCTGTGTCTCTATGTCTGTCTGTCTGTCTCTCTCTCTCTCTCTCCGTCTCGTCTCTCTCTCTCTATGTCTGTCTGTCTGTCTCTCCGTCTGTCTGCTGCCTGTCTGTCTGCTTGTCTGTCTGCTGCTCTCTCTCTCTCTCTCTCTCTCTCTCTCTCTCTCTCTCTCTCTCTCCACATTCCATTCCCTTCCACCATGATAGCCTGTTGTGCCCCCCCCCCCCCCCCCCTCCCCACACACGCACAAATATGTTTATAATCCACTAACTCCTTGCACACACACACACCACACACACACACACACACACACACACACACACACACACACACACACACACACACACATGCGCGCGCATACACACATAGAAAAGACCACACACGGAGAACAGATAGCTTCACACAGAGAGAGAGAGAGAGAGAGAGAGAGAGAGAGAGAGAGGAGAGAGAGAGAGAGAGAGAGAGAGAGAGAGAGAGAGCGTCGCAATAGACGAGAGTATGGCGTGCCTTGTGACGCGAGGTTAAAACATTTAATTTCCTCTGGTTAGCTGGATGGAATGTGTAAAGTCCAAGTGATAAGAATGACGGATGCTGCCATTGTGGACTGTTAGACGGGAGAGTGCAGGACAAGGTTACGTCAAATAGTACTACACACCTCAGTATACTGCAATAAAGGATGGTACTATTACGTACCTGAAAGCAAAATACAAGTCTAGTGTACTAGAACATCAGTCAACGCTACACAACTTTAAACAAAGAAACGTAACAGTTACTGTAGTGTAGTTGTTTTCATATTTGTACAACTAGGTTTAATCGTGGAATGTGTCGTCGTTTTTATTTAGGCTACAAACCATCAAATATGATTTTTATTCGTGTATTGTACAACACAATACAA
>JADBJO010000366.1:304903-307403 GCA_016801955.1 Conus betulinus | reverse complement strand
CCATTCAAATTCGTAAACTGTATACAAAGACGTATGTACACGTACACAGATTTCGGAAACTGGAAACTCTCTTTTATAGGCTTAAAGTTAACGCTCTTCGTACAAAATTCCACAGAAATTTACAATGCGCTTGTGGAGCAGTTGACAGTTTCAATACTCTGCATTTTCTTTTTAACTGTTCCTATTTTAACTCATCTCTCTCCAACTTCCGACAAAAAGATTCCCTATGCATTTTCCAGAATCTTCACGCCTTTTTTACATTTGTAAATTCGTTGATGTTAAAGCCCAGTTAACTCGTTTGTGTAAATATTTCCAGGTTGTTGTTGTTTTTGTTTTTGTTTGTTTGTTTTTAAATAATTTATCTTTTAAATTGTTACATTTAGAACAGTATTTTCTTTTCTATTGTCAAATTCGCACGCGCACACACACACACACACACACACACACACACACACATTCGTACGTAGGCCTATACTAGCATTTTGCATACACTTTCCATTTCTCTCATCCACTCATTTCTGCATTCTTTGTCTAATATCACTTTAAGTGAACAGACGTTGAGGAGAGAGAGAGAGAGAGAGCGGGAAGGGAAAGGTCAAACGAAGCGGAATAGCCTGGCAATAACAGTCGAGACAACAATATTGAGCAGATCAGAGACCACGTCCTCTCCCCAGGAATCCTATGAGATTCATTAGATGAGTGGAGCAAACAGACACCGTGAATCCAGTCGCACAGCGTGTCTCTCGGCACGTGCAAAACGTGACCGGAGTTGCCAACCGAGGAATTACACAGCCTTTGACAGACACTCGCAAATTAAAAGACCGGCGAGTCACCAGATTCTCACCATCTTTCCTCGTGGGGGCGGAGGGGTGGGGAGGGGGGTGGGGGGGGGTGGGGTGGGGAGGGAGGTGGGTTTGTTGTTATTGTCTTTCAGCAAAGCATAGGAAATCGTCAATCTGTCCGTCTGTCGGTCTGTCCTCTATGGTTGTGTCTTCTCTTTCCCGGATTCTTGCTCATTCTGTGACAGGAAGCAACGAGGGTGGTCTTCTTCTTAACCTTTTTATTTCGTGTATATATATGTATGTGTATATGTGTGTATGTATGTGTATGTGTGTGTGTGTGTGTGTGTGTGCGTGTGTGTGTGTGTGTGTGTGTGTGTGTGTGTGTGTGTGTGTGTGTGTGTGCGTGCATGTGCGTGTGTGTGTGTGTGTGTGTGTGTGTGTGTGTGGGTGGGTGTGGGTGTGTGTGTGTGTGTGCGTGTGTGCGCGCTGAATGTGTGCGTGTGTGTGTGTGTGTGTGTGTGTGTGTGTGTGTGTGTGTGTGTGTGTGTGTGTGTGTGTGTGTTGCTTTTATTCACTTAGCTTTTTCATCTTGTAGATGGTTTATGAGGCAGCTATCATCATCCTGCCAAGAACGTCACACATGAAAATGTCTCCAGATCGTGTATCCCGACACAGATTTAGAGCCCAAAGTTCAGTGATGTCCATCAGGACTAGAATGGAACTCACAAATGTTTCAAACGTTTCCAGATCCGTTCAAACCTCAAAGCATTCCCACAATCTGGAGCTTTCAAATTTTCTCTGAATTTGCGAGTACGCCTTACGCCAAACTTTGCTTTCAGCCATGATATGGACTTGGTGGTCTTCGAGCCATAAACGTGGACTTTACTTGGCACGTGATCAATAGCATCTGGCTTTATTGGTGAATGAATGACCAACAGTAATAGTCAGTGATCGGCTTTGTGTTGCAAAATACCAAGTTTGATTACAGTCTTAACACTAATGTCTGGAATTTACTGTGATTATTCAGAGTGAGAATTTCATGAGAATGGGAATTAAAAAAAAAAAAAAACAATTATTTAAAGTATTCTAAAATTGCAATGATTCTTTAAAAAAAAAAAAAAATCTGTGTCTTTATTGTGCAGACGTATCTCTCCCGGCACGTGACTGTGACCAGTAGCTTTGCTGACTGATCTGCTTGACTGTCAGCGGTCCAGTGACTGGTTTCAAGTCAGTGTGCAATACTCCTCGACCAAATAATGGCCACTCGGGGGAATTCAGTTCACGAACCTTTAGCAGACCTCGGAGGGGGGGAGGGGGGGGGGCATATCAGGGCTGCCAAAGGAAGTCATGTATCAATGATAAGTGGTACGAGGAGGAGGAGCAGCACCAACAGCAGTGGGAGAAGCCGTAGTGAGTGGTGATAGTAGTAGTAGTAGCAGCAGCAGCAGTAGTAGCAGCAGCAGCAGCAGCAGCAGCAGCAGCAGCAGTAGTAGTAGTAGTAGTAGTAGTAGTAGCAATAGCAGCAGAGCAACAGCGTGCAGCAATAGTAATAGCAGAAACGTAGCCAACCAGGTACCTAACCAGTCATCATCATCATCATCATCATCATCAGCATCAGTAAGTCAATCAGTCAGTCAAGTCAATCAGTCAAGCAAGTCATGTAAACTTTATATCTCAATTTGAGAAATTAACAGTGGTCACACACATTCACAGCAAAA
>JADBJO010000366.1:287403-297403 GCA_016801955.1 Conus betulinus | reverse complement strand
TGTGTGTGTGTGTGTGTGTGTGTGTGTGTGTGCGCGCGCGCTCACGCGGTGTGTGCGTGTATGTGTGTGTGTGTGTGTGTGTGTGTGTGTGTGTGTGTGTGTGTGATTCATTTAACGTCTTTCCACTAATCGTGATATTAGACGATGTGTGTGTGCGTGTATGCGCGCGCGTGTGTGTTCATCCTCTGACTGTTCGACACGCAGTTTGGGAACAGGAGAAACCACATAACGTTTGGGCCAGAGTCTGCATCTATGGACTCCAACCAAAGGTTTAAGACTACCACCTCCTTTCCTCCAACCCCCCCCCCTCTCTCTCTCTCTCTCTCTCTCTCTCTCTCCTCCTCCACCTCCACCCCACAACTCCCACACTGAAATAGCTCTGACCTACTTCGGAGAGGCGGCCACTCAGGCAGACACGTGCTCTTTACAGGACGAAGTTTGCGGTCAAGATAAGAACGGTCGGTTTGAATTCAGCTCCCATTGCTCGAGGTAAGTGTCCGGCAATTTCTGCTGTAGTTTGCACTGCTAAAGGTATGTGACTTTGCTGAGATGTATATACATACGCATACTGATCTATGCAAGCGTCCCCATTGCGAGACGGTCGTTTGTCTAGTGCTCAGTCTCTCGCTTCATCCAGCGAGCTGCCTGTCTATCGCACACAATTCGACACAATGCTTTTTGCCTAGGGGCGTTCGACAAGCCAGCAAGCGAGCAGGGTTTTTTTTTTTCTCTCTCCTTGTTTCGGCTTTCACATAACACACGATGACTGTGTGTCCTTTCCGTGTTGTAACAGCGCAGCGTTATTTTCAAATATTGGTTCGTAGTTCTGCCTCATGGAGTCGTGCAACCAGCAGATTTCTCTGCCTTTTTTCATTAAGTCAGTGACTCAGTCTCTCCCTCTCTCTACCCCTGTGTGTGTGTGTGTGTGTGTGTGTGTGTGCAGCCTCCCTACGCCCCACTCTCCCACCAGCCCACACACAGACCCACAGAGAGAGAGAGAGAGAGAGAGAGAGAGAGAGAGAAACTTGATCACTGGATACTGCTGTCTCACATGAGACAGAGGGCTCTGACATCTAGAGTTCTGTAGTGCGTGTGATTTAACGGTGTGTGTGTGTGTGGACCCCGTTAGTCGCTCAGCCTGTTACCACTATTTGTCATGTATCTTTTCATAGGATGAATTAACAAGTGGTGGCCTAAAAACATGATGAAGATAGATTCTAGACTGCATAAGCCCATGACAAGATAGACTACAAAGGCTTATGACAAGATAGACTACATAGCCCATGACAAGATAGACTAGATAGACTACATAGGCCCATGACAAGATAGACTACATAGGCCCATGAAAAGATAGACTACACAGGCCCATGACAAGATAGACTACATAGGCCTATGACAAGATAGACTACATAGGCCCATGACAAGATAGACTGCATAGGCCCATGACAAAATAGAGTACATAGACCCATGACAAGATAGACTACATAGGCCCATGACAAGATAGACTACATAGGCCCATTACAAGACAGACAACATAGGTCTGTCACAAGATAGACTACATATACCCATGACAAGATAGAATACATAGACCCATGACAAAATAGAGTACACAGGCCCATGACAAGATAGACTGCATAGGTCCATGACAAGATAGACTACATAGGGGCCTAGATCACTCGAGCCCAGTTTTTTTTTTTCAGTTTAAATGACATTGTCGAATTATATATATACACACACATGAGATGAGAGAGAGAGAGAGAGACGGGGGGGGGGGGGGGGGGGAGTAGTTTACACCGGTCAGTGACAAACGGTATGTGAACACGTGCCTGTTAGCTTGTGATCGTTACTGCCATAATAATCACACATCCAGATGTGTCCCTTTGCTGTCAGCCTGGCCATAATCATCATGACTTAATCCACGTGCGTGAGTCTTTGATGTCTTGTAATTGGGCGCCTCTCTCTCTCTCTCACTCTCTCTCTCTCTCTCTCTCTCTCTCTCTCTCTCTCTCTCTCGCCATTTACAGAGTTGCCATGGACTCGAAGAAGATGCCATCCACCATAAGCGAAGTGACCACACCCAGTTTCCTGGTGGACATTGATCGGGTGAAGAGCAACGCCAAGCGAATGCTGGACACTTGCCGTCGGCTGAAAGTGGATCTCCGCGCACACACCAAGACGCACAAGACTGTGTGAGTATCGAAACATTCGGCTAGGAAACCGTAGTAGAAGATTCGTTTTTATGGACTGTCTACATGGTAATAGCTCAGTAGCTGTAGTTTTCATTGCATGGTAGACAGATTCTACTACTTAAAGTGTCAACGTCGACGTTACTAGATTAGAGATTATCTACATTCGTAGATTTGACCCGGTGGTCTTGGCACAGTATGAAGTTGTTCCAGATAACAACAACGAAACACACACACACACACACACACACACACACACACACACACACACACACACACACACACATCCGAGAAATGAGAAACACACACAAAGCCTAGAGAGAAATTAAGCAAAGACCAATGATTTCTTCTTGCACAAAGTCCACCTTCTATATTAGATTTGTGCCACACAATCTATCTTTCTCAAAGCAAGTTTCACAAAGAGGCGTAGAAGAGTAGTGTTAATTGATATGAAAAACTTGTAGGGAGTGCTGAACAGCAGAACGCGAAAGAAAAGAATCTTCCTCCCCCTCTTCTGTCCACCCCCGACCCCCACCCCTTCATCCAAGTCATCCGGGGATTCTGGCCTTTAACACATTACATCCTAAAATGGCTGGTCTGCATCCGGGTCATGGCTCCCACACAAGTCCTTTTGCTATCGTATGTCTTTATTTTATTGTATGCTCGTTGGCGACTGCCCTTAGTTCCATTTTTTTCATCGTTAGGACTTTGGCTTAGCAGAGAAATAATATTCATTAGAATGAAAAAGAAACTGTACGGAGAGCTGAATAGCAGAACGTCACGAAGAGGCGCAGAAGAGTACCATGAATTAGTTTGAAAAAAACTGAGTTGTGAGACCTGAACAGGAGAACACCAACAGAAAAAAACTTCCTCCCCATCCTTCTCCCCCTCCCCCCCCCTCCCCCTCCAAATCATCCAGGTATTTTGGTCTTTAGCACATTACACCCTGGAGGGGCTGGTCTATATCTAAGTTATGACTGCCACAAGCCCTTTTCCTATCGCGCGTTTTTTTTGTATGTTTGGTTGCGACTAGCTAGATTGAACCTTCATCTCCAGGATGATGTTCCTTCTTGACCAGATTCTGCTGCGGCTATTGCGACTGCCTTTAAGGCTCTGGACTTCTTTTTTCCCTAGAAATCAAATGCATGTGTGTCTGCAAAGCCCCTGGATCCAAATTGTTATCGTTAGGACTTTGACTTATCAGAGAAGTAGTTTCATCAGAATGGAAAAAAATTTTTATGGAGATCTGAACAGCAGAACGTCACAAAGAGGAGCAGAAAAGTAATATGAAATACTATGAAAAACTAGTTTGGGAGAGACGAACAACAGAACGCCAGAAGAAAAGAAGCTTCTTCACCACTCCCTCCTCCTCCTTCTTCACACCGCTCCCCTTCCCAACCAAATCATCCAAGTGTTTTTTTGGCGTTAACATATTACAAGCTAAACGGGTTGGGCTGGGCTTGTGTCCAGGCCGTGACTCCCACGAGCCCTTTTGTTATCGCCTGTTTTATACCTTTGTTTGCGAACACCTGGAATTCAACCTGCTCTTCCAGGATGATGTTCCTCCCTGACCAGATTCAGTTGGAACTCTTTTCTGTTGCTGTTGCAGCTGCCTTTAGGGTTCTGGTCATCTTTTTTTTCCTAGAAATCAAATGCATATGTGCTTGCAAAGCCCCTAGCTCCATTTTCTATCGTTAGGACTTTGGCTTAGCAGAAAAGTAGTATCATCACAGGGCTGGCTTACAGAGTTTTTAAGGTGGGGTGCTGGTAAATGCTTTAGGCCGGGGTTCAGGGGCCGCCTCGGCTCCGGTGGGGCTCTAGGGGCAAAGCCCTGGTCGGGGGACCAGGGGGGCAAAGCCCCCTGCCCGAAAATTGGTTTTTGACATTTTAAAAGCTGTTTCGTAGCATCTCTTGTGAGCTGGGAGACATTATTAACAGCGTTTTTTGAATCGAGGGGGGTGCTGTAGTATCAAAGCACCCCCCCCCCCCCCCCCCCCCCCCTGCCTCAGAATGGAGAAAAGAAAAACTTTATGGAGATCTGAACAGCAGAACGTCACAAAGAAGAGCGGAAACGTAATATGAAATGCTATGAAAAACTAGTTCGGGAGAGACGCATCCAAGTGTTTTTGTCTTTAACACCCTAAAGGGGTTGGGCTGTATTCAGGCTGTGACTCCGACACACCCTTCTGTCAAATCGCCTATCTACTGTTTGTATGCGGATACCTGGATTTGAACCTGCAACCTCCAGAATGATGTTCCCGCCTGGAACTCTTTTCAGCTGCTTTTTTTCCATTGCATGTAGGGCTCTGGTCTTCATTTTCCTAGAAATGGCGTGCGCCTGCGAAGAGCTGGACGGACTAGCTTAAATAGTGGGTCTGATCTGATACCAGTACAGTGTTTGCAGGTGAAACATGGCTTTCAAACAGGAGGAAAAAAAACATTAAAGAAAGGAGTGTTTTGGAGCTGTTGTGTGCAAGGCATATCACACAGCCTGGCTAATTGCTGCTTGTTGTTGTTCTTGTCGGTTGTGTGTGTGTGTGTGTGTGTGTGTGTGTGTGTGTGTGTGTGTGTGTGTGTGTGTGAGAGAGAGAGAGAGAGAGTGTGTAGGCTGACAGTACTTGGCATGTATGTATGTATATATATATATATATATATATATATATATATATATATATATATATATATATATATATATAATGCCGACAATTAAGTAGTATTTATATATATATATCTATCTATATATCTATATATATATATACACACACACACATACATATCAATTACTTTAATGCATCAACTTGTCAAATCAACAACAATGCACAGTAGTCCAGATTGCAGGCGCATCGATAAACGTTCTCTCTCTCTCGTCTCTCTCTCTCTCTCTCTCTCTCTCTCTCTCTCTCTCTCTCTCTCTCTCTCTCTCTCTCTCCCCCCCCCCCCCCCTCCTTCTCTCTCTGTCCCCACGTCCTTTCTCTCTCCGGCTGGTTCCAATTCTTTGTCTGTCAGTGCTTTAGTCATACATACATACATACATGCATGCATGCATGCATGCATGCATGCATGCATGCATGCATACATACATACATACATACATACATACGTCCTTTCTCTCTCCGGCTGGTTCCAATTCTTTGTCTGTCAGTGCTTTAGTCATACATACATACATACATACATGCATGCATGCATGCATGCATGCATGTATGTATGTATGTATGTATGTATGTATGACTAAAGCACTGACAGACAAAGAATGCATGCATGCCAAGTACTGTCAGCCTGTTGGCGATTGGTGCACACTTGACGTGGCATGCATCTCAGTGGTCTTTACTCTGCCTGTCCAGAGAAGCAGCAGAGATCCTAAGCGATGGAAGACGGAAAATCGCCTGCTGCTCCACGCTGGCGGAGTGCGAGATGTATGCAGACAATGACTTTGACGACATTCTGCTGGCCTACCCCATCTCCGCAGACAAAGTGCCCAGGTACGGCTTCGTGTTCAGGAATGTGTTTAGTCACCTTGTAATGTTGGGAAATGTTGGGTGATGGAATGATTTTAAGGCTGTTTTTACTTTTTCACAGGAAATCTCTCTCTCTCTCTCTCTCTCTCTCTCTCTCTCTCTCTCTCTCTCTCTCTCTCTCTCTCTCTCTCTCTGAAGTTATTCCATGACCCTCTATGCCATGCTTGTTATAACTGGCAACAACAGACTCCCCGCCCCCTCCCCTACCCCCCCCCCCCCCTTCCCCCGAAATAAAAGTTCATCAACCTCCCTGGTACGGCTTCGTGTTCAGGAATGTGTTTAGTCACCTTGTAATGTTGGGAAATGTTGGGTGATGGAATGATTTTAAGGCTGTTTTTACTTTTTCACAGGAAATCTCTCTCTCTCTCTCTCTCTCTCTCTCTCTGTCTCTGTCTCTCTCTCTCTCTCTCTCTGAAGTTATTCCATGACCCTCTATGCCATGCTTGTTATAACTGGCAACAACAGACTCCCCGCCCCCTCCCCTACCCCCGCCCCCCCCTCCCCCGAAATAAAAGTTCATCAACCTCCCTCGAACATCCTACAAACCTCCATCAATACATCTTAAAAACGAAGAACAGGGATTCAAACCCTGACTCTTCTCTCCCAGGTGCGCGCAGTTGGCCAATCGCCTGGAGGAGTTCCACGTGATGGTGAGTGGGGAGGAAGGGGTGCAGTGCCTGAGGGACGGGTCACCGGGTCTGACCACTGGCAAACACTGGTCAGTCTTCTTGGAGCTGGACTGTGGCTATGGACGGAGTGAGTGGTGGGACAACCACGGGTGAATGCCCAGCGCTTCTTCTACCAGTCGCAAGAGAGTTTACAGAATGTGACGGGTTACGTATAGATGTGAAGACATAAATGAAAGAGACAAAAATGACACCCATAAAGACACAGTTCAAACCATCCAGTTTGTAGTCCAGTGTCTTTGTATTTAAATCCCACTTCTTGTTCAGTACAGACAAGATCAATGTTATCTTTGTGGATTAGAAGTCGAAAAGGAAGCTCTTTTTAATTGAATGCAGCCAGTATCCCCCCCCCCCCCCCCCCCCCCCCCTCTCTTTGCGTCTGAAATAGTAGCATCTTCTGATTGGTAGATGAATCGCTCGGTAATTACTCTGTCGGGAATGGAGAAGATGGATCATGTGTGAGAGAACGGTGCGCGTGCGCGCGCGCGCCCGTGTGTGTGTGTGTGTGTGCGCGCGCGCGCGCGCGTGTGTGTGTGTGTGTGTGTGTGTGTATGAGGAATATGTATGTATTGTCTGTTTGGGAAACGCGCCGCCACCCTTTTTTGTCTGCTAGCGTCAAGGTAATAGAGCTTGCTCATGCCCATACTACTGAACATTTGACCAGAAATCACTGCAAAATTCTTATGAATTCTCCCTCTCTCTCCTTCACTCTCTATCTCACACAGACACGACACACATGCTGAGTGTTGTCTTGAAGATGAGGTTGTTCTGTGGTGGCTGGCCGTGTATGCATATCCATGAGCTAACTTTGCTATGCCAACGAATCTGGAATGACGTTTCACTTTCCTTGCAGTCATATGTATATATACGTGTTTTTGTGTGCGTGCGCGCACATGCGTGTGTATGTCTTTCTGTATCCGTGTACGTGCGTGCATGTATGTGTGCGCGAGCATGGGTGTGGGCGCCTTCATTGGCCAGTGAATGACACGAGCACTATTTTTGATGAAAGTTCGAGGGTGAATATCAGCCAGTTAGTGTGTTCAAAATGACTTCTTCATGATCAACACCTGTCAGAAATCAGCACTGCCCCTCTCTCTCCTTTCAGCGGGGTTCACCTGTGACAGTGACGCGCTCCTACGAGCAGCGGAGCACGTGCATCACGATCCTTCTATGAAGCTACAGGGACTGTACACACACTGCGGCCAGGCCTACGACCTGGACGACCCCGATGGGCGGCATGCACTGCACTGCAGAAGAAACTGGTTGATCAACTTATCGGTGCAGCGAAGAGGTTGGTAGCATAGATTTATTTCAAAGTCTGCATTAAACAAGTAGAATAACCCTTGCTCCTCAAAAGAAATTTAACTCAAAGCACTTTTATTCAAGACTGGCACATGCTTTTAAACTTGAATAAAGTCAGACTAATTCAAACGATCTGTTGGTTGGGGAAAAAAAACAAGGGCAAGGAATACTTCTTCTGTCGTCACAGTAATGAATTGGCAAAGATTTGAACTTAAAAGGGAGGGGTTGAAGATGAGGAAATGATGAGAACACAAAAACAAGCAAATACACTAGGTATATGAAAAATTGTTCACTAATTGCATGAGTGAAATATTATAATTTTTCTCGAAAGCAGATCTATTCGTATTGTCTGCCCCTAGGCCTTTCGTATTGTCTGCCCCTAGGCCTTGCGCTCCTAGGCCTTTCGTCCGTTGGATTGGACTCATCAGAAACACACGGTTGGTAGTGTTCGTGTTCCTGGCGTCAAATAGAGACACACCACAGTCCATAATACTGTGGTGTTTTCTCCACCAAGGGTTCCAAAAAAGAATCCAACAGTATCCCCAAAGCAGCCAGGGAAGGGTAGTAAACAGACAAAACGAAAGTATGGGGAGGAAAAAAGTTGCTGAAAATCTAAAGACGTTATGCAAACAGTATAAAATGTAGGGGACAATCTTTGAGCCTACGCTGAGGATCCACCCAAGGATGCAAGGGAGATCAAAAGACAAACACAAAGACGGACAGAAACAAATACAAGTAACGTACATTTAAATGAAAGGAAATTGAACATAAAATGAGGCAGTGAACAGTAAACAATAAACAAGTAGGGTAACTCTTGCTCCCATAAAGAAACCTAACTCAGAGCAATTTTTATTCAAGACTGGCACAGGCTTTTATACTTGAATAAAGTTAGACTGATACAAAGACGAACAATCTAATAGTGGAGGAAAAAACAAGTTTTAGTTTCTATTGCTTTGTATTCGGCCGACCTCGTCGGGACATTATTGGACGTTACAGCACACACACACACACACACACACACACGTGACGATTACGATTCATTGTACTTGGTATCATCAGCGTTTCAGTTGGTTCAATCGGTAATATCATGTCTGCGTTTACTGTGTAGAGTTCATAGGATAACGTATGCACAAGCGATAGAAATATGGGGGGACGACGCCGAAATTTTCCTTTAGCAGTCCTAGGACCAGCTGTAAAGTGGGAAAAAAAGCTTCCAGAAGTGCCAGAACGATTCATGCATTTTGATTGACTGTGTCATTACTTGGTTCTGGAGTTTTCCAGAATATTCTTTGATTTCTGAATGGCTGTGTACTATAACGTGTGTCTCAAACTGTCAAATTCGTAGACTAGAAATAAATTTGGAGGGGGGGGGGGGGGGGGGGGAAAGGGAGAGTAATCTGTTGATTTATTTTGGAGTTGAAGGACCTGTCTTTGTTTGGAATAGTAGCAACGATCATATGCAGACTGAGTATGACTCTTCAGCTGGAAGATAAGATTCTATGTTTGGTATAGAGTCGACTTTTCCTGTTTGTGGACGCGCTGTCCAATGAAACGACTGATATTGCCATTCTGCCTTGTTAAGGCGTTGTTTTGCACCCGGTTTTTTTTTGTTTATTTTTAATCACTTCCCTAACATGGTTTTTTTCACTCCGCACAGCACACCAGTTTTGATTTTAAAAAACAGTGTTAGAGTTACAGTCTGTTTAAAAAGATACTTTGAGTTTCTTGAGAAGACTGTGTGTCATATTTTCTGTTTTAAATGATTTTTTTTTGTTCCTTTCTTTTTTTTTCTTTCTTTTTTTTTTTTTTTTTTTTTTTTTTTGAAACTCGGTGTCATGTTTTCAGATACCACTAAAGTTTTCGTAGACAGTTTTTCAATCACGTTTTTTTAATGCAGTGTGTGAAATTAAAATCTTTCCGTGAAACAAGATAAAAGCTAAAGAGTGGATGTATGATAACAGTCTACAAGAACTCCCACCTCGATCTTTTCGTTTTTTTAATTTTAATTGAATATGATTTTGTTGTATTTCATTTCGTTTCATTTTAGTATTATATTAGTAGTAGTATTACTATTATCATTATTCATCTATTTATTTATTTATTTATTTATTAGATCTTGAATAAACATGATCAAGTGTGACTCACGATCCCAGTCGTGGAAGGTGCACACATCAGTACCTGTTGACAGGCTGCGGGCTGCAGGTATCGAGGTACCTGTGGTAGGCACGGGGTCCACCCCCACCTGCAGTCGCGCGGAGCCAGTTCTGTCCCAGCTGGACGAGTTTCACCCAGGCAACTACGTCTTCTACGG
>JADBJO010000366.1:259903-279903 GCA_016801955.1 Conus betulinus | reverse complement strand
ATAGGAGTGTAGGTGCGATGTGCTGCAGTTCAATCACAGGAGTGAGGATGCGTTGTGCTGCCGTCAGGCCCCTGACAAGTCAGGATTAGCACATCCGACTTCGGCTTGTTTTGACATCAGAGTGAACCCTCTCCTAGACTGCTTGTTTTACTGGGCTGACGAGTCCAGTCTACACGGCTATTTGTCCATAGTTGGAGATGGTTTGTTCATTGGGGTGTCCGTCCCTAAATCTAAGAGCTTATAGCGCTGCTTGATCGTACGATGCACCTGTCACTAGATATAATTATATGGTACTTCAGTGGAGATAACAATGCCACGAATGATCCCCCCCCCCCCCCCCCCATCCTGCTAGGAACATCGCCAGTTGGTCCGGGACCGTTTATTCGACCAGGCAAGCCTGACTTTATATCGGAGCTGACTCTCATATCTGGGGGCATTTCCCCTATGTGCCACCTGGGGACCCGCCTGGTTGGGGGTGGTCGCCCCTGCTCCAGGAAATTTGAAGTAATATGACGTGAACAGAAAGCGACTATTTTTCCCCAGTAACATCAATATTACCTTTACCCGAGGGTTAGAATGCAGACGACTTCTTTAGTTAGGCCTACCTATTAAATAGGTATAAGTGGTCTTGGTTTCTTCCGTTTTCTCCTTTGTTAAGTTGGTGAAGTTGATTTTAAAACGACGTGATAGACACATCGAAGACAAAACAGCAAAAATGTGGTGATAGCCCACGAGATTATAGCTACTGTTTGGGTTAAGAGGAAGAAAAAGAATGGTCGAACATAATTAGAAAATACGTCCTTTTTTATCCCATGTTCATTACATCAAGATTCATCCTGTTTCACTGCAAGGTGAAATGGCTTTTAAACGAAATGAAGCTGAATTAGAAACAAGGGTGTTTATATTCGTCTTTGTTTTTTTTCCCTTGTCTCATGGCTTTGTAAGTATAGATATGTCAAGCAATATGGTTTCCCGATTTTTGAAAGTTTCCATGCGATTGGTAGAAAGAACCGTAGTGATGCTCCTGTCGCCAAAGGAACGGCTGATCAAAGCAAGGGACAGAATCCACGGTCTAATTGCAGAGGGAGAAGAGATATTTCTCTCCCCTTCTTTTTCAATAGGTTGGGGGGGGGGGGGTCTTTCGCGACTGACCTAATACTGTATGAAAGAGAGATTCCGATGGAAGTAAACAGCAAACCGAGCATGTTTGATAGCCACATTAATCTTTGATTCAAGCTAGATTCTTGACATTTGAGAGTAGTACAGGTCAGACAAAAATAAACGTTTCCAGGTACGAATGTTTTTGACCTTTGGCCATTTAGCGCTGAATCAAATCACGGGAAAGAAAACAGTCCTGGCTGGTTCTGGTTCTACTATCACCCGACTGTCATGTTCACATGAGCGGCATCTTCACCTCCCTCCATCCTCGACCACGCTGTAAGCTATTGGTTTCGTTTTTGAGCCTTTTTTCAATTATTTTTGTCTTTATTTCTGGTTCGTATTTTTCTACCTGATGATGAAAGACAAATAAAACGTTTGGATGACAATGTACATTTGGCATAACGAAGGAGAGAAAAAAAATGTCCAGCACTGAACCGTATATGTCCATGCACTGAACCGTATATGTCCAGGCCTATGATGTTTCTGGAGATCCTTAGAACGTTTTAATACAACAAATCTGAACATACTCTCGAAGTCAACATTTCTTTCACAATTTCGTATTTTTAGTGTGTTGGTAAGTTACAGAAATAGAGATGATAGTGTTTGCTAGGTTTTATATTTACAAAGGTAAATTAAACAAAAATTAAGGAATTTGCTTGCATTTTGGGAGTCACCAAGGGTTAATTCGCTGTCGAAGTATGTAAATCAAAGATAAATCATAACTTGATAACTTGTCCAAAGACAGTATGATCTGGATTTTCTGTAAAGCAATGCTTTCAACTGCAAAGAGTTTTGTATATACAGCTTGTTGATCGATACGCGTTACTCACTCTGGATGCAATTTGATATTTTTGTCTGTATCATGTGAGCTCTGTAGTAAATGGTGTACTCCGTTGTCTCCCGTTGATTTACGTTGATTGACTGTAAATAAATATAAAAAAAATCCCAGTTCAGTTTGCCAAAAGCTGGCTGGAAGTGTGGTGGTGTCAACATGTGAGGTTAATGGCCTTTGGCAGTAAGTCTGCTTGTTTATGCGTTTGGTGCTCTGACTGATGCGCTGCATCTGTGTCTAGACCTTAGTAGCAAGAACCACCGACTGTTTCTGATGTAGACTTGTTGGGTATGAAACAATGCTCCACCTGCTGGAGATCCCTGTCTGTCTGTCTGTCTGTCTCTTCTCTGTCTGTCCGTCTGTGTGTGTGTGTGTGTGTGTGTGGCTGTGGCTGGCTGGCTGGCTGACTCTCTCTCTCTCTCTCTCTCTCTCTCTCTCTCTCTCTCTCTCTCTCTCTCTCTCTCTCTCTCTCTCTCCCGTGGTTTAAGTTAGAACTAAAGTACCTATGGAGGCAACAGTGTAGATGAATTATGACTCGCTTTAATGGGTTGGAATTAAAAATGCAAATGTACCCAACAATAAAGTGGGAAAAGGCCAACAGCAAATAGCTGACACCTCATCTGTAATTACGAACACGAAACACCAAAGATTAATGGGCTACATTTCATTAAGTGAAAGCAGAACGTTGGTAAGCTTGCTAACCGCGAAACGCATCTCTTCATCTAGCTAAAACTGACAGTACACACTTTACATAGATATTGTTGGTATTGAACACACACACACACACACACGCGTGCGCGCGTGCACACACACACACACACACACACACACACACACACACACACACACACACACACGTACGCACGCACGCACAAAACACACACACACACACACACACACACACACACACACACACACTTTAATAGTCAAAAAGAAACGGAGGGAAAACCAGAAATGTGGGACACAAAGTGTGATGGACACTCTCTATACAATAATGACATACAACCTTGTATCAAATTTTCTCTTGTTTGCTTAACGACAGTGAACTGCTGTGCGTTTTTTTTTTTGCATCGTGTCCTGTTCATTTGCTTTGGTATTGAGCGGGCACCTTGCGATGATGCTAAAGAGAAGAAGTGTTCACAACAGCCAGATTTGATCCACCACCGACATTTTCGTTCAAGATTTGTCTGTTGGAAGATTGGCTAGAATCAGCAGGGGATTTACTCACATATCATTGAGTGATTACGTTGCAGGTAAAATACTGACATATTCAAAGAGTTTCACTGACATGTGTTATGGGGGTCTACAGAGGCGGTCAAGATGCTGAAATGCTCAGGAGTTTGTTTTGGAGTGGGGTGACTGCAGGCAAAAACTCAAAACATGAGAGCGAAAGGAGAATGGCCATGGTCCAGTGTTCGTGGGGGAAGGGGGTGGGGGTGGGGGGGGATTTACTTCCAGCACTAAAATCATGGACTATTTGTCCGTGAAGCTGAAAACTGCTGTGCTTTATTTCAACATGTGTGGGGAGTCTTTGCCGCGTTATTCCAGGCTGTACAATTCGGAAGGCGACAAACGGAGATCTTTCCTCCATGAAACACCGAACAAAGGAAGAAATAATAAAGAGATAGACCTACTGTTATGAATATGTGTCGTCTGTCAAAGCTTCAGTCGTTCTAATTTAGTTATGTCTTCAGCCAATCAGAAGAGACTCTCAACTCTGGCCAATAGGAACACAGCTTCGCAGAGTAACGTCTGCTACCATAATCATAGCACGGACAATGAAAAGGGGCAAAGGTGGAGATTGTGGAGAGGAGGGTGGCGGGGTTGCGTGGGAGGGAGGGGGGGGGGGGGGGGGGGGGGGGGGGGGGGAGAAAGAGTGGGGGGGGGGGGGGGGGGTGCACATTTATCATGAACTTGTGAGCTTTTGTATGGTTTGGTTTTGTTTTGGCCCTAATTTAATGTGTTAATCGCATCGACGCTCGAAGAAATTGCGTTTCTCGAAATATACTCTTTTTTCTTCCCTTTTTTCTCTGTGTGTGTGTGTGTGTGTGTGTGGTGTTTTTTTTGTTGTTGTTGGGGTTTTTTTGCATTCTGCTCTGTGAAAAAAAATCGTTGGTTTGCACTGTGTTTTATGATTTTTTTTTTGTCCTTTAGCCTCCAATTTTTCCACATTGTTTTTTTTTTTTTTCCTTACTTTTTTTCTTTTGAACAGTGCGACCTATATCCACCTATTTGTGCCACTGTCATAACTTTTTTTTTCAAACTGACTCACACCATGCGTTGTCTCTGTGTGTGTGTGTGTGTGTGTGTGTTTACAGATTGACATTCTCTTGCTGACCTTAATGATTTAGCATTTGATACATACAAAGTGTTTTATGTCTCTATTTGTATTTAGGCTTCTCAGTTTCAGCAAAAAACAGTCCAAATGTCCGCAGGGCCACAGCAGACCCAGTGTGGCGTGCCACCCACAGTTAGATATCACTCCTTCTACGGTTCCTGCTGTGAAATCCACGAAATGCGGGTATAACCCGGGTAGGGACATATGACGCTGACTTGCCTCTGCAAGAGTCTGAGAATCTGTGAGACCCAGGAAACGCCGAGGACGAGGCAAGGTGAATGTTAAGGCGGATGAAACTATTCTGTGCTCAGCACGTCGTCAGTGCAGCTTGCTTTTCTGCCCCCAGGAACAGAAATGGGGAAAAAATCCAAAGGCATTTACCTGCAGTAACGGGACAAAGCAAATAAAACGGGTCATACAGGAAAAGAGACGGTGCTAAATGGTATCCGAGGGCCATTTTGAACACTTTCTGCAGATTTCACGACCTAGTCGGCTGAAATGCAAGAAAAGCTAGCGTAGCTGTCAATTGTAACAAGCGGAGATAAAAGACTTGTGAATGGGCCAGAAAGGCTGAACAACAATGAACATCAGTAGGAAATCTCTCTCTCTCTCTCTCCTCTCTCTCTCTTTCCTTTCTGTTTCTCTCTCTCTCTCTTTCTCTCTCTCTCTCTCTCTCTCTCTCTCTCTCTCTCTCTCTCTCTCGTTGCAGAGGCATCTAATATGAGGAACAAGAAACGCTCGGTAAGAACTTCTAAGAACTTCTGTTTGAGTTGTTTTGTTTCTATGTATTCCGCAAGCTTGATGACCTTACTCACAAAAGGTTTTGCTTTCTGCACCAGTATGGCTAATGATGAGGCGGACGGTGATGATAGATGTGACAGTGCAGGAAAGATTTATAACAGCGAATATATGGGCCTGTGTGAGGCACTTGTGTTTATGATCATGTTGTGACTGAAAAAAAAAGTACATGTTCATTTTGAGTGACGAAAAAGCACGACATTATTTTCTTTTTCTTTGGCTTCGAGACTAATCATTAATATTTACGTAATCCGTTGCAATTTATGCTTCTTTTCATCATAAACTTTCTTTTTTCGGCGTTGCAAATATTTGTGTACACCCCCTTGACATAAAGGCTATGTAGGCCATTGTCAGTAAAATCCTGTCTGAAGCCTCTCTCTCTCTCTCTCTCTCTCTCTCTCTCTCTCTCTCTCTCCATCACCATGGACACAGACTTCCTCGTGTTCAAGTCACCAGACAGAGAAAAACTGACCCGCGTCATTCAAGACACTGTCCTAACACACGCAGGCAATGGCTAACGTCATGATTGCACGTAGGCCTTTCCACATTTAAAGTGCAGTGGAGAGGCGTGGTGACGAGGTGACCCATCTATATAATGGCAAGCCTGTAATGTCGGGGCACACTAGTTTCATAACCGATGATAGCTGTTTTTTTTTTTCCACAAAAGAGAGACCCCCCCCCCCTCCCCCCCCTTCTGAAAAAAAAAACTACAGGAAAACGGCATTACGCTATTGTCCCTGAAGATTGCGACTGCTTTCTAGAGGACAATAACTGTTTTGTCTATTTTCTCTAAGGATCAGAAATGCTTTCCCATTTTTCCCGAGGAAAATCATCATTTCAGGTGGTAGGCTATCCTGTGAATGACGACTGTTTTTTTTTTGTTTGTTTTTGTTTTTTGTTTTTTTTGGGGGGCAAATTACCATTATCCGTAAGGAAAACAACAATGCTGGGGAAAAAAAAAAAAAGCTGTGATGTATGGGATCACAACTGTTTTCCATGGGCTTATCACAGCAAGCAGCAGCCATAGCTGTCTACCCTGTTAACGATCTGTCTTTTTTCCCGAAGTGCTGTTTTGCTCCGGGTAATAAGGGTAACTGTCATTGTCTCGGGGAAAGTAGGGACAACAATCATGATCCTCGTGTGAAACTTGGAGAACAGTTATTATCCTAAGGAAGAAGAAAACAGAGAAGACAGTTTTTCATCTGAAGCAAAGCAGTTGTGATCCTAAGGAAAGCAGTTGTGATCCAAAGCAAAGCGGTTGTGATCCTAAGGAAAGCAGTTGTGATCCTAAGGAAAGCAGTTGTGATCCAAAGCAAAGCAGTTGTGATCCTAAGGGAAGCAGTTGTGATCCTAAGGGAAGCAGTTGTGATCCTAAGGGAAGCAGTTGTGATCCTAAGGGAAGCAGTTGTGATCCTAAGGGAAGCAGAGGGAAGGGTGGACTGAGGGAAGGGTGGGGGGAGGGCAGGAAAGGGGAGGGGGGCGGGTGAAAGGGACAAAGGGATAAGGAAAGGGGTCTGGACATGAGCCTGCACATTACAAATTCGAAACAAGAAAAAAAATATAAGATTCGAACCACAAAGAACAAGAGCATGAATAAGGAAATGAGAAACTCCTCGGAAACTTCCTATTCGATCAATATAGATGATAGTAAACCTGAATGCATTTGCATTTATGAGGGAAAAATCATTATCTTACTATCTTCATGTTTTCATGTACTTTCATTTAAGCAGTCAGGCTTTGTCTCCTTCGAATTGACAGAAATATAAATTTTGAAAGTGGAAGGGTTCTTTGATACTGATGTGCCTGAAGAAGAGTTGACATTGGTAGATGAAGAAGATTAGATATAAGTGCTGCACGAAAATCTGTATACAATGGGCAACTGTATAACAAATGATATTCATCTTCTATTATATTTACACAAAAAGGACAATTTTTGTCATAAGAATTATCACTGAACCTATGAAGATTATTTGAAGATTCATTTGATTGCATGCAAACGTTTCTTGGGTGTCCCAAGTAAGACACCAAACAAAATGGTATATGGGGAACTGGGAAGATATCCGTTATATATCAACTCCTATATATGTGCATTGAGATATTGGTTTAAGCTGCTTAGAATGGACCAACAAAGGCTCCTCGTCAAGCATACGAAATGCAGTTAACTCTAGATCAAAACGTAAAGAAATGTTGGGTGACAAAAATAAGAGAATTGTTATGCGAGACTGGGTTTAACTTTGTATGGCTACAACAGGGTGTGGGTGATGTTCGCGGATTCTTGGCAATTTTTCGGCAAAGACTAGTTGATATGTTTATTCAAGAATGGACAGGATCTATAAGAGACAGGGAAAGGTACGCGTGTTACAATCGTTTAAATCTATTTTTGAACGAGAGCTATATCTTTGTAACATTGATGTATATTGTTTTAGGGTTGCTCTGTCTCATGCAAGACTTAATGTTCTACCTCTGAGAGAGAGAGAGAGACAGAGAGAGAGAGAGTTTTTCATCTGAAGCAAAGCGGTTGTGATCCTAAGGAAAGCGGTTGTGATCCTAAGGAAAGCAGTTGTGATCCAAAGCAAAGCAGTTGTGATCCTAAGGGAAGCAGTTGTGATCCTAAGGGAAGCAGTTGTGATCATAAGGGAAGCAGTTGTGATCCCAAGGGAATCAGTTGTGATCCTAAGGAAAGCAGTTGTGATCCTAAGGAAAGCAGTTGTGATCCTCAAGCTAATGACAGTTTTCCTCCCTCTTCGCAATTTTCCTCTAGGATGGTGGCTATTTTCTTAAGGACAGCAGCTTTTTCTCGTCTATAGAAAACTGTGTGCTCCCATACATCAGCGCAGTCATTGTAAATGTCTATGTTCACAAGCAGCCAGTAAGCTGTCAGTGCCGCCGGTGATGATATGTAATTTTGCTTCAAGTGACACGATGTGCGCTAGGCTAGTGAGGCTACCTGTTAACGGTCCGTGGGGTTTGGGCTGTTTGGTTCCAGGCTTTGCCTGTCTATGGTGGAAGTGAGATATCGCCTTTGTAATGATTTGATGAATTGATACAAAATGCGCCCAGCAGTGGTTTTTTTTTCATTTTTTGAACAATTTTTTTTTTGTCTGTCTTGGTCATCCAGTTGGTGTTAGGGTTGGTGGGTTCCATAGTTCAGTGGTTTACAATACTGGTCTCTATATCTGTGGGTCGGGGGGTTCAAGTCTCGGCAGACGGTGTCTAGTGGGTGAAGCGCAGAGCTTGATTTTTTTCTGAAACAAAATTTTGTTTTGCAAAACATTACAATACCAATGAAATGAATTATCAGAACGGTAAGCCTCAGCTTATAAAACGTTCTCCAAGCATGTAAGGGCTTGCAAGCATTTGACAACACTCAAATAAGATTGATTTATTGCAACAGAGTAAACAGGGTTAAAAACAATGATGAATAAGCCAGAAACCAACGATCAGACAAGAAGAAAAGACGCTGTACACAGAGGGAGCCATGCGGTAACCCAACGCACCCTTTAAAGACAGTGCCCAGTAACAGTAATCAGAGTCAGATTTGGGAACAGTCATCGAGTTTTCTCCCTTACCTTCCAGATCAACACATGTACCGTGTAAACCTTTTTTTTTTTCGCGCGCATAAACTCTTGAAAATCAGATACGCATGTTAAGGATGCCATGATCCTAGCGGGCTCTCGGTGAGTGATGGGAAGACAAAGGTATCAATCAGCAGGCAGCAGGATCAAAGAAGATGAGGAGGCGAGCGTCATCATCATGCATTCCACACCGACGGTAGTGTGTTCAGTCCAGCACAGTAATGTACACAGTGACTGTTTTGTTTTCATTCTGTTAATAAATAAATCAATCAATCAATCAATCAATCGATCGATCGATCGATCGATCAATTAGATAATTAACTAACTAACCTAATTAAGTACTTTGAGCAATCAATCAGGTATTAACTGACTGATTAAGTGATTTAATAATGCAAGCAGTAAGGTAATTAATTGATTGACAATTGATACTGAATCAATCAATCAATCGCTTGATTGATTGATTGGTTAATCAATTGATTGATTGATTGTTTGGGTGATGGATGGATTGATTGATTCATTCATTCATTCATGTATGTGTTAAGTAATGTGTAGTTATTCATTCATACAATGATTTTGTATTTATTCATATTTTTTTATGTGTCATCTTCCGTGCCTCTCTCCACACACACACACACACACACACACACACACACACACACACACACACACACACACACCACACTCCATTCCCCTTCCCAGTGTCCTGGATTCTATGTCGTCCGTTGCGGCCACAATCCATGGCCGTCTTGTCGCAGTCTTAGCACGGCTGCATCCACATGGATCGTTCAAGATCAAGTTGTATAAGACAACACGCCTGAGGAGATTCTGTCTTGCTACCGTGGTATTCTGCCTCTTCTGAGCCAACATTCGCAAGGTACAGCCTACTACGCCTGCTGACGACTGTATTCATGCTTGTTTTAGAAGCCAAAAAACAGCGAAAGAGAGGGCGAGAGAGTGAGAGGGAGGGAGGGAGAGAGACAGAGGGAGAGGGGGAGGAAGCGGAGGAGGAGGGGTGGAGGAAGAGGAGGAGGAGAGAGAGAGAGTCAATAGATTTTTACTATCTTTAAAACATGGGGGGGGGGGGGGGGGGACACTGAGAAATACAGAAGAAGGCAAAAATAAACAAATAAATAGATAAATGAAAAAGCAAAAGAGAGAAAGAATGAATGAAAAAGAAAGAAAAGAATGAAAGAAAAAAAAAAGGAGAATTAATGGTGTGTAAAGCCCAGCCAACCGAAAATAGCCTTATGAGGGCTGACGTCACACTCAAAGTAGATCTGAAAAAGAAAAAAAAAAAAAGAAAAGAAAAAAAAAAAAAAAAAAAAAAAAAGGTCAGAAAAGGAAGACGACAATGAAGAACCAGAAGACAACGAAAAATCCCAAAACTGTACGGTTTTCGCTTTCCCATCACAATACGAGCGCTCTCAACAAGGAATGTGGCAATGTGAAATATTCTGTGGGGGATAGCCCCCACATTCTCTCGCAGTTGCAATACTTCATGATACCCCGTGCACCGGAGTGAGCATGAGAATAAGGATTCGCCATGTTTTTGTCACCTTTGCGCGACAAAGCGTGGGATTGTGGCATTCCAGGGTTTAACACATTAATCCTACGACAGTTCTCTTGAAACTGCGATGGTGGCGGTTTTAAACAAAACTCATCACTGGCGTCGACATGGAAAGGAAATCGCAAAACGAGGCCATTGCACAAGCAAGCGTGATATGGGAGTCGGAATAGCTCAGTTTGGTGTTGCGCCGGACTCATGATCCTGGGGTTTGCGGGTTCGAATCTCTGCCGGGCCGTTTCGGTACAGGGGGATTTTTTTCCTCACAGTTAACATTGGTTCTGACTCCATTTCCCATACAGTCCTTCGAATGAGACTATAACCGAGGTTCCGTGTGTGAACGCACGCATAATATCTTGCACACACGTAAAATCCCATCACCAACTTTCGGAAGAGTAGGCCAGTTTGGCCGTTGGTATGCATGACACGTTACACAGAGCACGCACTCCGCGTGAGAAATGGAAAGAATGAAGGAAGTCC
The DNA here is from genome assembly GCA_016801955.1 of Conus betulinus. Lineage (NCBI taxonomy): Eukaryota > Metazoa > Mollusca > Gastropoda > Neogastropoda > Conidae > Conus > Conus betulinus. The sequence goes on along the minus strand of JADBJO010000366.1, from coordinate 269,155 downwards.
GGAAATTGGATGAACCATATTGAACGATATTGCTGGATGATACGGGAAAACGACTGAATGAAGTGACAGCTGGCAGCTCTTCAGTCGGCACTACCCAGGTAGGCAGCCCGTTGTGTAAACGCGTGTGGATTTGGTCTGTAGCCGAGAATAGGCGCTATATAAGTATTCATTATTATTATTATTATTATTATCATCATCATCATCATCATCATATGAAAACCCATAGCTTCAGACTTCACTTTCATTTGTCAAATGGTAAATGATCGTGCGGATGGTGAAGATGATGTTGTGGTATTTGTTGTTTTCTCTAAGAGTACATGACAGGACTGTACTTTACACTTCACTTCATAATGCATCTCGGGCGTCAGCCAGGCCCGAGAGAAACCGACACTTGCAGGGCCAGTCAGGAAACTGAAGCAGAACTGCAGGTCTGAGACAATGGAACTTGATGATGCTGACCGGTAATAAAACTACCAATATGGGTTTCTTTCTGATCGTCCGAAAAAACACACTCAATTGGGAGACGTAAAACTAAAGGCTAAAACATGTTCGTTATCTGGCCTGCAAGTGACGTACTTATTCATAGTCACATTATATTGTAAAACAAACAAACAAACAAACAAAAAAAAAAATGGTCAGAGATTTATTCTCAAGCAATCACGATAAGCCAATTACATAAATGATCCAAACCTTAAAACCATGGGCCGGGGTGTCAGTTGTCATGTAATAATGATACTTCAGATTCGCAACAAGATTGCCCAATGCGTCAAGAACTTATGCAGTTCAGACGAAGTGATTAGATGAAACTGAATGCTTGTGTAAATCAGTTAATAACTTTCAGAATCTAAGAAGTATATGTGAAGTAATTTGATTTAAACGAGTGGCTTTTATCGTTCGACTAATTCTCTGCCTCTGTCCCTCTCTCTCTCTCTCCCTCTCTATCTCCCTCCTCTGCCCCCTCCCCTCTCTCTCTCTCTCTCTCTCTCTCTCTCTCTCTCTCTCTCTCTCGCTGCCTGTCTCCCTCCGTCCGTCCCCCCCCCCTTCTCTCTCTCTCTCTCTCTCTCTCTCTCTCTCTCTCTCTCTCTCTCTCTCAGTCATCTTCCATCATTTCTCTCTCCATTCTTCTCCTATCTCTGTCTGCGAGCGCACCAATTGTCTATGTGTGTGTGTGTGTGTGTGTGTGTGTGGTGTGTGTGTGTGTGTGTGTGGTGTGTGAGAGAGAGAGAGACAGACAGAGACAGAGACACAGACAGAGAGAGAGAGAGAGAGACAGAGAAGAGAGTGACGGGGTAAACTTAGTGTTGGTGGTGTTTGGCTTTGGATCAGATCTTCTCCAATCTCTCTCTCTCTCTCTCTCTCTCTCTCTCTCTCTCTCTCGCTCGCTCTCGCTCTCGCTCTCTCGCTCTCAAATACGAGAAATTTTAAATAATTCTTTGACTGCGACGTCTTTTGAGATGTCTCTCTCTCCCTCCCTCCCTCCCTCCCTCCCTCTCTCTCTCTCTCTCTCTCTCTCTCTCTCTCTCTCTCTCAAACACTAGAAATTTAAATAATTCTTTGACTGCGACGTCTTTTGAGATCTCTCTCTCTCTCTCTCTCTCTCTCTCTCTCTGGCTCGCTCTCTCTCTCTCTCTCTCCTCTGCACCAGCGTGTTATTCTTCTTATTCCTCTTCCCTGACCTCTCTTCCGCCACCTTCACCTTCCCTTGTCCGCTCCCCCCCCCCCCCCTTCCCATCTCCCCCTTCCATTCCCTTTTATCCAGTCAGTGTGCATGATGGCTCCTATTCCTGCTCATGCCACGCTGTCCAAGTGTTTTTTTTTTGTGCCAGTGCAAGTTTGGTTTCTCCATGGCCCTCCGCCGAGGTTTTTGTTTGCTTGTTATTTTTCATCCTTGTGAATCTTCTGTGCTCCTATTCTGGGACATGGGCTAGGCTCACCGGCGCTTCTCCGCTGTACATCCTTCCGCCGGAAACGGTCATCATGTCATGTGACGACGATAGGGTCTTTGCTGTACCCTTCCTTTCTCAATCCCCTTCGCTCCATCTCTCCGTCCACCTCCTTCCCGTCCTTCGACCATTCCCTACTCCCCCCCCCCCCCCCCCCACTCCGCTCACTCTCTCTCTCTCTCTCTCTCTCTCTCTCTCTCTCTCTCTCTCTCTCTCTCTCTCCGGAAGCTTTGACTTTTGTTTTTGTTTTGAGGTTAACACTTCTGATGTCGTTTTACCGAAATGTTTTTGTTTCACCCCTTCTCAGTGGAATTGACTTTTTTTTTTTTTTTTTTGATTAGGTGACCTTTCTTTGTCCACCCCCCTCTCCCCCTTGTCACCCCTCTCCTCTTCTCTCTGGATCGTGATTTTATTATTATTATTTTTTTGTGTGTGTGATGAGACTTCTGACACCGTTCAACTTCAGTGTCTGTGTTTTCACCCCCATCTCCCAGGAATTTGACTTTAAAAAATCACAGCAGTGAAGTGTCTGTGTTCTATCCTTTCCCTTGGAACGTTTAATTGTGCACGTGGTAACTCTTTTATTATCAATGTAACAAAGTGTCTGTTCTACACACACACACACACACACCCTCACCCCCTTTCGAACGTTGACATTTTTCATGTGGTGAAACTTCTGTTATTACTGTAATGAAGCGTCTCTTAACTACCCTTTTACCCTTGGAATATTTGACTTTTTCATGCAGGGAAAAACTTATGTAATTACTGTACTGAAGCGTCTCTTAATAGCCTTTTACCCTTGGAATATTGGACTTTTTATGCGGGGAAACTTCTGTAATTACTGTACTCAAGCGTCTCTTAATAGCCTTTTACCCTTGGAATATTGGACTTTTTCATGCGGGGAAACTTATGTAATTACTGTACTGAAGCGTCTCTTAATAGCCTTTTCCCCATGGAATATTGGACTTTTTTTTTTATGTGGGGAAGCTTCTGTAATTACTGTACTGAAATGATTCTGAACTACTCCCCCCAACCCTTCCCACTTCCCTTAAAACGTATAATTTTTTTTTGTATGCTAAAACTTCTGTTATCACTGTATCAAATAGTTTCTGCACTAGCCCCTTCCCCTTGAACTTTATACTTATTTCATTTGGTGAATCTTTTGTTATCACTATATGGAATTGTTTCTGTAATATCCAACTTCCCTTTGGATGCTTGATTTCATCGTGAGGGAAAAACATCTGTTATCACTGTACTGCAGTGACTCTGTACTGCTGTGTTTCCCTTTGAATGTTTGATTTTTTTTTTCATGTGGTGAAAAAACCGTTTTATCACTGTTCCGAAGTTTCTGTGTATTACCTACCTTCCCTTTGAATGTTTGATTTTTTTTTTTCGTGTGGTGAACATTCTGTTATCAATATATTGAAGTGTTCCTGTACTTACCCCTTCTCCGGGATTATGTGACCTTGTTTTCATGTGATGTCATTTCTGACAGTGTTGTATTGAAGTGTTCTTGTTCTTCGTTTTTTTTTTTTTTTTTTTGTTTGTTGTTTGTTTGTTTGTTTGTTTGTTTTGATATGGTCTCAGTTTTTATATCACATTATGTGTCTTTGCTCTGGAGTGTCGGACCTTTTTCTGATGGAGTGACAATACTAGTAATACTGTATTAACATGTCGTTGTTCTATTAGACTTTTGTTTACTCGGCCACAGTTCTGTTACCACCGACGTGCCTTTCTTCTACCCATGCCCCCGCACATATCTGACTGTTTAATGGGGTAACATTTATGCTGCCACTACCGAAATTTTTTTTTTTAAATCTATTCCTTACACCCCCCCCCCCCCCCCCCCCCCCCTCCCCCTCAAGAATATTTGACTCAAAAGAAAAAGCTCATAGTAAGTGTCTTGATATTTACGCTTTACCGAAGCGCCATTATTCCCATTATTCTACGCAACCCAAAACGCAGAGCACACAAAAAAACAAACAAGGAGACTCCAAACGAATGCTGCTTTTGGCACCAAATCGTCTAGCGATTATGGCAACACAGAGCACAAAGAACAAACAAGGAGATGTTGGGTGTGTGTGCTGTGTGTTGTCATTTGTGCTAGGCGGTTTGGTGTCGTGAGCAGCATTCGTTTGGAGTTAGGGCCCCGTAATTATTTCATTGTGGGGGCAAGAGTTACCCTACTTGTTTGTTATAAGCTTAAAAAAAAAAAACTGAACTCGCTCAGATAAACGCTTTTCTCAGTTGTTCTGTCTGTTCTCCCACACTTACTGTTGAAATGTTCTACTGCCCTGAATTGGCATTCCAGAATCACACACACACACACACTGACTGACTGACTGAAACCAATTTATTGTCAGATTAACTCAAAGTTGTACTGACATTTAAGAAAACATTATGAACAGAATACCAACGTTTTTCATTCAAAGCAAAGAAGCATAATTAACACACCAAAATACGCGCGCACACATATACATACACACACAAGCGCACACACATGCGCGCGTGCGTACTCACGCACATACACATACACATACGGACGCGCGTGCCCGCGCGCACACACACAAAAGTACGCACTTACTTACATAAATACACAAATACACGCATCTCAATACGAACACACCCATACCCTCACATACACTCAAACTTGCACACTCACACACAGACTTACACACGCCCACACACACACACACACACACACACACACACACACACACACACACACACACACACACACACACACACACACACTCATACTCGAGCACTCGTACACACATGCATTCACTCTCATAAACACACGCATGCACGCACACATACGCGCGCACGCACATACACATCCACGCCCATTCAGGATACGCTTCGGTGCTCGCACCCCGATCCGTCGGTGCGCAACAGCAGGGGCCCAGAAATCCACCAGTCGGACATCGACACAAGTTTGGAGCAAGCTATAGACAAAACACACACACACACGCACACACGCACGCACGCACGCACGCACACACACACACACACACACACACACACACACACACACATGCACACGTACACACACGCACGCGCGCGCGCACTCACACACACACATCACACACACACACACACACACACACACACACACACACACACACACACACCCCCGCACCATCCTCTTCTGCAACTATCATCTACACCTCACATCCCCTAACACTTCCTTTCGTCGCCCTTCCCCGTCCTCTCTTCAATCAGATTCCAGGCTCAAACGAAAGAAAAAGAAAATATCCCAGCCTGGGGTGACGAGAGTTGTTCCCCGTTGGTGTGTCAGCTTTTTTTTTCCTGTTCTTTCCACTTTTTTGTTTGTTTTTTTTTTGTTGTTTTTTGTTTTTCCTTTGTGTATGAGTTCTGGCATAAAAGCATCCCATCTCTGCACGGAACCCTACCCCCCCCCCCCCCCCCCCCCTCCCTCCTCCCCCCACTGCATTGCAACTTTTTGATTTTCTTTTCTTTCTCTTCTGATGTGTGTGTGTGTGTGTGTGTGTGTGTGTGTGTGTGTGTGTGTGTGTGTGTGTGTGTGTGTAATTCTACGAGGCAGAACTTATCATCACTGCTGTTTGTTTCTCCTGACTAATAGTTGTAGTATCATTATTATACTATTATACAGCGGTGGTAGTCGTAAAAATAACTCTCTCTCTCTCTCTCTCTCTCTCTCTCTCTCTCTCTCTCTCTCTCTCTCTCTCTCTCTCTCTCTCTGACGAAAACAAATGCACATAGCTCAATATCATGATATAATTAATAAGGTTTTTCTCACCAAACCCTCCCTCTGACCGCAACCACCACCTTGCTTGTCCCGCCGCATCTCCGGCACCAGCGATCCACAGAGAACAAACAGTGTCACGTCGTGAAGAAACCCCACCCGGGGAGACACTGTACTTCGGTGCTGTTCGATGGTGCTTGGTTTTTGTTTTTCTTTTTCTGTTTTTCTTCCGCGTACGACTGTTGATACTCCTGAAGACACTCCCTGTATAGACAGGCAAGGATTCACCCCGTCTACCCAACACAGGGAGAGGAGTTTGGTGTGTATGACTGTCTTTTTTTATCCTGCCATTAAGGCAGCCATACTCCAACTTCGGGGAAGGTGTATGCTATGTGAAACGTGTCATCCATACCAACGGCCAAACTGGCCTTCTCTTCCGAAAGTTGGTGATGGGATTTTACGTGTGTACAAGATGTTAAGCGTGCGTTCACACACGGAACCTCGGTTTTATAGTCTCATTCGAAGGACTGTATGGGAAATGGAGTCAGAACCAATGTTAACTCCGAGGGGGAATTCCCCTTGTACGAAATGGCCCGGCGGATATTCGAACCGGCAACGCCAGGATCGCCAAGATTACAAGTCCGGCGTTCTACCACTGGGCTATTCCGGCCCCCAGTGCTTGCTCTGATTCAATACACGCAGGACACCAACTACTAAGCCTTGTATTGACGACAGTAATTGCTTTGTCTACAAAGCCTGCATAAGTGAACGTTACCATTCAGAAGGCGACACCACGTCCGCCCAGCGACAGTCCCCATAAACTTGTCGACACCGGCGACCTCGGCACGAACTCAACAAGAGCAAAGATGTAGAGAGGAGATCGAAACTTTGGTCAGCACAGGAGCAGTGTATGAAGGGTCACAGGGTGTCAAACTTTCTGCTATGATCGATCAGGATAAGCCGGGATGGTGAGGATGATGTTATATGGAGTTTCACTCCGGTCTGAGACTGCATGACAGGGCTGTACTCTAAGCCTCCTTTCGTAATTTATCCTGGCGTCAACCGGGTCCGGGAAAACAACCTCTTGCAGTGTTGGTCTGGAAATGTGAGCAACACGCTCAGAGACGCATCCATTAATGGATGAAACTCGACTGTGTAGTTCCAGTCTTCCTGGCTAAGCTCTTAGCAAACTCAGCTCTGGGTAGGAGCCGGTCGGGGTGGGAAAATCCCACGAAGAAATGGCTGTTTGGAGATCCTATCCGGGAACCCGTGATACTAACCACTGTGCCATCGCGCAAGGTCAAGTGTAAGAGTGGACTTTGGTCAGCAGAAGAACTCATTAAATTTTGGTGCTGATCCACACCAAAGAACGAATTCTGGATCCGTCAGCATGAGAGCGCAAACACTATTAAACCGATTTTAACCAAACGGGATTCAAAGATGCCATATCGTCTAAGAACGGATCCTTTAAATAGATCTATTTCGGAAAAAAAAATTGGGGTAAGATGGCGTCTGTCTTTACGTTGCAGATGGAGGTACCTGTTCTCAGTTTATATGGGTCAAAGAAATAAATCTGGAGAGTCAAACATTTAATTTGAAGCGCACCGCCAGACTAACACCTACCTGACTTATAGATACCTCTGGCGCATCGTTTCACATCCATGTTTTGGAATTGCCTCTCTCTCTCTCTCTGATTGAACTGTTAAGCAAATTGGAGGGACAAAGTAGTTTTGTGAATGCCAGCATTATCTGTCACTTGATATCGGTGGCGTCACTCTTGCTGAAAGACTAGCTCTAACCCACATTACCTCCCTTGCAGATTTCCCAACACTCTCTGTTAAGGTTCGACTACGTGGAAAGAATCTGCTGGGTCAACGAGCGGTTCCAGGATCCCTTTGAATTTGCGAAGGTCTGCGCTCTCCAGTTTATACATTTCTGAGAGAACTCTCACTTCTCCTTTTTTGGTACCACTTTCCATATCAAGACAGGTTGGTCACTTCCAGGTAATATAGTTAAATATATACTAGTCACATAAAGTTAAGCACAGTTTACATGTACCCGCATAATTTCCAAAATATAAAAGCCACGATTTTGAAATTGGGAACAGATTTAATTCATTATCTTGTTCCAACGTACATTGAATTTCATTGGGATCGAATGAACGGTTGTTGATTTTACAGACAATTAAACAGAGGATGGGTCGAAATCAAAGTTCGCAAAATCTGTTCAGTTCACAAAATCATTTCAATAGTGGGTGTGGCCACCGCCATTGGGCGAGACATTCCACGCAGCGACTCCTCATCGAGTTGACCAGTGTTCTGATGACCCTCTGAGGGATTCTCTGCCATTCCAGTTGCAGCATTTGGAAGAGATCCTGGCGGTCTCTGGGAGGTGGATGGTTCTCCTTCACACGTCTCCCCAACTCATCCCACATATGCTCGATGGGATCCTCCCCAAAGGCCCTGGTCTGGCGAACAGCTGCATCAATGTAACGTTCACCAACACGCCTCCAAACTCTAGTTCGGCCGTCATTGTGTTCAAGACTAAACCGCGACTCATCTGAAAAGAGGACCTGGGACCACTGTTGTTGGTTCCATCTCACATGACGATGGCAGAAAGCTCGGCGAGCCAGCCTATGGGCTGCTAGCAGTCGTGGTCGAACAGCTGGGCGACGTGATCTGAGGCCGAAGTGGTGAAGACGGTTTCGTATGGCTTGACGGCTGAGGATGGTGTTATTTGCCATACGAAGCTGCCTTTGGATGCTGGTGGAAGTGGTATCCCGCTGCAATAGGGCCTGCCTCTCGATGAAACGATCTTCTCTGGGAGTAGTCTGCCTAGGCCGACCTGACCGTGGCCTCTCTTCAACGCTGTTGGTCGCCCTAAAACACTGATTCAGTCTAACAATAACTGAATGATGCACACCAAGTCGTCGCGCCACTTCAGCCTTTGCAATGCCATCTTGTATCCACGCAATCGCCCTGGTTTTGTCAAAGGTGCTAAGTTTTCTTCGTGGTGGCATGGTGAGAAAAGGGCTGACAGTAACCAACCCCGCGCTTAAACAGCCAAAAGAAGGGGCATAAAACTCACTTGAGAGACTGCTCTTGCACGGTAAAAAAGAATTTTTTCATTTACACATCTTGTGTCGCCAGCAAGCTTGATGCAAAACAGGCACAGTTAACGCAACTTTGCACTTTTTATCCCGCGCGGGTAACGAGGTCACCAAGACCCCCGTGCGCACTACCAGTTGACACAGGCTGGATTACACACTGCTGTGTTAGATTCCATCATTGGTTGCCGCATAACAAAAAAACAATGTTTTTTGAAGGGATGAATCAACCCCCTGTGTGCAAAGGCCTGTGCTTAACTTTATGTGACTAGTATACATACAGCGAACACGCTTACAGCATACAGCGCTTACATCGAAAAGGAAGAAACATCTGCTGGCACAGTCGTTGTCACCTATTTTCATTACGAGTTTCTGGATACACAAATACGGTTACAACGTAGCTTTGCTTACATAGACAGCATTTTATCATCGCACACACTAAATTTTAACGGCTGTATCAAAATCGAATAACG
>JADBJO010000366.1:232403-249903 GCA_016801955.1 Conus betulinus | reverse complement strand
GCTTTACTAGCGTATAAAATTCTCTTTCGTTTTACATTTACGGAAACACCTCCAGACAAACGTGTAACTGCATCATTTGACACTTTCAGTACAGATAACAGAACAATAACTTGGGCAATCAAAAGCGTACTAAAGACAATTGCAAACGTCTCTAACAGTCGGGAAAACGACATCATCTTCAGAGAGAGAGAGAGAGAGAGAGAGAGAGAGAGAGAGAGAGAGAGAGAGAGAGAGAGATCTCTGACTTTAGGATGATAAACAGTATGTAAACCTTCAATGTTACACGCGTATATAAGAAAGGAGATAGGGTTACTGATGGAACAAGACAGCTTCACGAATTTTACGACATAGACAGGGGCGAGTTCCCAGGAATCCAGTTTGTTCCATCTTGACCGTTCGTGACCAGTTCCAATTCGCGGGGGGGGGGGGGGGGGGGGGGTCACTTGTGACAAATTGTTGTCTGGAATCTGTTTTTTTTCTGCCGGTCTGCCTATCCTGAGGTTTGGGCGTCTCGGAGACCAAGGGAAAGTCTTGCTGCTTTTGTCTTCACGATGCTGTGATGTGCTGCTTGGAGACTGTTCCCTTTCTCCGGGTACTGATTGTTGAGTTTACTGGCGACTGGCTGTCTACGTCGTCAACAACAGACTGAAGGTGCACTAGCTGTTGTACAAACGCTCGGCAAGTGTGTGTTTTGACTTCAGTGACATAGAGGGAATGTAGACACATAAAAAAAAAAAAATGTGCAAAAACCATACTCCCCATATCGCAGTCAGCAGGAGAATCGTAAGAACACAGCACAAGAACCGTTGTCCTGCTAGATGCGACGTGATGAGTATGGTTTGGTGTATTTTCTGTTTGTTGTTTTGTGAACTTCTTTGTCGGAATTTCACTTGCGTCTTTTTTCTGTTGTGTACGAAATAAGCATTTCAATGCGTTGTGTTTTGTATCCATTTCTATTTGGTTAATGCGTTTTAGCTAAATAAGAAACAGCGTAGTAATATGCCCGAGTTTCTCGCCGAATTCGTCTGTTTTAGTTCACGTATTGTAGTGTGTGTGTGTGTGTGTGTGTGTGTGTGTGTGTGTGTGTGTGTGTGTGTGTGTGTGTGTTTACATTCATAAAAGGAACCCGAAAAATGAGGCTATCCATAATATGTTTTCCTCTCAATAATTTTTACTTCGTCCCCCCCCCCCCTCCCCGATTAAACAGACGAGTGTCATCATGTGTTAACCACTTATTTGGTAACAGAAAGACTGCATTAGTGTTATTATACCGTTACTCGTACCCCGTAACAAACTGGTGTCATTTTACCGTTATTCCTACATCCTGTTACAAAATGCTTTTATATTTATAACACACACACAACACACACACACACACACACACACACACACAACGCGCGCGCACACACACACACACAAACGCACCACACACACACACACACAAACACACACACACACACACACACAGAGAGAGAGAGAGAGAGAGAGAGAGAGAGGAGAGAGAGAGAGAGAGAGAGAGAGAGAGAGAGATTTTCAAAACTTCGTCCCTTTTCCTTTTACCTGATTTTTTCTTTCCTTTTCTCATTTTGTGTATTTAACTGTATTCCATGCGTATTGAGGCCTTGACGCTTTGTAAACCTAGCATAGTGAGTGTGGACTTGTCGCACAATAGTAACTCATTCTTGATTAAACTGAAACTAAAGCTGAAAACTCTGTCTGACTGTCTGTCTGTCTCTCGTCTGTCTGTCTGTCTGTCTGTCTGTCTGTCTGTCTCTCTCTCTCTCTCTCTCTCTCTCCAAATCTCGATGTCTGTGTGGCTGTCTTTGCTACCACAGCTCATTAGCTAAGAATACGTCTCAGGTCTGAGTGGCTCTCTTTCCCGCCATCTCATTAGAGAATACGATTGGAGCTGAAGCAGGACTGACGTCAGACAAGTTCGATGGCTTTTTTTTTCTTTCAGCCGGCAAGGCATCGTTAGCCGTGTGACGAGCGGCACAAACCACAATCACTGTCAGGCAGCGCCTGGGGTGGACCAGACACAATGCCAACTAAACACTCTCTGAACTTCCCCGCAGCTAAAGTAACAAGACCATTTGCGAAAAGAAAAAAAAAGTTCCCCTTGAAAGCAGTACCCCTCACTGGATCTTCATGACATCATCTGCTGCAGTGTGGCTGAAGAGAAAGTACAGACCAAACGGTTACAATTATCCTTGCCTTTGACACTGTGAAAGCCTCCGTGAAGGGAGGCAACAGAAAGAACACACAAATTCGAGATAGGAACCCTGGGTTTTGACTTCTTTTTTTCTCTGCATCTGTACCAGAGGGAAGTTCATGTCAAGGGTTTCAGTGTTGGGAAAGCTCATGGGGGGGGGGGGGGGGGGGGGGGGGGATGGGGGGGGGGGGGGGGTCGCCTGGATGGGGGTTAGGCTGGGACGCGCAGTAATGCGGACGGGACGCTCGCGGTGGGGGGGGGCGGCGGGTAAATTGGCTCCGCGGGGGGGGGGGCAAATGTTAGCCAGACCATCCACCATGGCGCAGCGTGCAGACTCCGTCGCAGTGATCTAGATGACAGCTCTCCTTTTTTTCCGCCGGTACAACGTGACCTTTGGGGAGAGGCGGGATGGGGAGAGGGGGCTGATGGGGGGTGAAGGCTGGGGTGTGGAGCTATCGGCCGATAGGATTTTAAACTCGCCGTACAAGCGAGGCTTTTATTGCCGTCAGTAGAAAGTGTCATTAGAGACTGGGCTCAGGCAATAGTGTTCTGCTCCACTGAACACCCACACGCTCTATGTTCCCTCAAGTCAAGTAAACATGTCATGTCATGTCAAAGTGACCAGTGGTAAAGCAGTGGTCAGACTAAGCAGTGGTCAAGCAATGGTCTGACAAGTGGTTAAAACTATATGGTCAATCTGACCAGTGGTCAAGCGACTACCTCTGGTCATCATGTAACTTGAATTGAGGGAACATAGAGCTGAGGGAACATAGAGCTGAGGGAACATAGAGCGGTTTGTTAGGAGAATTAGCTCTATGTTCCCTCAGCTCTATGTTCCCTCAAGCCAAGAGATATTTACGTCATGTAATATGGCATGGCATATGTCATGGCACAGGTCACATGACATGATATGACATGGCATTGACATGACATGAAATAGCATGTTAACTTGACTTGAGGGAACATAGAGCTGAGGGAACATAGAGCTGAGGGAACATAGAGAGGGAACACAGAGCTGAGGGAACATAGAGCTGAGGGAACCGAGAGCTGACCCCCACCACAACAGGATGACTCGGCAGTAGTTGCGCTGTCTTCCTCGGCTAGTGGGGGTACCCCCCACAAATAGATATCAGTCGGTCCTTGCAACTGAGAATACTTGGGGAAAAATCTGCGGAGGTCTGTATATGAAGTAAGCAGAAAATAGCAAGCGGCATGGGAATGATGCCTCTTGGCATGCGGCGGGGTAGCTCGGGGGGAGAGAATTAACAGGACGGTGTGGGGGGGGGGGGGGTGGGGGGGGGGGGAGATAATAGAGATTTATTACAAGATATAAATTAAAAAAAAAAAGGATATACTCAACGAAATGACCACGAAAAGCCGCATTCGTTGATCATAGTAACACTGGCTGTTATTTCAAGTCCGCTGCAGAGAGACCTTACACAGCGTCGTTACAATGAGCCATAGTTGTTCATTTTGACAGTCATAAATTATTGTTTTCCAGCGTGAGAAACGTTATGATGGTTGTTTTGTGTGGCTGACTAGCGAGAGAAAGAAAATCATGCAGCCACAGAATTAATAAAATCACGGGAAAATAGAAAATTATTGTTTTGGGAGAAAACACACCCGTTATTACTCTCTCATCTCTCTCTAATCTCTCTCCGCGTCTCTCTCTCTCTCGTTCCTCAGTTCCTTACCTTCAGTGTGTACTCCGAGGTTCGCCATGCGCTTATCAGTATCAGTCTTCAGTCACATGAAGGAGATGTCACTGCGTGCGGACTTGACTCTATAACCCAGTCTCTGAAGACCTTCTGCTGCCACGCTCCTCCCTTGAGTTTTGTTCCAACTACGCCACGTCTGCCAAACCATAACGCGCCGGTTTACAGCGAGATAAGCAGCTTTGAATGAACCCCACAGGGCATGGCTCCTTCACCTACGCGTTAATCCAACAAGCTGGTCCGTGTTTCGTTTTCGTACGGGACCGTTTGTAATCCTTCCATTAAGGTATCCAGTCTTCGGAGAAGTCCTGGCTTTTGGAGTGGGCAGAATGCGATGAAAGCAGGAACAGTTGTGGGATATTGGCTTACTCATCAGTCACGGAATGCAGACGGAAATCACACAGCTCAGGATATATTATTGCCTTGATAACAGAGTACCTTTCATTTTTTTTTCTTGTCATAAATTTTTGAAAAAAAAAAATGATGCAAACATCGATGCATCACAACCACAGTGAATGAGACACTGATGTCTGACTGGTAAAAAACGCCAAGCCATTTAAGCATGTACACAGTTGTCAGTTTCTATAAGACAGAAGACACTGTGACAGGTAAAGGATCGCCAAAGGGTGATAAATAACACAATGTATAATCACGGCCCAGAGACCGTGATAGGAACACACAAACGATGATCGTGGACTATCGACAACCATGATCATGGACTATCGACAAAACGATGATCATGGACTATCGACCATTAACGAACACAGATCGTGATTACGGAATAGACACAATCAAAACGAACACATATCAATCAGGGAACACCGGCCCGCCATTATCACGAACACAGATAGTAAACATGGAACAGAGGTCATCACAATGAACACAGACAATAACGAACACAGACCAAAATCACGGAGCATACATCGAAATAACAACAACACAAGTAAACGAGAAACATACCATGATACCAAACACTTCAATTATGACATAGCAGAGCCCAATAACAAAAACAAAATATAAGGCGGAGTTACTTCCCCTGCATTTTTTAAACAACGTAAGACCAATTTAAAAATAGGATACGAAAAACCGAAAAAATATCACCGTCCAGTTCATTATAAAGTTTGAATATTTTGAAAAAAAGTATAACGTTATAGAGAAGTCATATATTCACGAAAAAAGATATCACAGCTTTCACGTTTATTATTTGCAAAGATTTGCAAGAATTTTACAAAAACAGGCGTTGAAGGAAGCCCCTTACTGATCCCAATACCACGTATCCTCACCCCACATCTAGATTACAGGTTCATAGCAAATGAATGATTAATCACAGAACTCCGTTACATATTTTACGAACTTAAAGCTTTATTTAATGGAACATTTTGTGGCAGACAAAAAGACAAATTTAATGGAACATTTTGTGACAGACAAACGTAGATGAAAACGAAAACACCTAGGCGAATACCCAATAACCATGATGTTCATAAAATTAATTGGAAACATTGCACGTAGGCGAATACCCAATAACCATGATGTTCATAAAATTAATTGGAAGACATTGCATGTCCAGAAAAATGCTAGTAATAACACAGTCGTGGGTCCGCTCCACTAATGGAAACGACTGTGTCAAACCCCGCCAGGGTGTATCTTCCATAGGCCAGTGGGAACATTTTTTTCTCCTGTTGACCACCAAAACGCGTGGTTTTCCCGCGCAGATCAGGCCATTTTTTTTCCCACACTTGCGTGTCCGTTGCGCAATTGCCGAAAGCGTTCACGGTCTCGGGTGCTAGACGCCCACAGTCTCTCCTTTCTTTTTGCAGTGACATTTGCACTGAGTTTGTCAGACAGACTCTTCTGATGCTTTTTCTACGAGCATTTTTATCTCGCAGTCAGTAAAATTCGCTGTTGTCGCACGTTTCTTTCCTGTCGTTATGCGCCAAGCTGTCCTGTCGATTCCCATCTGCGGAAGTTATTTTCCATTGGTTCCTGCTGACGTATACACAAACTATATAATGACGGAGCCATGCTAAAAATACCATCCTGACCCAGATCTTACTTAGTTCAGTTCGCGACAAAGACGGTATGTGCAACCGACTGACAAAAATGCGAAAAGGAAATCTTTACAAGTTTGCTTTGGCTCTAAAGCAAACTTTGCGTAAGTCAACTTTTAAGAATGTTTATGCAAACGGCATTAACTACACACACTGCGCACAGACAAATACAGACAGTGGACATGATGCGCACGTTCAAAAATGAAGAGAGTGAACGCAGAGCGATAATCGCCGGAATGTCGACTGTGTGACTACAGTGCAGACATCGCAGCGCATCTCTTTGTCCTCCACCACGACGGATTTCAGGGTGGTAACTGGGCCGTGCACAATCAATGCAACCCCCGACATCTGAGTATAGGGCGCTTATCCATTTTTTTTTTCTTTGTCTGCTCTTGACCCTTTCTAGGCTAAAAAGAACTAAGAGTGCACTAGGTTTAAAAGAGATAAGTAATCTGTTCTTGCACACATTCGCGCGCGTGCACACTCACCGACTCACTCTCTCTTAGGCCTAGAGTCTGTGCGTACTCAAACTTTTTTTTTTTTTTTTTCTCGAGTGAAAATAACAATTCGGACACTCCGAGGATCGCAGATCTCTGCATAGGTCAAACGTACCCAAGATCTGAATTCGCACCAAAATTTAGGCACACTCCCTCTCCGCCCCTTCCTTCCCAAATTGATGCGTTTAGGGTCGGTCGGGTAGCCTTTTATTTTATTTCATTATTAATTATTAATTATGTATTTATTCATTTTTATTTGTATGTTTGTTTTGTAAACTTTTGCAAGCAGTTCATGAGAAAAAGCAGTTGTTTAATAATACCAACAGAGGATGCTGGCTTTGAGAGTTACTTCCGGTATACCTTTATTTTAAAAAAAAAAATGGAAATTTTACAAAAATGTTAACGTTTTTAATTTACCACTTTAAAAAGATATCCTTGAAAATGTGATACTATATGAGACATTTCAGAATTTGTCAATAGTAACTTCACTGTCTGCGTGCTGATTTACGGATCCAGTGCTAACTCTGCCATTTGATCCGGATCCATACTACAGATCCGCACCAACATTAAAAGAAAAAAAAATCCTGTGGCCTTGGGCCATGCTCTGTCTTTCCAGAAAAAAAATCTGGTTTCAATCGTTCCAGCAACGTGCGTATAGCGTCATGTTGCCGACAGTCAAAGAAAGTAGAAGGGCACCCGACAGGGCACAGATGGTCAGAAAGATTGATCGGATTCTCAATCAGCTGTTCGATCCGGATTCTCACCAGAATGAAGAAGGCTTTTCTTCTTTCCACAAAGCTTTCAAAAAGAATAGGTGTGTGTGTGTGTGTGTGTGTGTGTGTTGTGTGTGTGTGTGTGTGGGTGTGTGCGTGCGTGTGTGTGTGCGTGCGTGCGTACGTGTGTGTGTGTGTGTGTGTGTGTGCACGCGCGCGTGTTTGTGTGTGAATTAATTAATCGGTCACTCATTCACTCAATCACACAATCACACACTCCATTGATCAATCATCTCACCCACTCAATTAGTAAATAATTAAGTTAAAAAAAAAAAAACCTAACCAACTGATTTATTAATTAATTAACTGATTGATCGATAATTAATTAATCAACCAATCTTACTCACAGGGAGATAAAGATACAAATACACGTGGGCGACAAAGTAAACGACAGCGTCGGTAAGGACAGTCTGCATTTTAGTTGCTTTTGGATCTGCTCGTGCCGCGGTCCGTTTCTTCTCTGTGCCGTCATATAGGAACGGTGCGAACAGAGCGTGGGCAAGGCAAGTGAAGACAGTGCTTCTCTGGGTCCTCCCCAGCACCTTCGGGGTGTTTCTTTTTCTTTCTCTAGGAACGGTGCGACAGAGCGTGTTGTGGTAGGGGGGGATGGGGAAGGGTGAGGAAAGTGGAAAAAGGAGATGTGGGAGGAAGTAAGGAGGGAGGGGGAGGGGGGGGGGGGGGGTGAGAGGGGAAGGGATGAGGGAGGGCTGGGAGTGAGAGGAGGGAGTTGTTTTTGTTGGTGTGGGTGGTTGTTGTTCTAGTGGAGGGGATGGTGGGAATGGTGGGCCCAGCGCTGGGGCGTATCACTTTTCTAGGTGGAGGATGATGTGAGGTTGTTGATAGATATGGAATGGGTGGCCCAGCGCGGGGCGTATCACTTTTCAATGGGGAATCGTCATGTGTCTTCCTAATCTTGTTGTTGGTGGTTTGGTGTTGTTGTTATTGTGTTGTATAGAACCCTGAGGGTGGAGAGTAGAACACCACACCCTCTCCTCCCCCCCCCCCCCCCAAAAAAAAACAAAAAAAAAAAAACGAGCCAGAGCGAGAGAGAGAGAGAGAGAGAGGGGAGCATCGTGGGGTCAGCTAAGCATAAAACTTCACGTTTAACTGGTTGTCATTATAACTTTGGATACACACATTCACAGAGTCTTAACTGTATAGAATATTTCCACGAGAGAGAGAGAGAGAGAGAGAGAGAGAGAGAGAGAGAGAGAGAGAGCATTTTTCTTGTCAGATAAAACACTGCATACACACATTCACAGAGTCTTAACTGTACATGAATATTTCCACGAGCGAGAGAGAGAGAGGGAGGGAGAGAGAGAGGAGAGAGAGAGAGAGAGAGAGAGAGAGAGAGAGAGAGAGAGAGAGATAGACGGGGGTGGGGGGGGGGGGGGGCATCGTTTCTTGACAGATAAAACTTCATACACATGTCCACAGAGTCTTAACTGTACATGAATATTTCCATTAGACAGCAGCAAAATCAGTATCAATATTGACGAACGCCAGTGAAACATTACGAGATATATGAAGTGTGTATGCAGTATTTCGGACGCCCCCAAGAGTAAGTGCAATCCTGTATCATAGATAATTGTATAGCAGACTTCATAGCCGCAGCGACACTGAGAAGGTTGAGAAAAATGCGATCGGAAGGGCAGCGGACCAATCCCACATCTTGTCAGCAGGTTGATGCAGACACCGTGAGTAATATCAGCGTAGGAACATGGACCAGCCGTGCGTCGCATAAACATTGTAAAACGTAGATGGTCTATCTCGTTGGAGTGCAGGATTGAGAGAGAGAGAGAGAGAGAGAGAGAGAGAGAGAGAGAGAGAGAGAGAGAGAGAGAGAGACAGACAGACAGACAGACAGACAGACAGACAGAGACAGATAGAGGAAAATGAAAATTTGAGACAGACAGACAGATAGAGAAACTGAAAATTGAGAGGAGGGAGAGAGTGAGAGACAGACATAGAAACTGAAATTTGAGAGAGAGAGAGAGAGAGAGAGAGAGGAGAGAGAGAGAGAGAGAGAGAGAGAGAGAGAGAGAGTTGGAAAAAAAGCTTGCTACATCTTCGTAGATGAAACTCGCCACATCATTTTTTTTTTAATGTTAAATGCGCGTTGCAGATTAACTCTTTGTACCACACTCACCTCCCCCCCACCCCATCCCTTTTCGCTCCTTCACCCCTACCCTTTTCCGCTCCCTCCTGCCCCTCCTCCTTCCATCCCTCTCCCCTCCCCCTTCCCCTCCTTTCGGCCACACAGAGCTGCCCTTGTACTACCGTTGATGCCTTGCCTTCCGGTAACTAGCTCACGTTTGATTTCCCCCTTCTTCATGTTTGTGGCCACACGCCACAATTACGATTTGCTCTAAGACGATATAACCCATTATAAGCTTTTTTAAGACCTACCATAAATTTGAGCCAGCATTTGATGTTACACTGATAATTGATCAAAAGAACGACTCCCCATAATTGTTTCCCTTGTTTGGGAGGGGGTCTACACCGATTAAATCACAAATGATCTTCAGCTACATGACCTTTCCCCTATTAGTTGACACACCTTTCAGGCCTCTACACTCACCCGTGACCCTATCTTTGTGCCAGCTCCGAGCATCCAAAATAGTCCCATTACCTTGATTTTAATCTTTCTACTGTGAGCCACCTGGCTTGTACCTTGATGGCCGTGTGAATGAAAATGAGGAGGATCAACTTTCAGACACAATGAAAAATCTCAAAACAATCTAATTGCGCCAGTCTATAAATACTCGACTCCTTAAGGAAGGCCTAGACACATCGCATTTTGGTGTGCGGCCTGTGCGGAGTCAAAAGGGTCTCAAGATGGCTGTTTACATTGCCACTGTTTACCTTTCTTTCTTTCTTTCTGCGTACGCAGGCTGATACTCCTGCGGACACTGCCTGTATAGACATGCAGTATAGTTTTGCGTATATGACCGGTTTTTTTTTTCACCCCGCCATTGAGGCAGCCATTGTCCATCTTCGGGGAAGGTGCATGCTATGTGTAAGTGTCATCCATACAAACGGCCAAACTGGCCTTCTCTTCCGAAAGTTGGTGATGGGATTTTAGTGTGTGCAAGATGTTGTGCGTGCGTTCACACACGGAACCTCGGTTTATAGTCTCATCGAAGAAGGACTGTATGGGGAATGGGGTCAGAACCAATGTTAACTCCGAGGGAAACAATCCCACTGTACCGAAATTCGAACCCGCAACCCCAGGATGACGAGTCCGGTGCTCTACCAACTGAGTTCCCCCCCCCCCCCCCCCCCCCCACCCCCACACACACACACACACACACACACACACACACACACACACACTTTTTAGCGAGCCTGGCTGGCCCATGACCTTCGCCATTGCTTTCCATGGACTTTCTTTTCGTGCCGCACCATGGCCTTGCTACTGAAGCGAGCCAAAGACAGACCCAACGTGGCCACTCTTCATTCCCACGGGTCAGCTGGGGTTAATTAGAAAGAAGATCGCGGGAAGAACAGCCATGAGTTTTTCCGGACAGAGGACGAAACAAAAAGCTTTACCAAATTCAAGTGGTGGGTTGACGAGGCCCCAAAAACACAAAAAGGCCGGACTCGTGCACAAGAATGTTCTTTTCTACATATTTTCGCACATTGGAAAGAGTCTTGCGGCTGATGAGCCGTGTAGAAAATTACATGAGAGTCAGTGCGTGATGGCAACAACAACAACAACAAACACAAAAAAAAAAAAAAGAAAAAAAAAAAATGCACCGCATGCTTCGGTGAATGATAGGTAGATAAGAAGGTGATACCAAGTCTGCCACTTGCGTACTAAAATTCTCTCCTCCTCTCTTCTTCTTCTTCTGCGTACGCAGGCTGAATATCCTGCGGACACTCCCTATATAGACAGGTGAGGGTTAATCCCACATACCCAACAAAGGGAGTGGAGTTTTGTGTGTATGACCTTTTTTTTTTCATCCCGCCATTAAGGCAGCCATACTCCAACTTTGGGGAAACACTAAAGTTCAACTTCACATGCATACCCATGAAAGAAAAAAAAAAGAAAGAAAAAAAAGAAAATCACCTTTTGTGCCCACTTTGTTTCATCAGTGACCACAGCCGTTGTTAGCACCAAAGGTGTTGTTATCTTCGCCGCCATCGTTGTGATGGCCATGCTGTCAGTCTGACACATCCGCCATGTGTTTACTTCTGGAAACTAACATCCAGCTGGGATTCCACAGATAGCAGAGGGTCAAGCCTACAGGCCTGCTGTGCCGTCCTGTGCCCGGCTGGCCCCTAGTTGGATGCAAACGCGGTCATTAATGGTAGCCTGTCTCTCATACTCATAATGGAACAAGTCGTTCGGCAACGGTCAAAATCGTCTTCAGTTTCATGATCCGGTCAAAATCTACGTCAAAGGTATCAGTTTTGGACTGCTTGGATTGTAGTAGTTTGCATCCTGTGTAAGCTGAATCGGATCGGTTCACCACTAAACACCACTGACCAAAAGAGATCCGGCAGCAGTGCTGGGTTTACTTTGGTGGGTGGCTTAGCGGTCGTCGAAAGTTTTATCCGTCCGCCCATGTTTTCTTTCTGGGAGTATGAGATATAGATTTTTGCTGTGTCGCGGAGTAGTAGAGAGGAGGCGGATTGATCTGGAAGTTACGAAGAAAGGGAGAGAAAAGAGATAGATGGAGAGACAGAGACAGCGAAGACAGGGAGAGATGCACAGACAGACAGGCAGAGACTGAGATGAAAGCGAACTCCCAGAGAGGAAGAGAGCGAGAGAACAAAGACAACATCGGCCACAAAAGAATCGAGTAAAGAGAGACAACAGAGAGAAAAGCACGTACGCACACTCACATGCATGCACACACACACACACACACCACACACACACCCACACACACACACACACACACACACACACACACACACACACACACACACACACACACACACACACACACACACAGCACATATGCATGCATACACACAAACAATTGCACACACACACACACACACACACACACACACACACACACCACACACACACACACACCACACACACACACTATCTATCCTACAGAGAGATAAGAGAGAGAGAGAGAGAGAGGAGAGAGAGAGAGAGAGAGCACAGCACAGCAGAGCAGAGCAGAGCAGAGCAGAGCACAGAAAGAACAAGCTGGCTTTATTATTTTCCCAAATTTTCGGCGAGCGCACCTCGCCTCATCAGGGGACGTTACTGATCTCAAGCTCACACAAGTATTACAAACGAGCGTGACAATCACTCTACCAAACAAGATGGAAGAAGTAGGAATACTGGAAATCATGGCATACAGTCTACGATACCAGACATACACTTAACAGACGTTTGTATAACATAAACATGGAAATAGTGTGCATGTGAACGCATGATCGAGTGAGTGTGTGCAGGGAAGAGGGCGAGGGGGTGGGTGGGTGGGCGTTGCAAATGTATGTGTTGGTGTGAATGTGCTTGTGCTTTTGCTTAATGGAATGTGGTATAGTAGAAGTAGTAGTGTAGTAGTAGTAGTAGTAATTGTAATGATAATATTAGTAGTAATAGCAGAAGTAGTAGTAGCAGCAGCAGCAGCAGCAGCAGCAGCACCAATAGTAGTAGACGTCGTAAATGTAATTAAAGAAATGATGATGATCATGACGATGATAACAATGATACTGATAATAACATTATCAACATCGACGACGACGACGACGACAATGATGATGATAATAATGATAATAATAAAGGTAATAATAATAGTAATCATAACAATAACAATAAAATTAATAAAAATAAGACAATCAAGATTTCTTGAGCCGTACACACACACACACACACACACACACACACACACACACACACACAACGCACACACACACACACACGCACGCGCGCGCGCGCGCGCGCGCGCGCGTTATTCAGCGAACCTTGAAAGAGAGAGAGAGAGAGAGAGAGAGAGAGAGAGAGAGAGAGAGAGAGAGAGAGAGAGAGGAGAAGGGAGAAAGAGAGTGGTGAAGAGGAGGAAGAAGAAGAAAACAAAAAAGAGCGGAAGAATCATTTTTTTTTTAATTCGGCCATAAAGTAATAGATGTATAAAGAAAGTGCGAAACCAGTTTCACGCAAACGCAAAAAAGAAAAGAAAAGAACAAAATTATCAGCAAGCCTACAATATACCACGCCTGAAAAACAAAGCAAACTTCTGTAAACTCGTGGTGAGAGGATGTTAAATAATATACACATGAAACACACACACACACACACACACACACACACACACACACACACACACACACACACACCACACACACACATTACACACACACACACACACATTACACACACACACACACACACACACACACACACACACACACACACACACACACACACACACAAAGTCAAACAGACAGACAAACAGATAGACAGACAAAGCGAGAAAGAGCGGGAGGTAGAGAGAGAGTTATGAGAGAGAGAGTTATGAGAGAGTTATGAGAGAGAGAGAGAGAGGAGAGAGAGAGAGAGAGAGAGAGAGAGACGAGAGAGAGAGAGAGAGAGAGAGAGAGAGAGAGAGAGAGAGAGAGACCCTCACACGAACACAATCCATCAACTTCAGTTCTCAGAGATGGCCGCCGACACGACGCCCTCATTTCAACAGAAAAAAGACAATGCTGAAATTACCACAATCTGCGGAGGAAATAGAGGTGTGTGTGTGTGTGTGTGTGTGTGTGTGTGTGTGTGTGTGTGTGTGTGTGTGTGTTGTGTGTGTGTGTGTGTGTGTGTGTTGTGTGTGTGTGTGTGTGTGTGTGTGGGCTTGGGAAGGGGGCACGTACGCACCACAGAGAGAGAGAGAGAGAGAGAGAGAGAGAGAGAGAGAGAGAGAGAGAGAGAGAGAGAGATAAATTAGTAGCTTACTTCTGAAACTGACTGCAATCCTGACGGTACAAACCATATGGCACCCAGTGTTTCTTTTTAGCACGACTACATTTACTTCGCCCAGACCACTCGCCGCAAGCTAATTTAGTTCCTCACCCCCCCCCCCCCCACCCCCCCCCTCCACCCGCTCTACCCCCCCCCCCCCCCCCCCCCAAATAGCCCTTGCTGAAATGCCAAAATCCTGCGGCCCCTTTCATGCTGGCCAGGACACAACCTGCTTCTTGTTCCGGTTTTGATGTGATTAAGATTAAAGGGAGGAGGTACCATCTTTTGGTCGGTTCTGTGGTCGGTCGGCCCAGACATGCTCGCTAGCAAAGACTTCCAGACCCGCCCAGCCTCTAACGAGCGATGAAGGGAAGAGGAGGGATGCAAACTGTCAGAAAATATACACGGAGACAGATTAACTGTCTGGTGTCCGAACCCCACTGCTTCTTCTCATTGCTCTGCCGCAGAGAGAGAGAGAGAGAGAGAGAGAGAGAGAGAGAGAGAGAGAGAGAGAGAGAGAGAGAAAAGAAAAATATACTGTCCGACAAAACATTTTCCATCCTGTTTTTATGAGAATTCTTTATCTTTAAACTAATAATTTTTGTTAAAACTGCATTTCGTTCCATTAGTAATCCATTTTAAAAAATACTCTCTGGTAAAACATTTTCATTTTTTTTCATACGAATTCTTCATATTGAAACACAATTTTCTTAACACTGCACTTCGTTTGATAAATAATCCATTCTTAACTGATTAATGTAATTTGATGTCAAACATGTTGGTGTTTATCTCGAAAAGAAAACAGCACTGCGATCCAGGTAGAAAGTCACATTCTCAGTAGCAAGTGTGATGACTTTGGGCACTGATCATTGCAGTGCATCCATCACCTTCTAATCGAAGAGCACCAGCGTCTGATCTTCTTGTGGAGGCTATCAGTTCTGGTGTTCACTATGATGCACCACAATGCGCCCGGCCCATCAAGCCTTCGTCACACAGAATCGAATCGCCTGTATGCAGCGAACGTCGACGACACGAACCCTCGACCAATTCCCTCTCCGAATCTCGATCCGATGTAATACCTCTTCGATCGTTTGAACGGGCAGATGCAATTCCTCCTAAACCCCCCCCCCCCCCCCCCCCCCCCCCCGCCACCTTGCCCCCAAATCAGTTGCAGACCTTGGCTACTGGCTGCAGAGCTGACAGAAGTGTGGAATGCCAATCCCCTGAAGAAAATCAGATGTCTGGTGCCGTGGATCAGACGGCGTTTACACCTCCCGTTACTGAGTTTGTCGCATTCGATTCGGGACCCCGTGCTGTGTCTTGCGCGATCACGCCGGAAGTTCTTTGATGTTGAATGTGAATCTACAGTAATCAGTTCAACAATATGAAGAAATCTCCCCCCCCCCCCCCCCCCACCCACACACACACACACTCACACACACACAAAATTGACAGTTTTGTACTAAAAGAATCGCCAGCAAAGGAAAGAGAGTCGCGCCTTTCTTTTGTTGGAGTCCACACATTCAGTTTTGATTTATTTTTTCTTCCTGTGTCTACGTTTGTGGTGAGCTGACCTCAAGGTCGTCGGTACCGGCACGTTTTTGCCATCATGCGAATTGTCTGTGAATCGGCGTGATGGAGCCTACCAGGAAGGGAAGGCTTATTCACACTGGCTCCAGGACTCCGCAAGTCATGGACGGCAGCGGGCACTTAGTTGTTGATGACCTACATTTATTGAATCAAAGCAGACACCACCTGACTACCAACTATATGACTTCGGCAGCAGCGGAGTGTCCTTCTCCAGTGGGTTGTCTTCACGACAATCTGATGCTGATTGCTCCCTGTGGATTGCCGAGGCAGAGGGTGCGACAGGGCCAATCCGGGTGTGGGTGTGTGCGGAAGAGCTCGATTGAGCGGCGTGGGGTGTAGTGCCGCTGAGGGGGGCATAAAAAAATGAAACGGTTAGAGAGAGAGAGAGAGAGAGAGAGAGACGAGAGAGAGAGACAGAGAGAGAGAGGACACCACACACACACACACACACACACACACACATACACGCACACACACACACCACGCACACGCACACACAAACACGCACACGCACACACATTCATGCACAGAGAGAGAGAGAGAGAGAGAGAGAGAGAGAGAGAGAGAGAGAGAGACATACAGACAGACAGACAGAGAGAGATACAGATAGACGTCCAGAGAGAGAGAGAGAGAGAGAGAGAGAGAGAGAGAGAGAGAGAGAGAGAGAGCAGCTGAGAGTAGTCCCACATTCTGTCCTACCTGGGAGAAGACAATGCGGCCCCTCTGGGGACAGTGGTGAGAAAGGCCCAACTGGGTTCCAGTCATGTTGACCCACCTTGCACAGCATACATCGCCCTGAATTCACTGAGGGGAAAATTGTACGCCTGTCGGCTGGTCAATCCTGTTTGCAATTTTGGATTTTTGTTCTGGATGTTGATGTGGCTACATAAAAGCACGTAAACGTGTGTGTGTGTGTGTGTGTGTGTGTGTGTGTGTGTGTGTGTGTGTGTGTGTGCGCGCGCGCCCTCACACCCACCTTGGACACTGTAAGCTTGCTGAAGGCTCATTTTTTCAGAAGCAAGAAGCATTTATTATTCCCCATCCACCCATTCATGTACATACTACTAGTCAGACAGAATTATCTACCACTGCAGATATGAATGCTTATCTTTCCCCCTATTTCTTCTATCTAAGACATAAGAGCAAGCTTTGTTTATAATTGAATATTTCTTGCAGTCATTGCAACACCAAGCTGCTCAGTAAGTTGCTGGAATGGTGCTCGGTTACTTATCCTTGGAATTTAATAGCTTCTTCTAATTCAGTCCCTTGCGGATTCATTCCAAGAACTGGCCCTCGGCACTTGTGTCTTAAGAGGTTATCTTTTTATAGCTTGCTTTGCTGTTTCATGATTTTCTTTTGCTTCTTAGGTGGCACCTTTGGTTGTTTTTTTCTTTTTTGAAAACTCAAGAAACATACTATGGTATTGCACACCAGCCTTTTTTCTGGGATAGCATTCTGCTTAAAACCGAAAAGGCAGAGGAGTCAAATTACCACTTTCAGAAGTCACTGAGGAGATAGAATCAGGTTTCAAAATACCGGTATCTGACCAGGAGTTATGATATGTTAGCGAGTTTCCTCTTCCTTGGAGATTGTCTCCCTTTTGGAGACTATAAGCTTGTTGAAGGCTCATTATGAGAAGTATTTATTGTTTCCCATTCACCTGTTCCAGCACTTACTGCTAGTTAGGCAAAATTATTTACACTGCAGATATGAATACTTATCCATCCCCCATTTCTT
>JADBJO010000366.1:212403-222403 GCA_016801955.1 Conus betulinus | reverse complement strand
TTCACTGTCACTGTATGATCGAAAATTGCCAAGTGTACCATGTTCTCTTGCAATCACGTTCATTGATTTTGACCAGGCTTTTGACAGTTTTCACAGACGCTCCTTGTGGAGCATACTTCTGTTCTGTGGTATTCCGCGTACAGTTGTCATGGTCATTGAGCTTGGTTTCCGCAGCTGCATAAGAGCTAATGATGCAGCTGACTCACAGGTGTGCGTCAGGGCTGCGTTCTTTTACCCATCCTTTTCATTGTGGCAATTGACAGAATCCTGGAAAAATCCACAGAAAGACACTGACAGGTATACAAACTGCTGGACATCGACAATGTCTGACAGTCCATAGTGGTTGCAAGAACTAGTGAATGCTATCGGCGAAGCTGTAGGAGGGCTGGGCCCGGCCGTCGGTTGAAGAAAGACGAAGAACATGATGCCAGGCAACCATCCACTACAAAGATGTATAAAACTTCGAGTACATGCGATGATCTATCAACAATAACAGTGAAATGACCAATGGGCTGATTTGTAGAAAAGCAAAAACATCTGCATTGTTTTAACCAGCTCAACAAATTTCATCGAACATAAAGGTTTCGCTTGTGACTAAGCTGAAATTTTCTGTTCCAGTTCGACTTGGCTGTACAATTGCGAAACATGGCCCTCAGAGCTGTCCAAGAGATTACACTGAATGCTTTCGACTCGAGTTATGTTGACAAATCCCCGGCATAAAGTCACCAACAACAAGGAAGTCAGAAGCATTCAAATCAAACAAAAGTATCCTCCAGCATAAGCAGAAGGCGTCTGAACTGGCCGAGCGATGTAAACGCGTCTCCTCCTTCACGTCCAGCAGACTGAGAACTTTGGTGTGCCTGCGTAGGAAAGGGACGAAAAGGACTACAAAAGCTGAACTGGCAACAGACCTTCCAATCATGCACAGAAGCGAGAGTGACGTCAGAATGTTGAGCGATGACGTTCCCGCGCTGGAGAGTGATGACTACCTTATGCGTAGGACGACGTGAAGCTTTCAAGTCTTGGTTCACCAGGACCGATGGTTAGTTAACCAGGATCGAGGGAGTGTTCAGAGGATGAGAAATTTAATGTCAATAGGGGAAAACAGATTTTGTATTCATAAGGGTGACAGACTTTATGTTCATAGGGGTGACAGACTTTATGTTCATAGGGGTGAGCAGACTTTATGTTCATAAGGTGAGCAGACTTTATGTTCATAGGGGTGACAGACTTTATGTTCATAGGGTGAGCAGACTTTATGTTCATAGGGGTGACAGACTGGTCACCATGAGAGCAGGGCATGAAGAGCCACAGAATTTGAGACGGGTTGCAGCATCCTCTGACTTGACTGTCCCCTTCAATTAAAAAAAAAAAAGCTGAATGTGAGGGGCACGCGAGGGCGAACGTGTGTACAGAAGATACGGCGCGCGTGTGAGTGTGCGTTGCCGCGCAGCTGTGTGTGTGTGTGTGTGTGTGTGCGTGTGTGTGTGTGTGTGTGTGTGTGTGTGTGTGTGTGTGCGTGTGTATGCGCGCGTGTGTATGTGTGTGTGTGTAGGCGCGCGTGTGCGCGTGGGTGGGTTTCTTTTTTTTTTTTTTTTTTTAGATACCTGGCCAGAGTTTCAGGCCGGATTGTGTGTTGCTCGTGTTTTTCTGGCAAGTTGGCATTCTCGAGATTCCCTGGGTGGGACTGTAACTGTATTCAGACTTGTTGCAATCTTGGGTTGGTCGATCTTGGGTTTTGATTAAGCACTCGATTCGCTAGCAGCCGAGTGGTAAGGATCCCCATCCTTGGGTAGGGCCCTCTTTTGTCTACTTCATCGTAGCGCTGCAGCGGGGGACCTAGCCGTTCGCTCGGCCGAAGGAAGCCGCTGGTCTTCTGTTGGGATCTCTATCCCTACCCACTGCTACCTCTCCATTGGGTCGTCCAGGACCTGAAGTTCCTTTCGGTGGGGACTGGTTGGTCGAGTCCCGTCTTCCGTCGAGACTGGGGCTGGCCGGCACTTCCTTTTTCTGACCACCCGCGTTCTGGTAAGAATATTTCTGTATATAGAGAAAGTATTTTGTTATTGTGAAACCACCCTTTTCGCAAGTGAAAGAGGAGAAGAGAAAAAAAAAAAAGAAAAGTTTTTTTTTTTTTTTTTATCCATTTTCCATCCTGCTTGTAAAAGGGTGTGTATCGAGGCGTGTCAGCGAAGCGCTCTCGAATAGTTTTCCGCCCATTCGGAGTGTTCCGATTGTGATTTATGTGTACTCCGACTCTATTTCTGTTTTCCTTTACCCAATTCCTGAGTGATTTCTGGGGTAAGAGAAGCTCATTTCATGGTTGTAAAAAAAATTCCGTATCTTTTGTGGCACCAGGACTATAGGGTTGTCTTTGTGCTAGAATGGTTTTGGGCGCTGCTGTTAACCAAGGAAGGATATATATATGGATGGTTGATTTCTGACAGCCCAGAAGTCTTGCTGGATATGTTGGTGCCTGACTGGTTGGAATTTATTATTATTTTAAATATTTTGTAATTCAGAACACAGACATGCGAGATGGATGCGGACGTGAATAGGGTGTTCATCCGACTAATATTAAGTCGGAAACAGGGATCTCCCATCGCGACGCCCGCGTTGGCCCCGCTTCCTTTCGTATTGTCTGTTCCTGTTCGTCCTGTCTGTCCTAATGTTTGAATGTTTAATTTTTTTTTTTTATGGATGGACGTATGAAAGGATGAACGAGGCTCTTTATTTTTTTTTTTGTGTGGGAAAATAAAGGGAGTTAATTTCTATTTTCACACATAGAAAACAAAACTGGGGAAATCTTTTTCTAAAAATTAAATGTAGATTTCAAATTATATTTTTTAACATAGAGAAATTAAGTGATGATAATATAAATGGTTCGCACACACTGTTTTCATGTCTTTCTTCACTGCACCAACACATTTAGGTTTTATGTGGAGAATTTTCTCTGAAAGACGCTGATCTTCGCCGCAGGGCGGTTTTTTTTTTTTTTTTTTTTTTTTTTCTGGTTTTGGCGCATTCCAGCGCCTTCTACCAAGGCAGGTCGCTGGGAGGCTGGCTCGGTTACCGTGGCGACTGGCAGCTGGGCCGGCAGCGGGGACCTGAACCGGCTACGCGGCTGTTGGACTCGGGCATCGGGGAGCAGTCCTCCAAGGCATCTACTACCTGAACCGGCGACGCAGCTGACGGACTCAGGCACCGGGGAGCAGCCCTCCAAGGCATCTACTGCGAGACGAGGGTCCTGGGCTCCCGTGACAGATGAGCTGAGTGACTTTAAGCTGTGGTGTGGAAGGCGTGGAAGCAGCTGTGTGCCAGCCAAGACAGTATGAATGGAGGACTATTTTGAATGAATGGAGTGTAGAAGGCATTAGTGTGAAAGGGATTGAATTGTGTTGTTGTCCTGTGAATTAATGTGTAGGTGTGTTCCTTGCTTTTTCTTCTTTTACTTGGAGACACATAGCGATTAGTGGGAATTAGGGCAAACAATAGGCGGGTGACCCGGGTTCTGGGGAAAGGTGTATTGGGGTTACTTTGTCCCCTTAAATAGATAGTTTCTCTCGTAGGTATCTGTCCTTCTTCTCTAATTCCCACCTTCTCAGAACTTGCTCCTCGTCTGTCCTCTTTTTCTTCTTTAGTTTTCCCCTCGTCCCATATCTGTGTGAATGAGAATACTTATGTTAGTGTTGTGAAAATAAATGTTCTTTTGAGTTTTACCCCTGCGTTTCCTGCGGGAGTTTGGGGGGTCGACTGTGCTTTTCTCCTCCACCACTTACTCCGTCTCCTTCCAAACCCCTAGGTCTCTTGGCCTTGACAATTAAGATGATGCTACGGATTTCCATTTCGGTCTGAGACTACATGACAGGGCTGTACTCTACGCTTCCTTTCATAATATATCCCGGCGTCATCCAGGCCCGAGAGATACAGGCACCTGCAGTGTTGGTCAGGAAATTTGAGCAACACTCTCAGAAAAACGCATCCATTAAGTGGATGAAACTCGACTGTGTGGTCTCAGTCTTCCCAGCTGAGTCCGCAGCAAACTCAACTCTAGGTAGGAGCCGGTCGGGGCAGAAAAACCCACATGACTCTGATGGGATTCGAACCCACGACCTCCCAGCCGGCAGTCCGCGACACTAACCACTTCGCCACGGCGGCTGGTGTGATTTGAGATGTTAATGTCGTAAGAAATAAAGCCAAAATACAACCGCCCCCCCCCCCCCCCCCCAAAAAAAAAAAAAAAAAAAAGCTCGCAAAACTCAGCAACGCTAAAACTTAGAGATTCAGCCGTGAAAAGGAGGAGGAGGAGGAGGAGGAGGAGGAGGAGGAGGAGGAGGAGGAGAAAGAAGTTGAGGAGCAGCAGGAGGAGCAGGAGAAGGAAGAGGAGGAGGAGCAGGAGGTTAAAAAGGAGGAGGAAACGAAGAAAAAAAGAGGAGGAGAAAAGGAGGAGGACGAGGAAGAAAGGAAGGAAAGAAGGATGGAGGGAAGGAAGCAAAGAAAAAGAAAGAAAGACACACAGACAGACAGACAGACAGAAAGAAAGAAGAAAGACCCACAGACAGACAGACAGACAGAAAGAGAAAAGAAAGAAAGAAAGAAAGAAAAGAAAAGAAAAGAAAGAAAGAATAAAGAGACAAAGAAAGAAAGAAAGAAAAAGAAAGAAAGAAAAAGAAGAAGAAGAAAAAAAAACTAGTCTGGGAGCAGAAAGAACACTGCATCCCTTACACAGAATGCCAACGCTTCCATCCAGAAGCAGAATATGTCGGAAATGTCAGGATGGACAACAGAAGTCTGCGAAAAATGGTGGCGGAGCGTTCCAAGATTTTGCCTGATTATGCAGAGAAGATCGTCATCTTCCGCCGTCTCAGACTCGAACATCGCTGACTGGTGTCCGATATGATCTGCCGCCTGAAAACAACCCAATAATTCCCCCTCACGTAGTGTCTCTGGGGGGGGGACCGGGACAGTTCTGCAGGCCAGTGGGTAAATCTGGCAGGACTGTGCAGATTTACGTGGCCCTCCAAGGCGCCGTGTAGTCACATGGACGAAATAGACCTCAGAGGCAAACTGTATGTATGTCTCATGCGCGCGCACGCACGCACGCGCGCGTGCGGAAAACGTGTATATATGTGTATAGTAGTAGTAGTACTTTGATTTAACGTCTCTTCACCCTCAAGTGACATTAGACCAAAAAAAAAAAAAATTAATAGGAGAGATTCTTTAAAGTGTTAAGAGTTTTTGAGTAAATGGAACATCAGTGCCATACTTAAGTTTTGGGGCACTGCAAACACAAAATAATTTCAACATTACCAACAACTATCAAAGAAAAATACCAACACAACTAGAATGCAAAGTTTCTGAAAACAACTTAAGAAGATCTAGGTCATTAACTATTTTCTGTAATGTTATCGGATTTCGATGGTTGAGCGCAGTGCCTCCATTTTTGAGCATTTGAGCTTTGATGGCAGGACAGTGCAGAAGCAGATGATGATTCGTAGAAATTTGACTCCCACAAACACAAATAATATCTTTACAAAATTTTGTTTTGAGAGCATTTAGACGAATCTTAAAACATCAAAGACGTAATTGATCTGGATTTGATTTGACTTAAACTGAGAGAGAGAGAGAGAGAGAGAGAGAGAGAGAGAGAGGATGTATTACATGTTTTTTTATGGCACACAAAACAGTTGAGTTGGAGAGTACTTTGCATTAGAAAAGAAGGAGGGGGAGGGGTGGTGGTGGTGGGGATCACGAATTACAAAAATGTTTTGACAAAAACACCACCGTAGGTTATCCTCAAAATTTTTTTTTCGTAAAAGAGGTTGGGGAGAGAATGGGTCGAGGACTCTAATCGTCAAAATGTTCATACAATCTGTGTGTGTATTGTGTATGCGCGCGCGCGCGTATTTGTGCACGCGAGTTTGCATATATATGTATATATATATATATATATATATATATATATATATACATGTGTGTGTGTGTGTGTGTGTGTGTGTGTGTGTGTGTGTGTGAGAGAGAGAGAGAGAGAGAGAGAGAGAGAGAAAGAGATAGGGAGAGAGAGAGAGAGAGAGAGAGAGAGAGAGAGAGAGAGAGAGAGAGAGAGAATCTTCCAGACTCTTGTAAAGGCCAGATCGGGAAGAGAGCATATGAAATAAATCCTTTTTCATCCAAAGAAGCAGAACGGCGCCATCTGATACAATCTGAGCCAAAACATGGCCCCTGACACGTCTCACCAAAATGTCATTCCAGCACACACAAACAGTGTCATGACAGTATGCTAAGGATTTGTTTGTTTCCCCCTCTGTTTCCCCCCACCCCCGCCTCTGGTTCCCACGACACCGCGGATATAATTACGGGGAATGTTCGGGAATCGTGTCATGCAGTTATGCCTTTCCATGCTATTTGATTAGAGAGAGAGAGAGAGAGAGAGAGAGAGAGAGAGAGAGAGAGAGAGAGAGAGAGAGAGAGAGAGGATATGAGATCATCCTCGATCATGTTCGCAGTCTCCGTGTCCGCAAGATCATGGTAGTGCGTAAACTGTGGTTAGGATCCAGTGGGACTTCTTTTTAGCAAAAGGGCAAATAGTCGTGTGTGTGTGTGTGTGTGTGTGTGTGTGTGTGTGTGCGTGCGAGCGCGCGCGTGTGTGTGACTGTTTATTGTTTTCACTACTTCTGTGTGTGTGTGTGTGTGTGTGTGTGTGTGTGTGTGTGTGTGTGAGTGGAGAGAGAGAGAGAGTGTGTGTGTGTGTGTGTGTGTGTGTGTGTGTGTGTGTGTGTGTGTGTGTGTTTGTTTGTATGAGGTGTGTGTGTGTGTGTGTGTGTGTGTGTGATGTGTGTATGTGCGTGCGAGCGCGCGCGTGTGTGTGACTGTGTGTGTGTGTGTGTGTTTGTGTGTGTGTGTGAGTGTGTGTGTGTGTGTGTGTGTGTGTGTGTGGGGGGGGGTCTTTACTGTAGCAGTATGTCTAGATATATTAAGTTGATGCCAACAGACCGACTACCTCATGGAAAACTCAGTAAACTTTAACCTTTCCTGGGAACGGGATTTTCTTTGCTGCAACGCTGTCGTTTCCCATCCCCACCACCGTCATCCCTTCTCTGTCCATGTCACCACACACACACACACACATCATGACATGGGGGCGTATTCTCCCTTGAAAAAGATCTAAGACATGCATGTATAGCGACTAACTTTAACACAACTATATAAACATTGTATACATGTAGGTACAGTTTCACGTCAATTCAAACCTGCCCCATCTTGACAAATACAAAGAATACACACACACACACACACACACACACACACACGCGCGCGCGCGCGCGCGCGCGCGCGCGCACGCATACACACACACACACACACACACACACACACACACACACACGTGTATATACATGCCTACGCATATACCCATATGCATACATATACATACATACACACACCCACACACGCATGTACATTCAAGTAAATTACATTCATAATCACATAACCAATGACCGCTGGGCACTGAATAAGGAAGAGAGTTTACCAAACAGAAAATCAAGTCAGCCTGTTTTTCCTAATTTTACATGCTTCGGCAATGTATTTTGCTAGAGATTTGATCAACAATTCATTTTCCAATGTCAGCACACGGGCTAGATTGTGGCTTTTTACAAAAGGCAACTGAAACAAACTACATTTTTCGCGGATTTGTCTGTAAGCTTCGCAGTGGAATAAGAAGTGGCACTCGTCTTCATTGTCATTTGACTTACATACTGGACAGTTATTAACTGCTGTTGTGCCAGGCATGAACCATATTTTGTTTGCATGTAGACCCAAGGTTCTGGTTCGAAAACGTGCAAGTACAGTTCTATGCATCTATCTGTTACTACTGATAGGTACTTTTCAGCTTGCAGGTTGCTGTTGAATGAAAGAAACATTTCATATTTATCATTTCCTTCCATATTAGAATGCCAGTTTTGTTGAAACATACACACCAGTCTCTCTTTCTTTCAATTCAGAAATGAACAGTTTATCGTTCCCTACTTCTTGACTTAACCAAACAACACCAAACCCGTTTTCCGTCAAGAATTTCTTTACTTTGGACACCCAGTT
The DNA here is from genome assembly GCA_016801955.1 of Conus betulinus. Classification (NCBI taxonomy): domain Eukaryota; kingdom Metazoa; phylum Mollusca; class Gastropoda; order Neogastropoda; family Conidae; genus Conus; species Conus betulinus. Next base: position 214,309 of record JADBJO010000366.1, on the reverse strand, counting down.
AAACTTCCCATTCTCATGTTGTTGTAATAACATTTTGTATGCCTGCTTACACAGTCTTGTTTGTGGTAATTTCAGAAGTTTTAGCCAATACTTAATACATTTAATATAAGTGCATATATATAAGGGATATCTCCCCGACTCTGCGTAAACCATTTTGTTAGAAGAATGTAATGGGACATTTATGAAACGTTTAATTGCAAATGTGTGTACCTTTTCAATTTGGTTGATGTCAAGAGTACCCCACACTTCCGCTGCATACGTTAATATGGGAGTAATCTGAGTGTCAAAAAGTTTCCAAAATATTGATGGTTCAATGGAATTCAACTTCCTTAATGACTTAAGAATTTCAATCACGCCCTTTTTCCCTTTTCTACACACTTCTGTCAGTCCTGCATTAAGACTTAGCTTAGTTGTGAATGTTAATCCAAGATTTTGTACTATTTGTCACTCTTACTTCTTCACTACCGTACCACCATTTTTCATGTCTGGAAAGATGACCCCCCATTCTAAAGACCATAATGTTTGTTTTATCTAGGTTAACAGTTAACTGTAATCGGTCTGCTTCCTCTTTGAGAGTGGTCAACTGGTTCTGTAGACCAACGGTGGTATCAGAAAGTAAAATAACATCATCTGCAAACAACATCAGGAAGATTTCGACTGTACCAGGTATCATTTGAATACCGTGCCTGCCGTTTTTGTTAATTTCTATCGCTAGTTCGTTTATAAAGAATGAGAACAGCTGAGGGCTTAGTAGGCATCCCTGTTTAAACGCCACGAGGACAATGAAAATATCTGAATATTCCTTTATCGCGCACGGAAGCCACTACCGAAACATACACTCCTCTAAGAGCCTTGTACATTTTCCCTTTAATGCCAATTTTTCTCAAAATATTCCAGAGGATGTTCCTGTTTACAGAGTCGAAAGCTTTCTTAAAGTCAACAAAAGCGACATATAATTTAGCATTTTGGAGTAGATACTTCTGAACAAGTGCATATAAAGTGAAAATGTGGTCTATGGTGCTGTAGCCTTTCCTAAAACCTGCTTGTTCTTCTATAATTATTGCTTCCCTTTCTGCCCATTTAGTTAATCTTTTATTTAAAATGCTTGTATAGATTTTTTTACCTATAACGTTAGTTAGTTAAAGCTACTCCTCTATAATTATCCGGGTTATTTGCGTCACCCCCCTTTTTATGAATTGGTATTATTATAGACTTGCCACCACTCTTGGGGGAACATTCCACTATCAAAAATAGTGTTAAACAATTTGACTAGAAAGTCCACCATTTTCATATTTGAATGTTTAAACATTTCACCTACAATTTTGTCTGTACCTCCACTTTTTTCACTTTTCAGATTTTTTATCGCATCAGCTACTTCTTGTTTAGTAATTGGATCGTGAAACAATGCCTCTCTTCGTTTTCTTCCTCCTCTAGTTCTTCTTCATGTTCAACAGTTTCATGTACTGATGTACTTTCGAAACTATTGAAGACATTGAAGAAATGATCATACCACTGTTGATGGCTTATGTCATTAAAAATCATCATCTTCCTATTAACAGCTCTTATAGTTGCCCAGAAAAGTTTCGGATCCTTGATTGACTCTTTGAGCTTTCTAATTCTAGTTTCATCATACTCTCTCTTCTTCTCTCTCTTTTTCATCTGAGAATATTCTTTTCTTTCTTTTACATAGGCATCTTTCTGCAATGCTTTATATTCAGGTGATCTAGCTCTCCGATAAGACCTAAGAAGCCGGACGACTATTTTTTTCTTTTGTTCACACTCAATGTCAAACCAGTCGTTAAAATTGTTTTTTTTTTTTCTCCCAACTCTCCTAACCATACATGCTGCAGCCGCATACATTGCATTTACTAAACATTCTATGGCTCTGTTAACATCAGTAGCGAGA
>JADBJO010000366.1:192403-202403 GCA_016801955.1 Conus betulinus | reverse complement strand
GAGAGAGAGAGACAGAGGAGGGCGGGAGAGGAAGGAGAGAGAGAGAGAGAGAGAGAGAGAGAGAGAGAGAGGGGGGGGGGGGGGGGCTGCTTATTTATCTTTCCAATCATTTAGTCATTTAACTTAATGCAACATTTGAGAGAAAAAAAAAGTTTGGAAGGAATGCGATTTTGAATCTTTGTAGGAAAATCAGGTGATGAGTGACAGAACAATTTTTTTTTTCCAGAATTGTTTTTCCAGTCTCCAATAGTTAACTCCTAAGTAACTTCTTGATAGAACATAGAAAGTACGGAATGTCAACATTTATAACAAAGTTTACATGTTCCAAGAAAACGTATTACTTCATAGGTAATTACCGATTTGAAAACAGTCACTTCAAGATGTTCATGTTCATGTAACAATCATGCTGTGCGGATCAAGGAGGATTTGCTCTAGGGAATCGCATTCAACTGTATTGAGTTTGTGCTAGGGTCACATTCTGTTTTTCCGTTCACCTCAGTGAAAATCAGTTCCGTATTTTCTTCGTACTCTTACTCAGAGGTGGACGGACAAAAAAACACAAAACGCAATCCAGCCAAAGGAGGGTGAAAGCTTAGCCTCCTTGACGAAGGAATGAACGCGTCAGTTGGGGGTACGTCATGACTCTAACAGGCTCTGCGGACTCTAAAAAAAAAAAAGCAAAAAAAAAAAAAAGAGCTAAAATCGTCAGCAGGGAGACAGCATTCTGATTATATCAAACGGGAACAGGAAAACACCACAGAATGGAATGCACTCTTCATCCCTTGGGTAGAATTCCGAGTTTCGCCATTAGTGAGATTTTTTTTAAGTTTGTGGTCGTTTTTGAATCTCACCACTAAGGTTGCCACATGGTGTTATCAGAAATATCTGGGTCTTTTCATTCAGAGAGAGAGAGAGAGAGAGAGAGAGAGAGAGAGAGAGAGGTTGATTGGAGGGAACAAGACATTAACCTCAACCATAATGAATACTGAAAGAAGCGTCCTCTCAGCAAACTCCTGATCCAAAACAGCCATAGCCCATAGAGACAGCCACACACCACACACCCACCCTCCTTTCTCCATCCTGTCACTCCCCCTTTCCCTTCCTTCCTTCCTTTATGGCTGTCGCTAGGGTCAGGTTTCAGTCCACGGAGACTCAAAGGAAGCGCCAGATCCACTTTACAATGTGCAGGCAGCAATACAGCATGTAAAAGCATCGAAGTGTTTTTATTCAGCAACTTTCCAGCAACTTTCTTCTGAAGATCTGTCAGGAAAGGTTTCTTCCAGCTGGTCGGCTCCATATTACATATTTCCTTCCGCAGATGGGGGACTTGGGTCAGAGAGAGAATGACAGGAAGGAGTGGAGTACGAAAGGAAGGGAAAGAAGGGAAAGAAGCAAGAAAAAAAAACAAAAGGTAAGGAAAAAAAAAAAAAAAGAGAAAGAAAAAAAAAAAGCATGTTATATAAACTAGAAGATAACTGCCCCAATTTCTATCTGATTTTAGTCAACTGTTTAAAGGGAATCTTTCTCTCGGGGTGAATGTAATTTTCCCAGTTTCACATCTGCAATTACTAATTCTTAGATGGACCAAAAAGACCATTCTCGAATCCATCTTCAGTAACTGGACTCCGTGATTTTAGCTATTCTTTCATGGCCAATGCTGTTTTTTCAATATTTTATGTCTATTCATAGCTGTGTGTGTTCGCCTTTTGAATTTAGATTCAAAATCCCAAATAAATTTTTTTTTTTTTTTTTTTTAAGTGTTTGAGATTTCCCAGTACGTGATATATCTAATTCAATAAGAAGAGGTTGACATTCTGACTCTGTCTAAAATCGTAAAATCAGATTATAAAATGGTCTGTTTTTCACTCTGAACCTCCGGGAGTTTTGGGAAATGCACGTCAGTGAAGTGTTTCATTAACTGTAACTGCTTTTACTAGTCTGTTCGAACAGGCAGCTTCACCGCTGTTGCTGATAGTGTCAACATTGTTAAGAGATGTTGCTCTGCTACAGCTGTTGTGTTGTTGATATTGTTACTGTTGGCTGTGTTACTGGTATTGTTATGGTTGTTAGGTGTCGTTAGAGTTGTCAGTATAATGATATTCATTACGTTTTGTTTGCTTTCATACAGTTGTTAGTGGGTCTCTGCTGGTGTTTTTTTGGTATTGTTACTAGTATTGGTCTTGTTTCTTCTGTTGCTACGGTTGTTTCTGTAGTTACATTGGTTAGTTTCATTGATATTATGGCAGTTTTAATTGTTACGGTTGCTTGTGTTGTAGTTTTGTGTTCTCACTATCAATGTAGTTACTTACAGTTGTTTTGTTACGGTTGCTATATTCATCAGTATTCTTATAGTTGAAAAAACGTTGGAATAGATACAGTTTTTTTTTTATTATTGCTCCTGTTGTTACAATTGATAGCGTCGTTGCTTTTGTTATAATTCTTAGTGTGGTTATCATGGCTACAGTTGTTCATGCTGTATGTTTCTTTGCATTTGCTATAACGGCTGGTATTGATACGGTTGTCAGGGTTTGGGGTATTATTCCAGTTCAAGTGTTGTTGCTACTCGTACAGTTCTTGGTGTTTGTGCGATTGTTACAGATGTTTGTGCTGCAGTATTTTTTTTTTCATAGTTAATGGAACGGTTATCGTTGTTGGTATTGTTACCGTCGTTGGTATTGTTTCCGTTATTGGTATTGTTACCTTTTGTTGATATTGTTGCTATTGTTGTAAGTTGTTGTGATTGTTACTGTTAATGTTTTTAGTGTCGTTCTTAGTTTTGCACGTGTTCGTGCTATCGATAGTGTTTTCAAATGTTGGTGCCGTCGTTCTTACTGTTGTCCGTGTTGAAGTGAACTGTGGTCTTTACTGTGATCTTTTTGGCGGCAGGGGTCAGGAGGTCAGTTCTGGTGAGATCCTCTTGCATCCCCCCCCCCCCCCCCCCCAAACCCCCCCCCTCCCCCCCCCCCCCTTCCCCCCCCCCCCCCCCCCCACTCCCTTCGTCCATCCCCCCCCCCTTCGTCCACCCCCCCCCCCCCGTGCTCTATCCCTGCGCCCCCCCCCCCCCTCTCCCCCACTCCCTTCATGCATCCCTATCTCCCTCTCCACTTTTCGTCCATCCCCGCCCCCCTACCCTCGCCCCCTACCCTCTCCACTCCCTTCCTATCCCTATCTCCTCCGTCCCTGCGCCCCGACCCTCTCCACTCCCTTCATCCATCCCTATCCCCCTACTCTTTCCCTGCGCCCCCTACCCTCTCCACTCCCTTCATCCATCCCTATCCCCCTACTCTTTCCCTGCGCCCCTACCCCTCCACTCCCTTCTTGCGTCCCTATCCCCCTACTCTGTCCCTGCCCCCCCTACCCTCTCCACTCCTTCATCCATCCCTCCCCCTACTCTGTCCCTGCGCCCCCCACCCTCTCCACTCCCTTCATGCATCCCTATCCCCCTGCTCTGTCCCTGCGCCCCCTACCCTCTCCACTCCCTTCTTGCGTCCCTATCCCCCTGCTCTGTCCCTGCGCCCCGTACCCTCTCCACTCCTTTCATCCATCCCTATCCCCCTACTCTGTCCCTGCGCCCCCTACCCTCTCCACTCCTTCATCCATCCCTATCCCCCTACTCTGTCCCTGCGCCCCCTACCCTCTCCACTCCCTTCTTGCGTCCCTGTCTCCCTGCTCTGTCCCTGCGCCCCCTACCCTCTCCACTCCCTTCTTGCGTCCCTGTCTCCCTGCTCTGTCCCTGCGCCCCGTACCCTCTCCACTCCTTTCATCATCCATCCCTATCCCCCTACTCTGTCCCTGCGCCCCCTACCCTCTCCACTCCCTTCATCCCATCCCTATCCCCCTACTCTGTCCCTGCGCCCCCTACCCTCTCCACTCCCTTCATCCATCCCTATCCCCCTACTCTGTCCCTGCGCCCGTACCCTCTCCACTCCTTTCATGCGTCCCTGTCTCCCTGCTCTGTCCCTGCGCCCCCTACCCTCTCCACTCCCTTCTTGCGTCCCTATCCCCCTGCTCTGTCCCTGCGCCCCGTACCCTCTCCACTCCTTTCATGCGTCCCTGTCTCCCTGCTCTGTCCCTGCGCCCCCTACCCTCTCCACTCCCTTCTTGCGTCCCTGTCTCCCTGCTCTGTCCCTGCGCCCCCTACCCTCTCCACTCCCTTCTTGCGTCCCTGTCTCCCTGCTCTGTCCCTGCGCCCCCTACCCTCTCCCATTCCCTTCATCCATCCCTATCCCCCAGCTCCGTCCCTGTGCCCCCTACCCTCTCCACTCCCTTCATGCATCCCTATCTCCATGCTCCGTCCCTGCGCGCCTTACCCTCTCCACTTCCTTTATACATCCCCATCCCCGTGCTCCGTCCCTGCGTCCCCTACCCTCTCCACTCCCTTCATGCATCCCTATCCCCCTGCTCCGTCCCTGCGCCCCCTACCCTCTCCACTCCCTTCATGCATCCCTATCCCCCTGCTCCGTCCCTGCGTCCCCTACCCTCTCCACTCCCTTCATCCATCCCTATCCCCCTGCTCTTTCCTGCGTCCCCTACCCTCTCCACTCCCTTCTTGCGTCCCTATCTCCCTGCTCTGTCCCTGCACCCCCTACCCTCTCCACTCCCTTCATCCATCCCTATCCCCCTGCTCCGTCCCTGGGCCCCCTACCCTCTCCACTCCCTTCTTGCGTCCCTGTCTCCCTGCTCTTTCCCTGCGCACCCTACCCTCTCCACTCCCTTTATCTGTACTACCATCCTACCGCACACACACCCCCTTCCTCTGCCACACCTGTTACCAGACAGCGTTGCCACTGGCACGAGACAGCTGTCTTCAACCTGATATTGTGCTGTGCGGAAGAGATTGTCAGAGAGGCACAGAGACTGTCTATATAGTATGCGAATAGATAGGTTAGCCTGCCAGTGCGTGTGTGTGATAGTCCATGAGGTAGGAGAGGGGGATGGGGAGGAGCTGCTAAGGTAGGCGATAAGTGCGGGAGAGTTTGTGTGTGTGTGTGTGTGTGTGTGTGTGTGTGTGTGTGTGTGTGTGTGTGTGTGTGTGTGTGTGTGTGTGAGTGTGTGTGTGTGAGAGAGAGAGAGAGAGAGAGAGAGAGAGAGAGAGAGAGAGAGAGAGAGAGAGAGAGTGTATGTGTGTGTGTGTCTGTTTCATGCATGCATAGATGTGTGTGTGTGTGTGTGTGTGTGTGTGTGTGTGTGTGTGTGTGTGTGTGTGTGTGTGAAAAACTTGACACAGAATTTTAGAGGCAGGGGAGAACATTCTACTAACTGACATACATTGGGATCTTAGTTCTACACGTTGTAATGTACTGTTTCCCGTCTCATGGTTCATGGTGAGTCGCGAGCTGTTGCGTTAGTCCTGTGAATATAGAATGTTTAGCCATGCCTCATCTTTCTGGTGTCTGTCTGAGTAACTGGTTGTCAGGGGAACATGAGACCCAATCAAAAAATTCAAAATGGCAGGGGATTGGTGTCATCTTGCTTGAACAAAGAACTGTGGGTCTTTCCACTTATGCAACGTGGCGTAAGGCGGTTTGAATCGAACACGACAGCCCTGTGGGATATCAGGGGTTTTCAGCCCTATACCGAGGTGTAAAGTTAAGTGGCCTGCCATGTGAATCAAGTGTGAGAACAAGTGACACGTTTTACTCCTCCGAAGTGTCCGGGCGTGCCTGTGTTATGCGTATCTAAGCCGCTGGTGAGGGGGTGGAGTGGGGTGAGGAGAGTGAGGAGGCGTGTAGGGAAGATTCACATCAGTCCACAGAGTTCACGGACCATACTGTCCAGAATAAAACAAAGAATGCTGCCATAACGTTACTGTGACGCAAGCCTCAGTCAGGAAGGAAGTGAAAGTTGTTGACTTGTGTAGAACTGCGTTTCATTTACGTCACGTCCGCCCCTGTCGCAGTCAGGGTCATTGTTGGTGTGTTCACATGCAGGTGGCGCAGGACCTGAAATCGGAAAGTCTTTTTGCCGTGTCAGCTTGGAACAAAAATAAAGAAGCGGACAAGGGGAGGAAGTGAGGTGGAAGAGGGGCAGGCGTAGGAGGGAATGAAGACTGGCATCGAAAAATAAAGTAAAAGCTGATAAGAGAGAGAGAGAGAGAGAGAGAGAGGAGAGAGAGAGAGAGAGAGAGAGAGAGAGAGAAAAAAAAATGAGGGGCTGGATAGTGGCGGATGTCAACTTGCCATTAACACTCAGGTACATAGTGAGTTAAAGCACAGGGATCACTCTGAAGGCCACACTGGGTTTACGCACATATCTAGCAAGAGCCAATTTTCTTTCATATTGTACAATCGGCACCACTACCACTACCACCACCACCACCACCGCCGCCGCCGCCCACCCACGAAAACAATTTGGATTAAACATTAACATACATTTAAATTACAGCCTAGAAAACAAGAACGCCTCCATACAGTTATCAAGCAACGAAAGTATACACGACACAGGTATGCATCTCTCCATGACTTCATGTCCAGGCCCATTGTGACATGGAAGATAAATGTCTTGAAGGACTCCTGAATAGACGACATGGAAGTACTGGAGTGATTACAGCACCTCTTCCTTCCCTTACACATGAGTGACGATAGACAGTTGGAAAGATCCTTGACAGTCCAGGTTTCCATCAGGGTACCCCGGGGAGACCTGCCGTCACGGGCACATCATGTCAAACGAGCGGATGTGGTGTTTGCACAGCAGCAAGAAAGGCCTTTCACTCCAGCCTCATCCTGTACAGCCACTCACCTGCTGAAAATCGACAGTGAATTGACTATGGCGTAACCCCACTGTCTCACGTGACAGGATTTTAGGATATGGTGCTGAGTTCTTGGACTAGTGAGCACGATGTGATGTAAACTTTTGAAACTGCGGCTGAGTAAAGTGAAAAACAAACTGTGGTAACTTGAGAATTCAGGTGATGAAGAAAGCAGCTTCCTGGGCGGAAAGGACGTAAACTCCTTTAAAACGTTTCGGGCAAAGCTCATCTTCAGTCTCCTGCTTTCTGTGACTGTGGGTGGAGTGGAGAATAATGGAGAACGATGGAGGCTGATGAAAGAAAGTAACAACTGTAAATGTCACGAATTAACATTGCAGCAAGTTCCTCTAATTTTAAATCCCGACTTCACTGCAGCCAGACATTGGCTGGAAAGTAAAAACCTCTCTGACTCTTGATCAGTGTGGCGACCTCCAGGGCCCGGGCTTGGACTGCTTCTGAACAGCAGGGTGGAGCGGTCTAGGTCAAGAGGATCAGATGGGTAGACCAAGACCTTGTAAATCTGTATCTTATCCACTTCAGTCCTGGAGAGAGTTGCTCAACAAAGTTTCTGAAACAGTACCTGCAGGAGAGTGGAAATAAATCACAGACCAGGTAGACGCCTGGGTAATAGAAATATTGAGAAAATAAGTGTGATATACAACCACGCAAATGAGGACTCAAACCCAGAGACGACATACTACCACAAGCCACTACTGCCCGCCGACCGACCTCACCCTGCCCACCCACCCACCGTTTCTTTCTTCTTTTCCTGGCAGCATTCGTACCATCTTCATTGATTTGTCAAAGCGGAAAACGAACTTAGTTCAAGGCTTGTGCTCCTCTATGACCTGCTATCATAGATGTCATCTGTGTTGATTTACCCTCAACAGCAAGTGACAGTCACGATTATTTTGTTCAGTAGAGAGAAGACTTTACCATTTCAGGTCCACGAAGATGAAATGAAGGTGGAATATAAACTGGAACGCACGTTCTTTCAGATCACTGACTTTTGCAGACAGCATGTATCTGGTGTTGAAGCTGAATCTTAGACTCGCATTGTCTCAAGCAGGCAGTGCTCTGGTTATGTTCACATCAGAACATGCATCCCCAGTGCTGATGAATTTGTCCAGCGCCTGTGGTGGATGGTTGCAGACAGCGAAGATGGAGGACAGGCACAAAGGGACAGGGACACAGGCTGCAATTATCGTAAATGCTTCGTTATCTGGGAAGGGAGAATGAGAGGTATACTTGGACACGCACAGACACTCGTACACAAGTGCATTTTCATGTACGTTTCTTAGTGCTATTCACATACAGAGCGCCTGGATGCCTATACACTCACGCATACATGTATGTATGTATGTGTTTGTAGAAGTGTGTGTGAGTGTGTGTGTGTGTGTGTGTGTGTGTGTGTGTGTGTGTGTGTGTGAGTGTGTGTGTGTGTGTGTGTGTGTGTGTGTGTGTGTGTGTGTGTGTGTGTGTGTGTGTGTGTGTGTGTGTGCCTGCGTACTGAACAGAACGCTGGCATTCTTGCTTTGTTTGTTCGTTTGTTTGTTTCTGAATTTCTCTCCTCCTCCCCCATTCCTTCTTTTTTTCCATCTACATCTTTGTCTTCGTTTCCTTCATCTTCTTCCTTTCATTGCTGAATCTCCAAGCTTCACCACTGGCGAGAGTTTTGTTAGTGTGTCTTTCGTCTGCCGAGAGATGATGCCTAAATTCACCAGCGTGCATAGTTTTTATGCCTTTTTCCTACTTCCCGCCGACACGCGACGGCCTTGTCTTCTGAAAAGGATGAAAAGGGATTGGATGTGCGTGCAAGTTTCTTTCTTTATTTTCCTGGATACGTCTGTGATGCTATGGACAGAAAATCTCTCACTTTTGTAGATATTAAGTCTGTTGTCACCCTCTGCAGATGTGAAGTCTGTCCACTTAGGACAGGAAGGCTTTCAGCTTCATGGACACAAAGTTTGACGCCCCTATGCACACAAAGCTTGAAACCCCTAAGGAGACAAAGTTTGACACCCCTATGGACACAAACTCTGACACCCCTATGGACACAAAGTCTGACCCCCTATGGACACAAAGTTTGACGCCCATATGGACACAAAGTTTGACCCCCTATGGACACAAAGTTTGACCCCCCTATGGACACAAAGTCTGACACACCTATGGACACAAAGTTTGACGCCCCTATGGACACAAAGTCTGACCCCCCTATGGACACAAAGTTTGACACCCCTATGGACACAAAGTCTGACCCCCCTAGGGGCATAATGTTTGGCACCCCTGTAGACATTGAACATGTCCCCCATATGAACACAGTTCTTCTTCACCCCTAAGAACACAAATTCTGTCATCCTTATGAACACAGAGTGTGTCATTCTTACAGATATTGAGCATGTCATCCCTAGGAACAAAAAATCTTTCACTCCTATGGACACAGAACCTGTCACTGCTATGAACACAAAAATGTATCATGCTTATAGACTCTATCACCCGTATGTACACAGAGGCTTTTACCCCTATCAACACAAAGCCTGTCATCCCTATAGACATGCCTTCTGCCCAGTTCATCAATAGATAAATTATGAGAGAAAAAATCACGTTACTTGTTTTTAAGATAAAGATATAACAAAAAAATGTGATGTGTGAATTTTCGGCTCCAACTGGCTTCTGTCCACAACTGATGTGCTGTTGTCTTAGGTGCGAAGAGTTTTATCCACTTAATGGATGCATCTCTGAGAGTGATGTTTAAATTTCCCGACTGCTGCGGGTGTCTGTATCCCTCGGACCTGGTCAGCTTATTCACCTAGACTTAAAATCTCCAAGTCGTCCAACGCATGAGGCGGTCATCACTCTCAGTCGCGTTCAGTGAGCGATGAATGTTGTGGCGTCGCTCGAGATCGTGTGCATGAAGGGTCACGCACTTAGGCTCTGCCTTTGACTTTCCAGTCTTTGTCAGCGCAGGCCTTACTCAAGCGCGGCTTTCTTGGCCGCACAGTTGCACTACTTGTGGTGCAGTTTCTTCCTTTCAGCTAGTCTTGCGTGTGGCTGTGATCCATTCTTCCTCCAAGGGTTCCAGGTGGCTGAGGATGGCCTGCCCGCTGATCTCATGGCCTCTTTGACATCTCCCCACGGCTCTGTGGAACCGGATACAGGCCCTGGCAGCCCATTGAAATGGCTAACGCCAGTGTATTTTATTCCTTTCCAGTTATAAAAAAAAAATGTGGTAAGGTTAAGTTTCCAGCGCAA
>JADBJO010000366.1:177403-187403 GCA_016801955.1 Conus betulinus | reverse complement strand
GGAAGGAAGAAAGAATGAAAGAAAGACATGAGAAATGCAAGAAAGAAAAACAAAGTATGTCCTAAAGCAGTAGGGAATTGTTCCAATTTCCACATGACTCAAGTACACATTTACAACAGTCTTTCTTTCTTGTGCATTTGCAGTTACAAAGTCTTATGAAATTCGTTGAAAAAATATGTGTACAACGTGAAATCCTTGGTTAGGCCTGCTTTCTAGCCAAAACTGTTGTTATTCAATGCTTCATGCGTATTCTTAGGTCCTAAGTATTTCTCACTGGAATCTCGATTAAGAATTTTAGTGGCATTTACCATACATCAGAAACTTAGTTCAGTATCACTAGGATGACATTCTATCTCGATTTCGTAAAACAGTCAAATTAGATCAAATGAATTATGACTTGGAACTTTCAGGATTTTATAAAGTACATGTGAAAGACTTTTTTTTTTTTTTTAATAATATGTGTGATGGTTTTATCCAGTTTCAACAAATCAGTACCCTTATTAGTTTCACTGTTATTGTTAGACTGTTGCTAGAGTTATTGATATTCTTACCATTGTTGGTGTTGTTGGTATTGTTACAGATGTCAGTCTCTGCCACGACTCTTTGCAGATTTTGATCTTTTTCCTCGGCATTTCTGGCAAAGTCTGCTCGTGATAACAGTATTTGTATTCTGTATTGTAGATGCCGGTTTTTTTTTTTTTTTTTTTTTTTTTTTGCTCCAAAACCACGATATTTTCTTATGTTTTTTTTTTCTATTTCTTTATTTCTTCTTCCTATCTTTCTTTCGTTCTTTTGTCTTTCTCTTCTTCATAATTTTCTTCTTCTTCTTCTTACTATTTTGGCATGAAAAATTGTTGCTGTAAAATGAATATGTACACTCGAAAAGCGTACTGTTTCATAATGATCCTTTCCCTTGAGTGGTCATTATTAGTCTTTTTTTTTTTTTGCGTGAAAGCAGTCGTCATCACTGTTTTCAAAAGTGGCAGTTATCACTCTTCGGTTGATGATAATTGCTATCTAAATTATGGGAAACAGTAATTATGATATTTTGGAGCTGGTTAACTTCAAGTTGAATCGTCTCTCTCTCTCTCTCTCTCTCTCTCTCTCTCTCTCTCTCTCTCTCTCTCTCTCTCTCTCTCTCTCTCTCTCTCAAATCACTCCCAGTCAGCTCTGTACGTCTTCTCCCAACTCTCTCCCAGCTCTTGGCTGCACTGGTCCTATCCACTATAACATACTATATTTTCTCAAGTACTGACCCCATTTTTTTTTTTTTTCTCCACGAACATGCATTCCTTCTGTCACATTTTCATCTGTTATTGTCACTCTCCACCACCCCTCAACCTCCTTGCTCATCACTCCCCGCCGCGCTGCTGCCTGCATCACCAGTCCCTCGCCATTGTCCGTACACAACGAGCATCGTTGTCTTTCATCCCTTCCTCCTCTGACTCCCCCACTTCCTTACTTCCTTTCTCCCCTTACCGCCCCCCCCCCCCCCCCCCCCCCCCCCCCTGCCTTTCCCCCCAACCACCATCCTGCCCATAGCCTCCCTGACTTCCACGTTAACACACAGGCGAACGTGGATAGGAGAGGTCATGACTGGCCAAAAATGACAGCGCCGGTAGAAAGCCGCCCTAATGTCGCCCTCCGGGCATTCGTTCCATTGAGGAAAATCGCACATTCCTTCGCCTTAATGCGTCCTAACTCTGTGTAAATGCTTCCTGTTCCGCTTTGACTTGAAATGGAAGAGAGCGTTAAAGAAAAGAAAGAGGGGGAAACAGAGGGGGGTGAGGAGAAGGATGCTGTAGCTACATCAGCAGGAGCAGAAGAAGAACAACAACAAAAAGGTTGATGACTGATGAAGGCAAGAAACGGAAACACAGAAACACACACACACACACACACACACACACACACACACACACACACACACACATATGTGCACACACACACACACACACACACACACACACACACACACACACACACACACACACACACACACACACACACGCACACACGTGTGTGTATGTGTATGTGCATGCACGCATACACACACACACACACACACACACACACACACACACTCACACACACACGCGCGCACGCACGCACACACACACACACACACACACACACACACACACACACGCACACACACACGCGCACACACACACACACACACACACACACACACAGACACACACAGAGAGAGAGAGAGAGGCAGAGAGAGAGAGAGAGAGAGAGAGAGAGAGAGAGAGAGAGAGAGAGAGAGAGAGAGAGAGAGAGAGAGAGAGAGAGAGCTATCTATACTTAATTACAAGGATACGTCAATTGAAAAGAAGTGTCCATCCAATGCTGGTTCCAAAGCAGTCAGATTATTTATTCTTTACGTAAACTACCCTTTGAAACAGACTCCATTTCCACACACAGCAAAACCCCCATCATGGGCTGTCCATGCCGCTGGAAGAAAAAGCTGCTCCCCATGTCTCCTGTATAGCATATTTCAGTTCTTTGTTGAAATGAGCAACGATCTACTTAGTTCATTCCTAAAACGATAAGGAAACGTAGCAGAGCGCAGATATTCGCCAAGATCAAGCAGCTCCTGGTTGCAGCCTCACATCCAGATCCATTTAACATGTGCAGGGCAAAAAAGGAAAAATCAAATTCTGCGTTTTAGTGATATGGGAGAAAAGACAAAACGAAGGATCATTAAGTCGGCCAAGTTTTTATCTTAGGAGGAAAGTCGGTTCATGAGTGACGGCAACATTATGTTTTTCTTTTTTTTTTTTTAGGGGAAGAAAAATGGATGCTTCCCATGTAATTTTAAGCGGAGTATGGCAAATACTGAAATGTCAAAGTTCGTAGCATTAGAAAGTTGACAATACTTCACGAAAAGATGTCACCTTATAGATTATTTTCGACCCTTAAATATTAACCTCAATGTGTACATTTTCAGGGGGAACAATTCTAATAACCTAGCTCTACGGATCATGGAGGATCTGTGCGATGGAATCACACCTACATTTATTGGGTTCATCATGGGCTTACTTTCCATCTTTCCGTGAAGTTTCGTGTAAACCGGTTTCTGCAGTTTTTATGGAATCTTAGTACAGACGGACAAAGAAACAAAACTTAACCTACGAGGGTTGTCAGATGGTATTAACACGTCAGTGGGTGACATGTCATTACTTCATCTAACTGTGTGCGGGAGATAAGAAATGATGATGCTGTCAGCAGCGAGACTGCATTTAGCGTAAATCGAATGAGAAGGGAAAGAGCATCACAGAAAGAAACACACTTCTTCTTTCGTTCTGGGCTAACATTCTGAGAGTCGCCGCTGATGAGTCTTTTTTTTTTTTTTAATCTGTGACCTTTTGTTAATCTTAATATTAAGGCAGCTACAGAGTGTTTTTGGAAATTTCATCTTCGTTTTTTTTTCTTCTACTCATCATTATTTTAAGTAGTGGTAGTTATAGTATTAGTGGTAGTAGAAGATGTAGCATCATTTTCATTATTCATGTTTGAACTTGGCACCATATTTCATATCTGTAGGGTTTGATTCCTAAGCAACTTGATATGAGAGAGGAGAGGGGGGGGGGGGGGGGGGGGGGAGGGAGGGAGGGAAGAAGGAGGGAGGGTAGGAGAGAGAGGTAGAGGTGATTTCATTTACTGGAAGGAATGAGACACTGACATAAACTATGATGAACATGGAAAAAAAAGCTGTCTGCTACCACTACTACCCCTGCTACTATTAGGCCTACTACTGCTGCTTTGGCAGGCTGTTGCTGTAGATGCTAGTGCTGTTGCTGCTGCATAGCTGCTGATAATGGTAATGACGACGGTAACATAATCATGGTTTGATAAAAAAAAAGGATGATGATGGCCAGAAGGTAAGATTATAGCAATATCAAAAGTGAAGTGTATTCGTATAGAAACAGAAGGGGTGAAGACAGATGCGGATGGGGAGTTTTAGCAAATACAGAAGGGGAATAAACACACACGACGGGGCGAAGGGAGGCGCGGGCGCGCGCACGCACGAGCACGCAGACAGAGAGAGAGAGAGAGAGAGAGAGAGAGAGAGACAGAGAGAGAGAGACAGACAGACAGAGAGAGAGAGAGAGACAGAGACAGACAGAGAGAGACAGAGGAGAAAGACAGTGAGAAAAAGAGAAAGAGACAGACAGACAGACAGACAGTCAGAGATTAGTTTGATTGGAAGAAACAAGACACTGACGTAAACCATGATGAATGCCGAAAGAAGCCGTCATCTAGGCAACTCCTAGTCGAAGACGGTAATTGCCCACAGCGACGTCCTGCACCCTCCCCCCTCTCCCAGTTCTCTTATTCTTCCTCCTTTCTTCCTGCTCCTGTATTGTGGCCCGCCGGGACCAGGCTTTGGTCCACTGAGAATCAGAAAGGAAGTGCCAGACCCCTTTAACAGTGATGCAGTGTAAAAACTTTGAACATCATCGTCGATCTTTTCCATGCCAGCGCGCTTTTCGTTTTAAAGATCTGCTGTAAGGATTTTTTTTTTTTTTTATAACGTCGTCTCTGATTGTATATCCCTTCCATAGACAAGGGAACGTGATCAAAGAGAAGATTCAGGGAAGGGGTGGAGATTGAAAATGGAGAGAAGAAATAGAAAAAGAAAGATACAAAGGAAGAAAGGAAGGAAGGAAGAAAGGAAGGAAAAAAAGGAAAAAAAAAAAAGGAAGGAAGGAGAAAGGAAGAAGAGAAAAAGAAAGAAAGAAAGAAAGGAAAAAAAAAGAAGGAAGGAAGGAAGGAAGGAAGAAAGGAAAGAAAGGAAAAAAAAAAAAAAAGAAAGAAAGAAAGAAAGGAAGGAAGGAAGGAAGGAAGGAAGGAAGAAGAAAAAAGAAAAACATAATAAAACAGAAGCTAATCGTTCCATTTACCATATCATTCGAGTGCACCATTTCAGGAGAAACTTTTCTCCTGGTCAATATGATCTTCTTACTTCTGTTCCCATGTAGAAAACATTCGTTCAAAAATCTCTCTACAGCTTGGGCTCTGTGATTTGGCCATGCTTTTTTTGTTTTGTTTAAATAGTTTTTAACAATATTTCATGTATAGTCATAGCTCTTGCTTGTTTTGCTGTTGGAGTTTAGGTTCAAAATATTGCATGCATTAAGACGTATTTGCCATATATATTGAATACTTGATTCGGTATGAATAAATAAGACGACATCCTGTCTGTAAAATATTTTCTTTTTGTTAAGAATAAAGAAAGTGCTGTTTCAGTCTGTTACTTTTGTACTGTTCATAAATGAAGATTTTCAACACGTGGAACTGCTTTATCCAGCTCCTTTAAATGGCACCAGTATTGGTGTTGCTGGAATTGTTGCAGTTTGGAAGCGTTGCTGTATTGTTACTGTTGTTAGAATCGTTGATTTTGTCACGGCATTTGCGTTTTTGGTATTGTTACAGTTGTTAGGTGTCGTTGGTATTAATACAGCTGTTGGTATTGTAGTAGTTGTTAAGTGTTGCATTTTTTTAAAATATAGTTGTTAGTGTTTTTGATGTTCTTGATGTGAGGCAGGAATAGCTCAGTGGTAGAGCGCCGGACTCGTAATCTTGGTGATCCTGAGGTTGTAGGTTCGAATATCTGCTGGGCCGTTTCGGTATAAGGGGATTTTTCCCTCGGAGTTAACATTGGTTCTGACTCCATTTCCCATACAGTCCTTTGAATGAGACTATAAACCGAGGTTCCGTGTGTGAACGCAGGCATAACATCTTGCACACACGTAAAATCCCATCACCAACTTTCGGAAGAGAAGGCCAGTTTGGCCGTTGGAGTGGATGACACGCTACACATAGCATGCATCCTGCGTGAGAAATGGAAAGAATGAAGGAAGTAAGGAATTTGAGTGAACGATATTGAACGAAATTGACTGGGTTACACGGGAAACGTCTGAATGAAGCGCCAGCTGCAGCTCTTCAGTCGGCACTACCCAGGTATGCAGCCCGTTGTGTAAACGCGTGTGGATTGTAAAGTGCTTAGAGCTTAGTCTCTAGCCGAGGATCGGCGCGATATAAGTATTCATAATGATAATAATAACAATGTGGTTGGTATTGTTATGGTCGTTGGTTTTGCTGGCATTGTTACAGTTGTCAGAGTTATTGGCGTAGTTACGGTTGTCAAAGTTCTTGGTATTGTTACATTTGTTTGCGTTGTTCTTACCATTGCTAATGTTGTTGCAGTTGTTAATGTCAATGGTATTGTGTAAGTAGTTAACAGTTCTCGCTAATGGCACAAATTTTCGTGATGCTATTCTTACAGTTCTCTGTGTTGTTGTCATCGTTATGTTTTTGTGCACACTGTTATTAATCAACACCAGTTCTTGTCGATGCTATAGTCTTGGTATCGTTACAGTTGTTAAAGTTGTTGCTATTATTACAGGTGTTGGTGTGTTGTTACTGGTGCAATGTTGTCGCTGTTGCCTACACTTGTTCTTGTTGGCGTATTAATAAACTTGTTACAGTGATTGGTACTGCCGCAGTTGTCAGTGATTCAGGTATTACTGCAGTTCAAAATATTTGTTGCTGTTGTTATCGCTATTGTAAATGTTGTTCATGCTGCTGTATTCATACAGTCGTTTGCGGTTGCAGCGGTTCACATAGCTGCCAATGTTACAGTCGTCATTAGTTGTTGGAACCAATGGTTGTTACAAAAGCAGATGTATGTATTGTTGCTAGTTGTTGCTGTAGGTGCTGTTGTTGTTGTTGTCGCTTGTTGTTACTGTTGTCCGTGTTGAAGTGAACTGCCGTCCTTACTGAGATGGTGAGACCAGCAGGAGTCATAAAGTCAGTTCTGGTGATCCCCTCTCCCATCGCAATTCCCGCTGTCTACCCCCACCCCCACCCCTCCCCTCTCCTGCACGTCTTCCCAGATAGCGATGTCAAGGGCGAGAGTGGTTCTGTCTTCAACCTGACATTGCGCAGGAGAGATAGTCCGAGAGACACGGAGACTGTATATAGTGGGCTAATGGACAGCTGTACCTGCCAGTGTGTGTGAAAGAGGCCAGGGAAGGGGTGTGGTGTCAGAGAAGGAAGGCGATTCGTGTGGGTGGGTGTTGCGTGCGTGTGCATGTATGCGAGCGGCACTCTTGTGTGTGCGTGCACACACACGTGTGTGTGTGTGTGTGTGTGTGTGTGTGTGTGTGTGTGTGCGTGCGTGCGTGTGTGTGTGTGTGTGTGTGTGTGTGTGTGTGTGTGTGTGTGTCTCTCTGTGTGTGTGTGTGTGTGTGTGTGTGTGTGTGTGTGTGTGTGTGTGTGTGTGTGTCGTTAATGATGAGTGCCTAAAATATTGGTGACTGACCATATCTCATGTAAATTTTTGCAGCTCCTAGGTAAAGAAAAACACCAATCCATGATGAATACAGTGATTTCATTATAAGTCATTTAGACGCCTCTCATTCAAGTCATAGACTCACCATACTTAGTAAAATAGAATCAAAGCAAATACCTGCACTCCAAACTTATAGCAGACCTGCATACGTAAAAAGATTGAGTGGAAGCACAGGATTCACTCCATGGACCTCGTGGCGTTTACGCATAAATCTGGTGAATGCCAACTTTCTTCCACGTGTCACATTTTCCACTCACTGAAAAGATACTGATTACATCTACGTGCTCTCAACACACACACTAGCGCGGGCAAGAAAGTCTCCTGGCAAGATCTTCGTGGCCCTGGTTGGGGCTGCTCCTACGCAGGCGTACAAATGGATGGGCCTAGACTTGGTAGATCAGGATCTCGTCGTAAACCCGTATCTCGTCTTTCAGTTGTTGTTCAAAGTGTCTTGACAATGCTGGCGTTCTTCCTTGAAACAACGCTAAACCACGTTCTTTCCTTTTGTCGGCTGTAACCCATGGCCTTGGTCTCGGCAAGTGCACCAAACTGAAGAATAGCTTTCCACTTTCTTTCAGTTCTGTCGGTCTGCTGTGTCCCAAGGCCTTGGTCTCTGCAAGTGTCCCTGTCCACTCTGCAATGTCGTTTTTTTCTTCCCCTCTGTCTCCCTGGGAGATTGTTTTAGCAAGGCCACTGAATCTTGTTACACACGAACATATGAACATGGTGTTTGTTCCCTGGCGGATGTCAGTAATCTTAATACGATCCTATCTGCTTCCAGATGGTTTGGCTCTCTTGTTGATTAGTGATCTGATCAGTGTATCTGATTTTCAGTCTCTTGCAGGAACGTGTCATTTTCATGGGTTGGATTTTTTTTCCCCAGATCCTTCGTGATGGTTCCTGTCTTGCATACACACAGGAAGATGGAATTTACCAGAGCACGCAGAATCCAGAGCTTGTGTTTGGAGATGTTCTTGTCCCTCTGTACAGGTCTTAATGTGGACAGTGCTGTGCTTCTCTTTCCTGCCATTGAGGGGATGGATTGGATTTATTACTGCTAATGATGGATCCCAGCCACGTGAATCGTCGAACAAATTCTAGCTTCTGACCGTAGACAGCTATATCAGCATTGATGGTGCACGCTTGTAGTTTGGATAGCCATACATTTGGTCTTCCCCGGCGCTGATTCCCATGTCATATCTTGTTGATGTTTCATCCCGTCGTTCAACAAGTTTGGCCAGTTATTCTTCACTGCCTGACGGATCATCGATGTCATCTGCAAATCAGAGGTTTGTGATGTTTCTTCTTCGACGCTGACGGTGTTGACATAATTTTCAAGTGCGTCAGTGATGCTGCGTCCCAGAAATATGTTAACAAGTAAGGGAAATAGAACGGCATCCTTGGCAAACTCCAAATTTTGCAGGGGTCTGTAAACGAACCTCGGATCAGGCTATAAAAGACGACCAGATGACAGGAAGGTGGTGAACCCCTGTGATAAGGTCTTCAACTACCAAACACAAACTTACCACCTTACGCCATCCCCGCCCCTCACCGCCACCCCACCACCACCACACCACTTCACCTCCTTTTTTCCATCAGCGTCGTTGCAATCCTCATTAATCACATTAGGACAAACACTTTATTCCAAGGTATGTGGCCCTTCATGACCTGATGTCATGATGGACTCAATTTGATTTCCCCCTGCAGGCAGTAGTGACAATTCCGGTTATTTTATTTACCACTCAGAAGAAGCTGCTGCTTATTGTTCATAATAAAAAAAAAACAGTAGTAAAGCAGTATTTAATTAGAAAAGAAGTCTTTTTCAGATCTCTGACCCTTGCAGAAAGTGT
The DNA here is from genome assembly GCA_016801955.1 of Conus betulinus. Lineage (NCBI taxonomy): Eukaryota > Metazoa > Mollusca > Gastropoda > Neogastropoda > Conidae > Conus > Conus betulinus. The sequence continues at coordinate 178,187 of JADBJO010000366.1, read as the reverse complement.
TTATTCCGTTTGTATGGTAGAAAATAAACTGCATCAGAGACTAACGTTGTTTAAAGTGAGCAGCGTTGTGGTTATGTCTACATCAGAGCTGGCACCTCTGGTACTGATCAGTTTAGCCCAGCGGTGGTCGTGGATTATTGGGGAGGACGGAGATGGGCAGATGGGCACAAGAGACAGGGACACAGACTGCAATTGACGTGAGTGCTCCGTTATTTGGGATGGAATCTGGAGATGTCCATGCGCATGCACAGGCACGTGTACACACATGCATTTTCATGTACGTTTCATGGTATCATTTAGACACAGAACACATGGCAGCATGTACGCCCATGCATACAAATACACAGGAAAACACATGCACACACTCCTGTCCTTCGAGCTAATATTATATGTGCGTGTGTAAGAGTGTGTGTGTGTGCGCGCGTGCGTGCGCGCGCATGTGTGTGTGTGTGTGTGTGTGTGTGTGTGTGTGTGTGTGTGTGTGTGTGTGTGTGTGTGTGTGTGTGTGTGTGTAAAAGAGAAAGGGAGAGAGGCAGACACACAGAGAGACAGATGTAATGAGAGAGGAAAAGAATATTTGTATAGAAGGGAGGAATGAGTTAGGGAGGGAGAGAGAGAGAGAGAGAGAGAGAGAGAGAGAGAGAGAGAGAGAGAGAGAGAGAGAGAGAGCAGCATACACAGACACCCCGACAGACAAACGCAGTAACACACAGAGAGAGACAGACAGGCATGCCGACACAGGAAGTGTCACAAAGACAAACCTAAACACAGTAGATAGACGTAA
>JADBJO010000366.1:162403-174903 GCA_016801955.1 Conus betulinus | reverse complement strand
GGGAGAGAGAGCAGGCAGGAATTGGGTGTTAGTTGAATGTGTATTCAGATATATCACTTTATTTTGAAAACAAAAATCAATTCAACCATTAAGAAGAAAAAGACATAGATTGAAAAACATCTATCAACAGTAAATAGATTCGCACAAAGGATAGACTTTCAGCCTCTAATTTTTTTTTATCGAAGTTTGTCCTGCATTATGTGTTGTACCCTTTGTGGGCGTGGGAGAGATAAGAGAAGGGGTGGGAGATCTGCAGGAGAGTGGCAGGTGTAGAGGTGGAGGTGGAATACACCGAGGTCACGATCAGTTCAACAGGGTTCATTGACAACGGTCAGCGCAACCGAAGCCCTGGCTCTGCCTTCATATCAGACAACATAAAGAAACAGTGGTGCTTGTGGGAGACAACTTGCTTGGATGTTTCACAGAAGGAGGTCTGAGGAAAAAAACGTTCCATCAATATTTGACGATGGTTGCCAGATAAAAGCGGGTGTGAGGGCTTTGACTCCTCGATGGTTTGTGTAAGTAGAGAGAGAGAGAGTGGAGATGAAGTAAACCCGACCGCACACAGGATGCACGCACGAAATTCACTGGCTGTTACCACGTAAGAAATAAAGTGTACATAGATTCAAGGCCTGATTAATTGATTAACGAGTTGGGTAAACGCACAAGTCAGGTAGCTGGTAAGTCTAGTCCTTGAGCTTTGAACCTAGCTCTTTTCTATCCTTTGCTTGCTACATTTGTTTCTTTGTATATGTGTTTGTTCATTTGTTTAATCATTCATATATTTTTTCCTTGTACGTACGTAAGTGGGGGTGTGCATGTAGCGCTAATGCATTAAAGGCAGTGACACCTCCCTCATGAAACAAAGCTGAATTGTTTCTCTCCACATTCATGTCGATGCGAGTTAAATTTTTTGTTGGTTGCAGCTGCAAGTGGACCATCGTTAGATGGACATAGTAACGTCCTCCAGAGGGGAAACACTCACTTAGGCCTGCTCCATCACAAGCAATTCACAAACGGGCTTAGACGGAAGTGACCTATATATTATGCTGGATCAGATCGGGCACCACAAAAAAAAAAAAAAAATCACCGAAACCGAAATAACTCAGCAACAGTGCAGTGTCTTCTCTAGTCGGTTGCCTCGTGATCACCTGGCCTTGCCTGCTTTCTTTGGACTCTGTGTGCTGGGGCTGAGAATAGTCAAGCATGAGTGGTGCATGGCAGAACGGAGTAAGTGGCACAGGGGTGACACACCAGCAAGAAGATACGGAAAAAGAGACCGTGAAAAGAAAAGTGCGTTGGTGCTTGTTGTAATTAGAGGTGTGTGGCCTGCCCGCATGGGGCGGGTCTGACACGACCGACAGCTTGGGAAGATCTCACAACACATATGGCCGGTGGTGAAAGAAAAATATTTCGCTGGAATTTGGTCAATCTCTAATCTTAAGTGCTCTCTCTCTCTCTCTCTCTCTCTCTCTCTCTCTCTCTCTCTCTCTCTCTCTCTCTCTCTCTCTCTTCTCTTCTTCTCTTTCTTCTTCTTCTTCTTTCTTCTTCTTCTTCTTCTTCTTCTTCTTCTTCTCCTCCTCCTCCTTTCTCCTTCTCCTTCTCCTCCTCTTTTTTTTTCTTTTTTCTTTTCTTCTTCTTCTTCTTCTCTCTCTTCTTCTTTCTTTCTCTCTGTCTCCCACCGTCAAACACACACACAGATGCATTAATGCATTCATAGGCTTAGACTTGTCCAAGAGGGATCTACATATTCATAAACATCCTAGCTCCTTTTCCTTGCCCTTGTCTTCTTCTTCTTTGTCGTCGTCGTCACTCAGTCCTCTCCCACATCGTTGTCTTCTGACTTTTCACGAGCTTGTCTGTGGCTCGAAGCTACTTTTCATGCCTGTCACACACACTACTTAAGATCAATGCTACCATCAAATGATTAAAAAGGGTAGGGGCGTGAATCATCCCCATTTTACACATATTCACTCCTGAACCTGCCCAGACATCCGTACCTAAATGTTCATCGACTCTGTTTGTTTAAGAAGAGAAAGGCGGAGTAAGGAAGGGGGAGTAGGGTAAAGCAGGAGTTGGGCCCGACGAAAGAGGAAAAGGGATCTCTATGGAGGAACTGTAGGGAAGGGGGTGCTCTCTCTCTCTCTCTCTCTCTCTCTCTCTCTCTCTCTCTCTCTCTCTCTCTCTCTCTCTCTCTCTCTCTCTCTCTCTGTCTCTCTTCTTCTTCTTCTTCTGGGGTGGAAAGAGGTGAAGTTGGTGCTATGCTGTTGCCATACGAGCATACATTTTCAGCCATTGAGACGTGTAAACAGCATCCTAAGAGAGTGAGCGCTCGTTCTTGCGTGGTGGGAGAGTTGCTGAACAAAATCAAGTCAATATTTTCAAATGAGTCAAGATAATTCATATGATAATAAACTTATCATGTAAGCACACTGTGGGATTTGTTTTTCGTTTGTTTGTTTGCTTTTGTTTTCTGGGGTTTGTTTGTTCCTGTGTTTTTCTGTAACCCCACCCCCACCTTCACCCCCCCCCCCATCCCTAGTGGCATGACTTCCAAACCACTTCCTTTAAATCTTTCTCACACAGCCACACCTCAGGCTGTCCTGTCACATCCTCAGCATCTGAAATGCACTGCACTGCCATCGTGTGATTCTGGTTGTGGTCAGTGGCGTTTGATCTGATCCAACATTGCAGGGCGCCTCGTACTGCGCCCCCGTGTGAACACAGTCCTTGACGATCATGTTTAAAAGTCAGCGCAAGTGTCGACTTGATATGTCAATAAATGTGAGGACTGTTTGTTTTGCAAGGTTCATTAGAGGCCGATCTCATATACTTACATACACACTTACACGCACGCACGCATGCATAGACACAGACACACAAACACCACACACATAAACACACACACGCGCGCGCACGCGCACGCACGCATGTACGCACGCACGCACGCGCGCGCGCACACACACACACACACACACACACACACACACACACACACACACACACACACACACACACACACATATGCATGCACGCGTGCACGGTCGCACATATGTACGCACGCTCGCGTCCGCGCGCACGCACACACACACACACACACACACACACACACACACACACACACACACACACACACACACACACACACACACACACACACACACACGTTATTTCATAACAATGTTTACCCTTTCGAAAGGTTGAGGTGACTGGTTACTACTGATACTACTGTTCATAAGATCCGTCGTTCATTTTATATGCGCACGAGCATGCACGCACACATGCACGTACGCATGCACATACGCGCCCGCACACACACACACACACACACACACACACACACACACACACACACACACACACACACACACACACATATATATATATATATATATGTGTGTGTGTGTGTGTGTGTGTGTGTGTGTGTGTGTGTGTGTGTGTGCATGCTCGTGCGCATATAAAATGAACGACGGATCTTATGAACAGTAGTATCGGTAGTAACCAGTCACCTCAACCTTTCGAAAGGGTAAACATTGTTATGAAAATAACGTTTTAAAAATGCACACAGTTTTCTGTGTATAGTGTACTGGGAATATCAAATTTCATCCCGGAATCGTACAGTCTTTTCATTACTTACCTCGCTCTACGTTTACCACGCTGTACGTTTACAAAGAACAAATGCATGGGCACATAAAAGCCCCCTTGCTGAGGAAAACCCATTGTCTTAACCCAGCCTGGTCACCCATTCCGGAGCTTTTGCTTCTCTTTAGTAGGCGCAACAAAATAACAGACATGTGTTGGTTCCACTGAGACCTAACAAACGCAGTCAGTAAGAAGAAAATGGCTGAAAATGGTTTTTGTTTTCAACTCATCTCAAGCATTCCTGATAATGCTATGTTGATTGTCACGTGCTCCGGGGGAAGTCCCCTGTCTGCGTCAGTGATTGGTCCCCTCAGGGGCACTGCAACGGGCCACGTTTCCTGTCGTAGATGACGAACGTGGCACAGGACTGGACAATGTGGGCTGGCCTCTGTGGATTAGTGCCTCATGGGCGCTCTTCTGTGTCAGAGATCATAAGCCTGTAGAATTGGGAAGGGAACTGACATTTACTTTCGTTGTTCTCTTGAGGCCATCCACCCATAGGCGCGCACGAACACACGCACGCACGCACGCACGCACGCACGCATGAGCACACGCACGCACGCACCTGCACACACACACACACACACACACACACACACACACACACACACACACACACACACACACACACACACACACACACACACACACACTTGGACGTGGACAGATTGTTCAACACACACATTGAACAATCTGTCCACGTCCAAATGTGTGTGTGTGTGTGTGTGTGTGTGTGTGTGTGTGTGTGTGTGTGTGTGTGTGTGTGTGTGTGTGTGTGTGTGAATATACTAATTCAGAATTATTATTTATCTCCAACCCTTAAAGACATTTTCCTTGTTTTATTGAAGATAAAGTACATTTTAAATGCAAAGAAGCTGAATTAGAAACTGACTTGTGTACGCTTTGCCTTTTGTTTGCTTGTTCGTTTTGTTTTTATGTATTTCTTGTGTGTGTGTGTGTGTGTGTGTGTGTGTGTGTGTGTGTGTGTGTGTGTGTGTGTGTGTGTGTGTGTATTAGACTACGTGTTTAAAACGAATTCTATCAACCTTCATGTGCTTGGCCGAAATAGCTGTCGCGATTCACTCGTTGTCTGGATCTGAAAAGTGATGATGCTGCGGTCTCTGAGGAAGGCAATGGTTTGAAGAAACAGACGGTGCCTCCAGAAGGATTCAATCCCATTGGGGATCCGGTTCTGTCGGGAAGATCATTAATATGTACGAACAAAACGAGTAGATTGTACACCAGAACCAGATGACCCAATGATAGAGTGAAATTGCCTCTTTGACTGCAGTTTCTAGAAGGTATTGGACTGCAGTTATCTGGATAGTATCAACCAGTCACTTTCTATGTCAACTATTTCACACAAGATATCCTGGCCGTCATAGGGCTTTGTGAGACATTTTGATCACAGTTTGATGGATATCTATGGGGTGTTTCTAGGCAGCAGAATGAAGGGTCATCCGATGGGAACACTTTATGCTACATTTGGATGGCACATACCAAAACTCTGTTCAGTCTTGGAGCTACTGTAACACACGTGAGTCGATCAGGTGCAAACAGCACCGCGCAATATCCATGTGGTTGAAATGACTGGCATGACAGCTCATTTAAGACTGTCCTTAATTGAACTGAGCCTTTAGATTGCCACTCTGATTCGTCTACTTCATAATCTTGGCGATCCTGGTTTTTGTTCTAAATTGCCTGAGCATTTGGTTCACTATCCAATGAGGCTTACAAACCCGAATGACCATCCGTTCGTGAGGGAAGACAAGATCGCTCAACATACTGTGGAAAATGTCTTGGTTCGTGCACATCGATGCAATCATACAAAAAAAGCTCTCCCGAATCAGAAATCATTTTGTGACTAGTTAACAAACTGTCACGTTTGTGGTAGTTTGACTTTACCTTCTGTCCTCAATTCGTGAGTGAACATCTTCATTCAGTGCAGCGGAAATGTCAAATTTCGAACATAGAGATCGCTTGATTCAATTTCACAGCCTATTCAAAGCGATTTCAAGTTCCATAAACCCCAACACATCTCTCAGTCCAACGCTGCTTGCAGGTTTTGTTGCCCTCCTCGAGAAAAAAATCGTTTAAACTTCATTTAAAAATCAGTTCGTCGCGGTCACTTTGAACTCCATCATGTGTTGACGGCCTCAGTTTAAGACTGAAAAGGATGATCATCATTTCTTTGCGATCTAAATACAAGAACCAGCGATCCGTCCAATATGAATGGCCTTTAGTGCCAGTATGTCTTCAAGACTGAAAGTATGATTCATCATTTCTTTGCGATCTATATACACGAACCAGCGATCCGTCCAGTATGAACGGCATTTAGTGCCAGCATGTTTGAGATGGTAGGTCTTGATTCAATCCCAGCTGTCCTTACCAGCGATGTCGGGTAGAGTGGCGGGCTTGGAAGGGGGCGGAGGGGGGGGGGGGGGGGGGGGTCTGAGGGAAGGGCGTGAAGGGGGATAGAGAGGCTGGCGTGTCCCCAGTTACAGAGCCGGGGGAGTGGGTATGGGAGGCGATAAATTAAACTAATACATTAAGGTGCAGGCACGCGAGGCCAGATAACTCTGATGCTTTAATCTGCGGGATTGTTTCGCTTTGGAGAACCCGTTTCTTGTGACAACTACACGAACCGCATTGCCCTAACGTCGCTTGTACCAGCAGTTTCCGTCTCTTGAGCGTAGGCACGTGTGTGTGTGTGTGTGTGTGTGTGTGTGTGTGTGTGTGTGTGTGTGTGTGTGTGTGTGTGTGTGTGTGTGTGTGTGTGTGTGTGTGTGTGTGTGTGTGTGTGTGTGTGTGTGTGCGCGCGCGCGCGCGTGTGCGCGTTTGTGCGCATGTGTGTGCGTATGTGTGCGCGCGCGCGCGTGCGTGCGCGTGTGTGTGTGTGTGTGTGTGTGTGTGTGTGTGTGTGTGTGTGTGTGTGTGTGTGTGTGTGTGTGTGTGTGTGTGTGTGTGGACAGAGACACACAGACAGACACACAGACAGATAGTCAGAGAGAGAGAGAGAGAGAGAGAGAGAGAGAGAGAGAGAGAGAGAGAGATTCAGAACTCCTTCAGAAAACCTACAATCGATCAAGGAATGAGATTTTAGGCAGAGCCTTCCAATCGGTCCCTGAGAGAGAGAGAGAGAGAGAGAGAGAGAGAGAGAGAGAGAGAGAGAGAGAGAGAGAGAGAGAGAGAGAGAGAGAGAGAGAGTCTTTTGATTTTTTAAACTGTTTTTTTTCAATCGTTTGGTAGTTTCCATATTTCTTTATGTCTTTCCTCCTTTCTTCTGATTCATTTATTCGGTCAATTGTTCATTTACATATTCATTCACTTTCCTCGCTTGTTTTCTTTTCTCTCCTAAAGTGTAGTTTACCCTGTGGTTTATGTCATGTGCTAATCAAAACCTGAATGCCAACGCAAAATGAAGAAGTCGGAACAAACAATATTGCGGAATCCAGCAGCGGGAGTGCAGGGCTTTGTGCTGTGGATTGCGGAATTAGAGGTCAGGTTTTGTTTCCCATCAAAGCCATTCATTTGTGAGACTTTTTTTTTTTCTGCTCAGCTCCAACCCAGTTATGGATTTGGTCTTAACTCAAGTAGAAATGCTGGCATCACTCAGTCGACTTTCATCACCAAATGAATGTATCTCTGAGAGTGGTTTTAACATTTTATGACCAACGCTACAGGTATTTGTATCCCTCGTGCGTGGTCGACGCTGGGATATACTATGAAAGTAAACATTGGGTGTAGTTCTGTTACATAGTCTCTGACCAGGATGGAAATGGGCAGAGTTTTCTTCGTCGCCCTCATCTTCATCGATCAACATAAAAACAGTGTCAGCTAATGCAGCCCTTCATGCCCTACTCTCGTGATGTCCTCTGTTTCGATTTCCTCGCTGCGTCCTTGTCCTGTGTGTGTGTGAGTTCGTGTTGAGCTCGTCGACTTCGGCCAGTTCGTAACTGTAGGTACCACTGAACAGCGCCAAAGTGACTCGGCAGCACTGATGTGTGTCTTTCTGGTGGGTTGCCTCATATTGATTTGAAACTGACTGGTCCCAGTGGATTGCCAGGACTGTGGTGGGACCAACTATGACGTGGTTTTTGAACGTGGGGCCAGAGTGTATAGCGTAGGAGTGATACCACTGAAAGTAACACGGAAGATGGGACGTGAAAAAAAAAACCCCTTGGGAGTAAATTGATGTGTTCCATCTGAATATAACATATTCCAGCCTCTAGACCCTTATTGTTTCCGTTGCATCACGAGGCCTGCACACTGTCTGAAATGCAGCAGGGCTTGGCATATGATGTGCAGCATACATGGACTAATCCGCACACAGGGAGGTCTCCTTGACGAATCTGAAGCGACATTTTAAAAAACTGTGATGCCATTGATGTAGAAACCATTCTCTTCTTATTACACACAAAGGAAAAAAAAAACCGGATCAGTTCAGAAGACGGTCTGTGTTTCGTGCAGCACGGCTCGACACGCGCATTCAACATGTCTCCCCCATTCCTAACATCCAGAGAAAGTAACCACAGTGGGCCAAGCTCTGTACTGCAGAAGATGAGTTCCTCCCCCAGTTTTATATATGACTGTGTCTGACGAGATTGAAGACTCCAGGAAAATATTCTGATGCAATTCCTTGACAGAGGAAACGAACGATTGTGTCAAGGATGTCGATTCCAGATCTTCTAATGGCAACAGTTTTTCGCAATGACTAAGCCTACTTTCCAATGGAAAGCTATTCGTATTTGAAAAACGAGACGAGAGGGGAAGAGGATAGCCGACCAACAGGAAAAGTTTAGTCGAAATGTCATTGTGCTATCAGATAATACAAAAGCGACTGTCATGGCTGTAATGTATTATACTGTATCGTATCGTATTCGTATCGTATCGTATCGTATCGTATCGTATTGTATTGTATTGTATTGTAATTACTTCTTCGTCGCTTGAAATTCCTCTGTGTGAATTTTTCTTCGCTCCGTCATTGCCGTGGGTAATTTTACGTGTATGTGCTCAATGCCTCCTACACGCAAGAACTCAGTTTATCAACTCATCCGAAAGCTCGTTCTCAGACCACTAATCAAGGTCAAGTGGAAAGGGGGAGAACGCAAACGCCTTGTGCGTGATTCAAAGCACGCACCTAGGATTCCCTGCCTTCCCAGGCGAGTGTGTCATGCCTTAGGCCGCCTTTCCATCTTCCTCTTCCTGAAGCCGGAGAATGGAACCAACAAGCAGTGGAGGGAAGCAAATACAAGTACAAGTAGTCTAGAAGAGCTGTGGGGAGAGCGCACACCTCAGCCATGGTCGGACAGTCCTGTTAACTTCAATTAAACTCCACCGGAATCCAAATCCGTCACATGTCTCTTGACATATCTCCTAAACTGTCTCAAACGCATCAAATCTGTTTTCGCTGACGGATTTAACATTGTCTCAGCTACGTTTTGGTTGTAACTATAGGTTCTACGGTTTGGATGTAACTATAAGTTCTAAACCTTGATCCATTTTGTGTGTATCGAGTGAATAGACACAACCCCCACCACCATACCCTTTGTCATCCTTATTAATGTTATTTTGCCCACTGGATCAGGGTAGCAGCTGGATCCTTACCAAATCTTACAAGTATATCAATACATCTAGTGACAAGACTTGTTTCAATCATTGAAATCCTTGTAAAATCCTTGTTTTTGAGAAATTTAGGAAATTGTCGGTGTAAAAAGCCATATCCCTCAATCTTAGACTGAAAAATAAAATCTCTGATAGCCCTTTTCTTGACTCCCTTCCTTCCCACTCCCTTCCTTCCCACCCCCCCATCATACCTCACTCCTCTTTGATCTGGATCTACAACAAAATTTAGTGTCTTTGTGCCATCCTTCTATCGAGTTTGGGTAAAATTGGTAACATTGGTTCAACATTTTTTTGTCTGTATACTCTTGCCAACAGAAGGACAGACAAACTAACCAACGAGAAAATATAACCTACTTAGCAGAGGAAAATGAAAAATTGACTCGGCAAGTTCGTGTTTACTGCAAGATAGACTGGGGATGAAAATGAGTAGTCTGTGACCTGACCAGAGTTTGATTATTGAATCGATGTGCTCGATGATGACAGCACTACTAAGCGACTGGGATTCCAGAAACTGTCTTGGACAAAACGTTATTTAAACTGCAGTCCACACAAACTCTCGTAGGGGAAGTTTGAAAAAGCTTCACAAGCAACTTTCTTTCTGATTCGTTCTTTTTCTGTTTGATAAGTTGTGGGAGGCGGGGCTGTTTTCTTCAGCAAACTGTAGTTCTGGCACTGTTCGTCTGGGACTGAAGCCGTGGTACCATTTGTCTGATTCTAATGTCACTGGCTGCGTCAAGAAGGCTGTAAAAATACCGAGGTGCAAACAACTGGTGAATAGAATGCGTAATGGGATGGACCTGGATAAAAGCTGCAAGGGGGACTGTCCAGACCACCCTACGCTGGAGACGGAGAGGAGAGAGGGTGGGACAGAGACAAGAGGCAGACAGACAACATGGCTGAGTGGACCGGGAAGAGAGCTTTGTCGCCACTCACTCTTGCCCGTGGCCGTCAGAGGTGGAGACAGCTGGGGCAGGGTTCTTTTTTTCCATTACTGTGTCTCAGTCTCCTTCCTTCTCCTCTCAAGGTCCCAGTGGATCCTGGGATAAATTATCCTGAAACAATGGAGAGTGAAGAAATGGCGACCTCATTTCCTGCAGAAACGTTTCTCTTTGTTCGCACGTTCGCACGTGCAGCAAAAATGTAGATTTTCTATCCTCTAGGGCAATAACAGGCCAAAGTAAAACCAGTGTTTAAGATTTGTTTCAAATGACGAGAACGCAGCAATGACAACACTCTACATGCACTTCGCAAGACACGTTCATCTGTCATATTTTTGTGAATAAATAGTTACGTTTGATAGGAAAAAAAAAAACTTTTTGAATTCAGTGAAGTCTGTGTACATAGCATACTGTCATTGTCTGACAGAGCACAACAAGTTATGACTCATTTATGTTCTTCCAGGGTAAAAAGACTACTTTTCGAGTCAGAGAGAGAGAGAGAGGGGGGGGGGGAGACAGACAGACAGACAGACAGAGAGACAGACAGACAGACAGACAGTAGTATATAGAACAATACTGAAAAGACATTCAAGCTGCAGGACCTTACGGAAGAAAGCACTAAAAGATGAGAATGCAGGATGAGTTCTCAAATGAGATGCCAGTCACCCAATCTCTTCTAGTTGGGAAGGGTCCGAGGACGTACAATCAATCCCCTGCACTGCACCACTGGTTGTGTCCGTTTCAGCCACATCTTTATTCATTGATCTTCAGCTGTATCTATTTATTTATTCATTAATTCGTTTATCCTATCCGAGCTTTCACTTTCAAGATCTCTCGGAAAGAGATGCTTTTCATCAGTTTATTCATCAAACACGACGATACACATTCCCTTCAAAATGGGTTTGTTCCTCAAAGCAAAGGCACTCACTCTATGGTAAATGCTCCTTGATTTATATCCCCCCCCTCTCCCCCCCCCCCATCCCCTCCCCCTCCCGACATCCCATATAATTTTTTTTAACAGGATATGGAAATATACTAAAATGTTAGTACATATATTATTAGTAAGTTGAAATGGTTCATGAAAATATGTCACCTTAAAGATTTTTTTTTTCGAACCTTAAGCACTCAGTGTGTGCAATTTTAGGGGGAGCAATTCCAATAACCTAGCTCTACGGATCATGGAGGATCTGTGCGATGGAGTCACACCTACATTTATTGGGTTCGTCATGGGCTTATTTTCCATCTTTCCATGAAGTTTCGTGTAAACCGTTCTGCAGGTTTTCTGGAATCTTAGTACAGACGGACAAAGAAACAAACTCACACCGACGAGGGTTGTCAGATGGTATTAACACGTCATAGATAGCGATGTCAAGGGCGAGAGTGGTTCTGTCTTCAACCTGATATTGCGCTGGAGAGATAGTCCGAGAGACACAGACCCTGTATATAGTAGGCTAATGACAGCTGTACCTGCCAGTGTGTGTGTGTGAGAAAGAAGGAGGGCGAGAGGGGAGGGGGAGGAAGAAGGTGATTAGCGTGGGTGGGCGTTTGTGTGTGCGTGCATTTGTGTGCAGCCTCGTGTGTGCGTGTGTGCACGTGCATGTATGTATGTATATATTTGTGTGCTTGCATGCGCGCGCATGTGTGTATGTGTGTTTGTACGTGTGTGTGTGTGTGTGTGTGTGTGTGTGTGTGTGTACGCGCGCGCGCGCGCGCGTGTGTGTGTGTCTGCGCGTGCGTGCGTGCGTGTATGTGTGCGTGCGTGCGTGCGTGAGTGTGTGTGTGTGTGTGTGTGTGTGTGTGTGTGTGTGTGTGTGTGTGCGCGTACGTGCGTGCGTGTGTGTGTGTGTCTATGTGTGTGTGTGTGTGTGTGTGTGTGCGCGCGCGCGCGCGCGCGCGCGTGCGCGCGCGCCTAGATTCATTAAAGATGACTAATATGCTGGTGATTTTGTCATCTCATGTTGTTTCAGCAACTTCTGGCTAAAGAAAATTTATTGTAAGTTATTAAGACATCTCTCACATCAAAACATGAAACTAGCCTACTGTCACAAACATGCAGTTTTACCCACAAATACACAGAGAACGAAAGCACAGGAATCACTCTGCAGACGTTGTTATATTTATGCAAAGTCTGGCAAATGCCAAATTTCTTCCATGTGGATCATCTCTCCCCCATTCAAAAATTTGGATCATTGTCAACTTGCACTCAGCGCACACACTAGCAGACAAGTGAGTCTTCGATCATCAAGTGTCATAAGTGTACCTGGTTTGAGCATACATCTCGCCATGACTTCATGC
>JADBJO010000366.1:152403-154903 GCA_016801955.1 Conus betulinus | reverse complement strand
CATACATACATACATACATACATACATACATGCATGCATACATACATGCACACATGCACACACACACACACACACACACACACACACACACACACACACACACACACACACACACACACACACACGTGTACACGCACATACAGTTTAGATTTGTTCTCTGACCAAATATACATCTTGTGCCACAAAAAATAGGTTGGACACTCTCTCTGAGGCTCACTCTTTCTATGTCTCGCTGTCTCTGTCTATCTGTCTGTCCGTCTGTGCGCGCGCGGGCGCGTGTGTATGTGTGAGTATTATCATCTTTTAAAGCTTCAACCAGTTCACAGAATGAGCCGGTGATGTATGCACAAAATTACTCAACAAAGAAGCCTACTGGATACACGTTAAATGACGAGTTCTTCGCAAAACAAACAAAACAAAACAAAATTAAACAAAACAAAACAAAAAACAAAACAAACAAAAAAAAAAAACCCACCTAACAAAACTACATGTGGCAAAAAATCTCGAAATGGTAACGGAACGTGCAGGCGGCAAAAGTTGGGGTGGCTATCAAAAAAAAAAAAAACCCCAAAAACAAAAAAAAAAAAACCTACATTAGACCTTTGAAAGGATGAGGTCTTTTTCGGGAAGGACAGAAACTGTCTTTTATTGCGACAGTGTTTGTGTGAAGGCTCGGCTGTCCTGCCTGCCTGCTTTTCATGTTTATGTCACAGCGTCAATGCAGTGAGGCATCAATGATTCATTGTGGCTCGTGTACGTGCTGACCCGTGCCACATGACGTGCCTGTCCACTGCGCACGTGGGGAGAAGAGCGTTCATGACCCAAGGGAAATAATGACCTTTAGTTTGCTGTTTCATATTCCCATTCATTACTCCTCCTCTGCTTATATCAGTTCCACCATTCATAACCCCACCCAGGTTCGTCTCTTGGTCGTCCTGACTACAGCGGTCTGTTGTGAGTTATCAGGTTATTACGAGAAAGCCCACTGGAACAGACACTTCACTGCTACTGAATCTGTTGAAGGGCGCTTGTTCTGTCCCAAAACATGCGGGACACCACCTTGAAAGCCTATTGCTGTCCACTTCGCTGGCTTTTTCCGGAGCCAGTGTGAGTGGGCGCCCTTCCTAGAATTAAAATGGCTATTATGTCCACTAATTGACAGTCCACTTCAACAACAACCTGAAGACATGTTTTGACGAGACGTCGCCACAGGCCCAGACAGGTAAGGGAAGGAAGTCAGACCCTAGGCAGCCCCAAAACTTCCCGAAACTAGATTTACTGTTGTTGTAGGGGTCGGGTGACGGGAGGGGGGGGGGGGGGGGGGGGAAGGTTGAAGGGATGTTGTTGTTGTGGCGAAAGGTGCGAACGGTGTCTGTTATTTTTCTTCTTCTACATCTTTTTCTTCTTCTTTTCCTTCCTCCTCCTCCTCCTCTCCTCCTCCTCTTCTCCCTCCTCCTCCTCCTCCTCCTCCTCCTCCTCCTCCTCCTCCTCCTCCTCCTTCTTCTTCTTCTTCTTCTTCTTCTTCGACGTTCTATTCAATGGCACAAAAGCGTCAAAAGCAGTCATAACGATCATTTTCATGTCAACAGTTTTCATGTCAATAATTTTCATGTCCACCACAAGGACAGCTATAACAACCATCACATAAGAAATTACATTTATGGTGTATAGGTGCTCATTAAAAACAACAAAAGACTATAGGTCGACGCAGGTAATGATAATAGACTTTTTGAAACTGATAGTGTACCATAGGTGGGTGTAGCAGATTGTTTGAGACAGCACTTTCTCGCTATCACGAAGGCTTAAGCAGATTTTTTTCCTTCTTACAACAACGTTTTATTCTGTCCGACACATGGAGGAAACCAGGACAGCTGCTCTTTGGGAAACACCAGGCCGTCCCCCCTCCCTCACCCTCTGTGTGTGTGTGTGTGTGTGTGTGTGTGTGTGTGTGTGTGTGTGTGTGTGTGTGTGTGTGTGTGTGTGTGTGTGTGTGTGTGTGTGTGTGTGTGTGTGTGTGTGTGTGTGTGTGTGTGTGAGAGAGAGAGAGAGAGAGAGAGAGAGAGAGAGACAGAGACAGAGAGAGACAGAGAGAGAGAATGGGGAAGTAGGAAGGGAATGTTAGCTGAATGTATATGTGCATACATCACTTTATTTGAAAACAAAAATCATTTCATCTATCACAAAGAACAGACATAGATTTAAAACAAAAGTCCTATCCAAATAAAATGCATTCATACACAAAACAAACTTTCTCGACGTTTCCCATCATTATGTGTTGTCACCTTTGAGGGCGTGGGAAAGAGAAGGGATGGGAGATCTGCAGGAGAGTGGGAGGTGTAGAGGTGGAGGTGGATAAACCGAGGCCACGATCAGTTCAACAGGGTTCATTGACAACGGTCAGCGCAACCGAAGCCCTGGCTCTGCCTTCATATCAGACAACATGAACAAACAGTGGTGCTTGTAAGAGACACCTTGTTCGGAGTTTTCGCAGCAGGAGGTC
>JADBJO010000366.1:137403-142403 GCA_016801955.1 Conus betulinus | reverse complement strand
CTGTCGATGCACAAATGTGGTGACGTTCTTGGGATGGGGGGGGGGGGGGGGGGGGGGAGTCGCTCACTCACACTGGCTCTGCATCTAAGGCTCTGCATCTAAGTCACCAGCCCTGGGGTTTAGTAGGTGGTGTCATGTGTATGTTGGACTAGAACAGGCACCACTGAACAGCGCCAAAGTGACTCGCAGCGCTGCTGTGTGTCATCTAGTGGGTTGCCTCACGATGATTGGACATTGACTGGTCCCAGCGGATTGCCAGGACTGAGGTGGGACAAATTATGACGTGGCTTTTGAACATAGAGCCAGAGTGTGTAGCGTAGGAGTGATACCACTGAAGTAGCATGGAAGATGGGACGTGAAAAAAAACCTTCAGGGTAAATTAGTATTCCATTTGACCGTGAAATATTCCAGCCTACGACGCTTTATGTTTCTGTTGCATTATGAGGCCTGTACATGGGAAACTAAAATGTAGGAAAGCTTGGTAGATGGAGTCCAACGTATATGGACTAATCCACAAGCAGTGACGTATCCTTAACGAATCTGAAGCGACGTCTTAGAAACTGTGATGCCATTGATGTAGAAATCAAGTTCTAGTTATACGGAAAAACTAATAAATCACATAAGAAGAAGGTCTACTTTGCATGTAGCACAGGTTAACATCTGCAATCAACATTTCTCCCAGACCTAAGATCCCGAGAAACTCGCCATCGTATGCTAAGTTGTATGCAGCAGAAGACAAGTTCCTCCCAGCAGACAGATATCTGTCTGTGTCTGACGAGATGTAAGACTCCAGGGAAAATATTCCGAAAGAACATGACAGAGGAAAGGAACAATTGTGCCAAGGGTGCCGGTTCCAGATCTTCTAATGGCAAAACTTTTATGTAGCTACTACTTTCCAACGCAAATTGGGTAGACGACAGACAGCGTGGGGAAGGCTGGAGGGGGGTGGGGAGGGGGGGAGGAGGGGGACGGGGAAGAAAGCTATTCGTGTTGAAAAAACGAGACGAGGAGGAAAGAGGATAGCCATCCAATAGGAACAGTTTTATCGAATTGACATTGTGCTATCAGATAACAAAAAAGCGACTGTCATGGCTGTACTGTATTGTATTGAACCGTGCTGTGTCATGTCGTTTCGTTTCGTATCGTATTGTATTGTATTGTATTGTATTGTATTGCATTGTATTGTATGTATTGCATTGTATTGCATTGCATTGTATTGTATTACAATTACTTCTTCGTCACAAGAAATTCCTCTGTGTAAATTTAGGGCAGCTCTTCCCGAGAATATTACGTTGCCATAGTAATGTTCCATCGTACACTCTTCTGTCTGCTCACGCAAAGCGAATTTTCCACACAATTCTGTCAAGGACAGCTCCCTCATTGCCGTGGGTAATTTTACGTGCGCTTAGCGCCTCCTGTACACAAGATCTCGATGTATCATCCCATTCGATAACCTCGTTCTCAGACCACTACTTAGGGTCAAGTGGAAAGGGGGAGAACAGACACGCCTTGTGCGTGATTCAAAGCACGCACCTAGGATTCCCTGTCTTCCCAGGCGAGTGTGTCATACCTTAGGCCGCCTTTCCATCTTCTTCCTGAAGCCGGAGAATGGAACCAACAGGCAGTGGAGGGAAGCAAATACAAGTAAGTCTAGAAGAGCTGTGGGGAAATCGCACACCTCAGCCATGGTCGGACAGTCCTGCTAACTTTCATTAAACTCCACTAGAATCCATCGTATATCTCTTGACATGTCTTCGAAACTGTCCAATATGCATCCAATCTGTTTTTCCTGATTGTCTCAGCTACGTGTTGGTTGTAACTATAGGTTCTAACCTTAATCGTTTTTATGTGCATCAAGCGAATAGACACAACCCCACCACCATACCCCATTCTTATCAATGTTATTTTGCTCACTGGATCGGGGAAGTAGCCGGATCCTTGCCTAGTCTTACAAATATATCAATACATCTAGTGACTAGACCTTTTTGTATCATTGAAATCCTTGCCAAATCCCTATGTCTTGAGCCCTTAGGAAAGTGTCGCGGGAAAGCCGTTTTCCTCAATGTTAGAATGAAAAAGAAATTCTTTAATATTATGCCCTTTGCTTGATTCCCTTCCCCCCTCCCCCTTCTCCCCCCTGTTTGAGCTGGATGCGCAACAGAATTTAGTGACTTTGTGTTTCGGTTATTTTTCTGCCGTGTTTAGTTAAAACTGGTTCAGCAAGGGTTTGTTAGTGTATGTGTATGTTCTTGCCAACAGAAAGACAGACAAACTAACCAACGTGTGAAAATATAACCTACTTAACAGAGTGAAATGAAAAACCAAGTCGGCAGATTTTTGTTTACTGAAAGATAGTCTAAGGGACATGGGCAGAGTTTGATTACTTAATCGACCCTCTCGATGACAGCGCTACTAGGCGACTGGAATTCCAGAAACGGTCTCAGACAAAACTCTGTTTAAATCGCGCTCCACACAAACTCTCTTTGGGGAAGTTTGAAAAAAACTTCACACACAGCTCTCTTTCTCAACAGTTCTTTTTCTGTCTGATGAGTTGGTGGAGGCGGGCAATTTTCTCAGCAAAACTGTAGTGCTGGCACTGTCCGTCTGGGACTGAAGCTCTGGTACCATATGTCTGATTCTTATGTCACTGGCTGCGTCAAGAAGGTTGTAGAAATACAGAGGAGCGAACAGCTGATGAATAGAAAGCGTAATTGGATGGACATGGATAAAAGCTATATACCAAGACCACCCACCACTGGAGAAGGGGGGGGGGGGGGGGGGGGGGGGGGGGGGGGGGAGGCAGTGTAGGCAGAGACAAGAGGCAGACAGACAACATGGCTGAGTGGACCAGGAAGAGGTTTCCTGCCTCTCAGGCTCTTGTCTGTGTCCGTCCGAGGTGGCGGACAACAGGGGCAGGGTTCTTTTTCCCATTAATGCACCCCCTTTCCCTTCCCTCTCATGTGGGTCCCGGGATACATTAACCTGAAACAACTAAGAATGGAGAAATGGCGACCTCACTTCCTGTAGAAACGTCTCTCTTTGTTTGCACGTGCATAACAAGCGTAGATTTTATCCCAATGAGCAGTAAATATGCTGAAGTAAAACACGTTTTCAAGATTTTTGTTTCAAAGGACTGAAAAGAAAGAATGATAACTCTCTGCATGCGCTCCGAAAGGCACGTTCATCAGCCAGTTTTTGGACATACAGTGACGTTGATGGAAACAAACTTTTTGAACTCGGTGAAGTCTGTATACATAGCCATTGTCATTGCCAGACAGAAGAACAAGCTTGGAATGTATCCATCATTCATTCATCATCATTCATTCATTCATTCATTCATTCATTCATTCATTCATTTGTTTATTTCGCCCAAGCCTCCACTTTCAACATCACTCAGAAAGTTTAGTCATCAAACTCTTTGACTGTCTTCGCTTCAAATGAATGGATCCTCCACTCGCTTGAAGGTTAAACTCGGTTACCTCCCCTCCCATTAATTTGTTATTGCAGTGGCGTTTCTGTCTTTCGTCAGTGTCCAGAATCTTGCTGACCAAAGAGACTGACCAAAAGGAAGGGAGAAAACTGGAGTGCTGCTGCTTTGGTAACGGAATTCCTTACCTGTGAAACTAGGCAATGTTTTCTGTCTCCGTCTCCATTTCTGTCAGACCTCTTCGTGTCTTCTCCCACGTATTCGGGCTGGAAATTATATGAGGCGATTTGCACAAGACAAAATACTTCAGGTCTGGTTCGGGTTTGTAGCAAAATCAAGCGTTTACAAGACAATTCAATGCACACACATCCACATCGGACCGAACCAGATGTCCTTGCCTGTTTGGCTTAGTTGACGTCGGCATACATAACAGACAAAAAAAGCGTAGAGCAGAGCCCTCTCATCTGCTTTTAGACTTAAACTGGAATTGGTAAGCATTATCTTCATCATCCTCATTGGTCATCACTTACATTAAAAGTCTCTAATGCTGCATCCCATTATACCCTGCCTTCTTCGTTTAAATCGCAAATTTTCTCTCCACATTCATGTCTGTGGTAAGCTAAATTCTTTGCTGGTTGCAGTGTCAGGACAGTGTTGTCAGAAGGACATAGTAACGTCCTCCAGAGGGGACACACTTACTTAGGCCAGTCCCTTAACAAGCAGTTCACAGAGGGACTTAAACGGGGGTGACCTACATATGTTGGATCAGATCGAGCACCACAAAAAAATCACCGAAATAACCCAACAGCGGTGCAGTGTCTGCTCCAGTGGGTTGCCTCGTGACCGCTTGGTATTGCCTGCTTTCTTTGGACTCCATGTGCTGGGACTGAGAATAGACAAGCATGAGTGGTGCATGGCAGAACGGAGTAAGTGGCACAGGGGTGACACCAGCAAGAAGATACGGAAAAAGAGACCGTGAAAAGAAAAGTGCGTTGGTGCTTGTTGTAATTAGAGGTGTGTGGCCTGCTCCGCAATGGGGCGGGTCTGACACGACCGACAGCTTGGGAAGATCTCACAACACATATGGCCGGTGGTGAAAGAAAAATATTTCGCTGGAATTTGGTCAATCTCTAATCTTAAGTGCTCTCTCTCTCTCTCTCTCTCTCTCTCTCTCTCTCTCTCTCTCTCTCTCTGTGTCCTTCTTTCTTCTCTTCTTCTTCTTCTTCTTCTTCTTCTTCTTCTTCTTCTTCTTCTTCTCTCCTCCTCCTCCTCCTCCTCCTCTCCTTCTCCTCCTCTTTTCCTCTTTTTTTTCTTTTTTTTCTTTCTTCTCTTCTTCTCTCTCTTCTTCTTCTTCTTCTTCTTTCTCTCTCTCTGTCTCCCACCGTCAAACACACACACAGATGCATTAATGCATTCATAGGCTTAGACTTGTCCAAGAGGGATCTACATATTCATAAACATCCTAGCTCCTTTTCCTTGCCCTGTGTCTTCTTCTTCTTTGTCGTCGTCGTCCTTCTCCTCTCCCACATCGTTGTCTTCTGACTTTTCACGAGCTTGTCTGTGGCTCGAAGCT
>JADBJO010000366.1:124903-132403 GCA_016801955.1 Conus betulinus | reverse complement strand
GAGAGAGAGAGAGAGAGAGAGAGAGAGAGAGAGAGAGAGAGAGAGAGAGAGAGAGAGAGAGAGAGAGAGAGTTTTCATTTTTTTAAAGTGTTGTTTTTCAATCGTTTGGTAGTTTCCATATTTCTTTATGTCTTTCCTCCTTTCTTCTGATTCATTTATTCGGTCAATTGTTCATTTACATATTCATTCACTTTCCTCGCTTGTTTTCTTTTCTGTCCTAAAGTGTAATTTACCCTGTGGTTTATGTCATATGCTAATCAAAACCTGAATGCCAACGCAAAATGAAGAAGTCGGAACAAACAATATTACGGAATCCAGCAGCGGGAGTGCAGGGCTTTGTGCTGTGGATTGCGGAATTAGAGGTCAGGTTTTGCTTCCCATCAAAGCCATTCATTTGTGAGTACTTTTTTTTCTGCTCAGCTCCAACCCAGTTATGGATTTGGTCTTAACTCAAGTAGAAATGCTGGCATCACTCAGTCGACTTTCATCACCAAATGAATGTATCTCTGAGAGTGGTTTTAACATTTTATGACCAACGCTACAGGTATTTATATCCCTCGTGCCTGGTCGACGCTGGGATATACTATGAAAGTAAACATTGGGTGTAGTTCTGTTACATAGTCTCTGACCAGGATGGAAATGGGCAGAGTTTTCTTCGTCGCCCTCATCTTCAACAACATAAAAACAGTGTCAGCTAATGCAGCCCTTCATGCCCTACTCTCGTGATGTCCTCTGTTTCGATTTCCTCGCTGCGTCCTTGTCCTGTGTGTGTGAGTTCGTGTTGAGCTCGTCGACTTCGGCCAGTTCGTAACTGTAGGTACCACTGAACAGCGCCAAAGTGACTCGGCAGCACTGATGTGTGTCTTCTGGTGGGGTTGCCTCATATTGATTTGAAACTGACTGGTCCCAGTGGATTGCCAGGACTGTGGTGGGACCAAACTATGACGTGGTTTTTGAAGGTGGGGCCAGAGTGTGTAGCGTAGGAGGAGTGATACCACTGAAGTAACACGGAAGATGGGACGTGAAAAAAAACCCTTGGGAGTAAATTGATGTTCCATCTGAATAACATATTCCAGCCTCTAGACCCTTAACGTTTCCGTTGCATCACGAGACCTGCACACTGTCTGAAATGCAGCAGGGCTTGGCATATGATGTGCAGCATACATGGACTAATCCGCACACAGGGAGGTCTCCTTGACGAATCTGAAGCGACATTTTAAAAAACTGTGATGCCATTGATGTAGAAACCATTCTCTTCTTATTACACAAAGGAAAAAAAGCGGATCAGTTCAGAAGACGGTCTGTGTTTCGTGCAGCATGGCTCGACACCCGCATTCAAACATGTCTCCCCCATTCCTAACATCCAGAGAAAGTAACCACAGTGGGCCAAGCTCTGTACTGCAGAAGATGAGTTCCTCCCAGTTTTACATATATGACTGTGTCTGACGAAATGGAAGACTCCAGGAAAATATTCTGATACAATTCCTTGACAGAGGAAACGAACGATTGTGTCAAGGATGTCGATTCCAGATCTTGTAATGGCAACAGTTTTTCGCAATGACTAGCCTACTTTCCAATGGAAAGCTATTCGTATTTGAAAAACGAGACGAGAGACGAGAGGGAAAGAGGATAGCCGACCAACAGGAAAAGTTTAGTCGAAATGTCATTGTGCTATCAGATAATACAAAAGCGACTGTCATGGCTGTAATGTATTATACTGTATTGTATCGTATCGTATTGTATTATCGTATTGTATTGTATTGTGTATTGTATTGTAATTCTTCTTCGTCGCTTGAAATTCCTCTGTGTGAATTTTCTTCGCTCCGTCATTGCCGTGGGTAATTTTACGTGTATGTGCTCAATGCCTCCTACACGCAAGAACTCAATTTATCAACTCATCCGAAAGCCTCGTTCTCAGACCACTAATCAAGGTCAAGTGGAAAGGGGGAGAACGCAACCGCCTTGTGCGTGATTCAAAGCACGCACCTAGGATTCCTGTCTTCCCAGGCGAGTGTGTCATGCCTTAGGCCGCCTTTCCATCTTCTTCCTGAAGCCGGAGAATGGAACCAACAAGCCGTGGAGGGAAGCAAATACAAGAAGTCTAGAAGAGCTGTGGGGAGAGCGCACACCTCAGCCATGGTCGGACAGTCCTGTTAACTTCAATTAAACTCCACCGGAATCCAAATCCGTCACATGTCTCTTGACATATCTCCTAAACTGTCTCAAACGCATCAAATCTGTTTTCGCTGACGGATTTTTACATTGTCTCAGCTACGTTTTGATTGTAACTATAGGTTCTACGGTTTGGATGTAACTATAAGTTCTAACCTTGATACATTTTGTGTGCATCGAGTGAATAGACACAAACCCCACCACCATACCCTTTGTCATCCTTATTAATGCTATTTTGCTCACTGGATCAGGGTAGCAGCTGGATCCTCACCAATCTTACAAGTATATCAATACATCTAGTGACAAGACTTGTTTCAATCATTGAAATCCTTGTAAAATCCTTGTCTGAGAAAACTTAGGAAATTGTCGTGTAAAAAGCCATATTCCTCAATGTTAGACTGAAAAAAAATTCTCTGATAGCCCTTTTCTTGACTCCCTTCCTTCCCATCCCCACCCACCCCACCCCCCTTCATACCTCACTCCTCTTTGAGCTGGATCTACAACAAAATGTAGTGTCTTTGTGCCATCCTTCTACCGAGTGTGGGTAAAATTGGTAAAATTGGTTCAACAGTTTTTTGTCTGTATGCTCTTGCCAACAGAGAAGGAGAGACAAACTAACCAATGAGAAAATATAACCTACTTAGCAGAGGAAAATGAAAAATTGACTTGGCAAGTTCGTGTTTACTGCAAGATAGACTGGGGATGAAAATGAGTAGTCTGTGACCTGACCAGAGTTTGATTATTGAATCGATGTGCTCGATGATGACAGCACTACTAAGCGACTGGGATTCCAGAAACTGTCTTGGACAAAACGTTATTTAAACTGCAGTCCACACAAACTCTCGTAGGGGAAGTTTGAAAAAGCTTCACAAGCAACTTTCTTTCTGAACCGTTCTTTTTCTGTTTGATAAGTTGGTGGAGGCGGGCTGTTTTCTTCAGCAAACTGTAGTTCTGGCACTGATCGTCTGGGACTGAAGCCGTGGTACCATTTGTCTGATTCTAATGTCACTGGCTGCGTCAAGAAGGCTGTAAAAATACCGAGGTGCAAACAACTGGTGAATAGAATGCGTAATGGGATGGACCTGGATAAAAGCTGCAAGGGGACTGTCCAGACCACCCTACGCTGGAGACGGAGAGGAGAGAGGGTGGACAGAGACAAGAGGCAGACAGACAACATGGCTGAGTGGACCGGGAAGAGCTTTGTCGCACTCACTCTTGCCCGTGGCCGTCAGAGGTGGAGACAGCTGGGGCAGGGGTTCTTTTTTCCATTACTGTGTCTCAGTCTCCTTCTCCTCTCAAGGTCCCAGTGGATCCTGGGATAAATTATCCTGAAACAATGGAGAGTGAAGAAATGGCGACCTCATTTCCTGCAGAAACGTTTCTCTTTGTTCGCACGTGCAGCAAAAATGTAGATTTTATCCTCTAGGGCAATAACAGGCCAAAGTAAAACCAGTGTTTAAGATTTGTTTCAAATGACGAGAAACGCAGCAATGACAACACTCTACATGCACTTCGCAAGACACGTCATCTGTCATATTTGTGAATAAATAGTTACGTTGATAGGAAAAAAAAAACTTTTTGAATTCAGTGAAGTCTGTGTACATAGCATACTGTCATTGTCTGACAGAGCAACAAGTTATGACTCATTTATGTTCTTCCAGGGTAAAAAGACTACTTTTCGAGTCAGAGAGAGAGAGAGAGAGGGGGGGGGGGGGAGACAGACAGACAGACAGAGAGACAGACAGACAGACAGACAGACAGTATATAAGAACAATACTGAAAAGACATTCAAGCTGCAGGACCTTACGGAAGAAAGCACTAAAAGATGAGAATGCAGGATGAGTTCTCAAATGAGATGCCAGTCACCCAATCTCTTCTAGTTGGAAAGGGTCCGAGGACGTACAATCAATCCCCTGCACTGCACCACTGGTTGTGTCCGTTTCAGCCACATCTTTATTCATTGATCTTCAGCTGTATCTATTTATTTATTCATTAATTCGTTTATTCTATCCGAGCTTTCACTTTCAAGATCTCTCGGAAAAGAGATGCTTTTCATCAGTTTATTCATCAAACACGACGACGATACATTCCTTCAAAATGGGTTGTTCCTCAAAGCAAGGCACTCACTCTATGGTAAATGCTCCTTGATTTAATATCCCCCTCTCCCCCCCCCTCCCCCCCCCCCCCCCCCCCCCCTTCCCCTACCGACATCCCATGTATTTTTTTTAACAGGGTATGGGAAAATACTAAAATGTTGGTATATATATATATATATATATATAGTATAGTATATATATATATATATATATATATATATATATATATATATTATTAGTGAGTTGAAATGGTTCATGAAAATATGTCACCTTAAAGATTTTTTTTCGAACCTTAAGCACCAGTGTGTGCAATTTTAGGGGGAACAATTCTAATAATCTAGCTCTACGGATCATGGAGGATCTGTGCGATGGAGTCACACCTACATTTATTGGGTTCGTTGTCATGGGCTTATTTTCCCATCTATCCATGAAGTTTCGTGTAAACGGTTCTGCAGGTTTTCTGGAATCTTAGTACAGACGGACAAAGAAACAAACTCACACCGACGAGGGTTGCCAGATGGTATTAACACGTCATAGATAGCGATGTCAAGGGCGAGAGTGGTTCTGTCTTCAACCTGATATTGCGCTGGAGAGATAGTCCGAGAGACACAGACCCTGTATATAGTAGGCTAATGACAGCTGTACCTGCCAGTGTGTGTGTGTGAGAAAGAAGGAGGGCGAGAGGGGAGGGGGAGGAAGAAGGTGATTAGTGTGGGTGGGCGTTGTGTGTGCGTGCATTTGTGTGCAGCCTCGTGTGTGCGCGTGTGTGCACGTGCATGTATGTATGTATATATTTGTGTGCTTGCATGCGCATGTGTGTATGTGTGTTTGTACGTGTGTGTGTGTGTGTGTGTGTGTGTGTGTGTGTGTGTACGCGCGCGCGCGCGCGCGTGTGCGTGTCTGCGCGTGCGTGCGTGGGTGCGTAAGTGCGTGTATGTGTGCGTGCGTGCGTGCGTGAGTGTGTGTGTGTGTGTGTGTGTGTGTGTGTGTGTGTGTGCGTGCGTGTGTGTGTGTGTGTGTGTGTGTGTGTGTGTGTGTGTGTGTGTGTGTGTGTGTGTGCGCGCGCGCGCGCGCGCGCGCGCGCGCGCGCGCTTAGATTCATTAAAGATGACTAATATGCTGGTGATTTTGTCATCTCATGTTGTTTCAGCAACTTCTGGCTAAAGAAAATTTATTGTAAGTTATTAAGACATCTCTCACATCAAAACATGAAACTAGCCTACTGTCACAAACATGCAGTTTACCCACAAAAACACAGAGAACGAAAGCACAGGAATCACTCTGCAGACGTTGTTATATTTATGGAAAAGTCTGGCAAATGCCAAATTTCTTCCATGTGGAATCATCTCTCCCCATTCAAAAATTTGGATCATAGTCAACTTGCACTCAGCGCACACACTAGCAGACAAGCGAGTCTTCGATCATCAAGTGTCATAAGTGTACCTGGCTTGAGCATACATCTCTCCATGACTTCATGCCCAAGGCCATTGTACAGGGTAACTTGGAAGGTGGACGTTCTGAAAAAAGTCCTGGATGAAGAATATTTTAAAGGACTAGCTTAATTATGGCACCTGTACCTGTCGTGCATGGCTGGGGGGCACAGAGTTGGGAAGATCCCTGATTGTCCTCGAGTCCCCTAGGATACTACTAGGACTATGTCATCCTAAAACATGGGCTTGTACACCCATGGGGGCATTTCCATGGAGATGTTGTTTTATTGTTTTTTTTTTGGTCACATAGTGGCATCTGCCAGGAAGCAGTTATGCCCCCCTCTGACGTCTAAATGGCATGCGCTGTGCGTGCCTGCACTCTATGTGAACTCAGCGCGGACTTCAATGGGGAGTGCAGGATTGCTCTGGGCTGATTGTCTTGGCAGCTGAGGACAAGACTTCTCTGGGTCCCACTGGCACCTTCGGGTGTATCTCTTTCTGGCAACCCCGAGTGTATCTCGTTCTCAGGTGCGCTCCGAGGTGGCTTTCCGTCAAGGTGAAATCACAATTAAAGAAGTAGATGCAGATGCAGCAGGTTCTGTCGCTCTGCGTTTGGGCTGTACACCCATAGCGCATGCTGCAGCTCGAGAATAATTGACTACGGGGCAGTTCCATTTTATCCATTGGCAGAAGGATGCCAGAATATGGTGCCGATGTTACCATTGGAATCTGCAGCTAAAAAGTACTGAAGAGAATAAAGAAGCAGAGGGTACCTGTGGAATTCAGATGAGAAAAATATGACTGGGGAGGCAGGGGAGTAGAGTCGTTTGAACGTGCAGAGAGAGGCACATCTTCAGTATTTTGTGTGACTGGTGATAGGGGTGGAGGAGAATTGAGAATAGTGGCGGCTGAAAAGAAAGTGAAAAAAGGAGTGTAATATGTCATAAGACCTGAAACAGGAGCACAAAAAACATCATAGCAAGTTCTTCGGGTTTTTTTTTACATCTTTACTGTTGCAGGCTTGTCGGCTGGAAGGTCACGGATTCCAGCCTACCTGAACTTCGAACACCCGTGGAGACTTCCAGGGCCCAAGCTGGGCTGCTCCTTCTCAGCCGTGTAAAATAGTCTTGGTGGATGGGCATAGATTAGGTAGATCAGGATCTCACAAATCCATTTCTCGTCTTTGAGTATGTTGTGCATATTTTTTTTTTTTTTTTTTTTTTTTTTTAACTAACATTTGCCTTCCTTCTTCTCCCTTCACTTGTCGGGGAGTCATCAACGCACCACACTGAAGAACAGTTTTACCAGATTCCTCCAGTTCTGTCAGTTATGTACCAAGGCCTGAATCTCTGTAATGTTTCCCTGTCCATTCTGCAAAGTTTTCAGTTCACTTTTTTACCTATCTTTCCCTCCGTCTCCCTTCTTCAGCAGTTCCCTGGAAGATTGTTTGAGCAGGACCACTGCTACATGGCCCCACCAACGTCGTTTCTGTTCTAGAATGATGTCAGGAAATCTCCGTAAGTCCTATCGTTACCTTAAGGTTGCATGCACACGGTGATACGACCAGTGTATCTGATGTTTAGTATCTTGTGGCTACATCTCATTTCCATGGGGCGAATTCTTCTTTTTTGCAGACACGCGGTGAGGTCCTGTGTCTCGCATACGTACAGGAAGATTGGATTTACCAGTGTCACACACGAGCCTGATCCTGTATTTCATGGTGATACTCTTGTCCTTCCATGCAGGTTTTAATCTGGACAGTGCTGTGGTTGTCTTTGCTGCTCTTAAGAGGATGGTTCGGA
>JADBJO010000366.1:112403-117403 GCA_016801955.1 Conus betulinus | reverse complement strand
TGTGAGAGGTGTGTGAGAGAGTGTGTGGTGAGAGAGAGAGAGAGAGAGAGACAGAGACCAAGAGAGAGACAGAGAGAGAGAGAATGGGGAAGTAGGAAGGAAGGTAATGTTAGCTGAATGTATAGTGCATACATCACTTATTTTGAAAACAAAAAAACATTTCATCTATCACAAAGAACAGACATAGATTTAAAACAAAAGTCCTATCCAAATAAAATGCATTCATACACAAAACAAACTTTCTCGACGTTTCCCATCATATGTGTTGTCACCTTGAGGGCGTGGGAAAGAGAAGGGATGGGAGATCTGCAGGAGAGTGGGAGGTGTAGAGGTGGAGGTGGATAAACCGAGGCCACGATCAGTTCAACAGGGGTTCATTGACAACGGTCAGCGCAACCGAAGCCCTGGCTCTGCCTTCATATCAGACAACATGAACAAACAGTGGTGTTTGTAAGAGACACCTTGTTCGGAGTTTTCGCAGCAGGAGGTCTGTGGAGATATGTTCCATCAATATTGATGATGGCTGCAAGATAAAGAGCGTCTGTGAGGGCTTTGACTCTTTGATAGTTGTATAAGAAGGGGAAATAGAGATGAAGTAAACCAGACCCCATACAGGATGCACGCATGAATTTATGTACTGGCGGTTACTGCTTAAGAAATCAAGTATATAAAAATTCAAGGTCTGATTACCGAGTTGGGTAAAAATGCACAAGTCAGGTGCCTGCGCTAACTGTCTGTAGTCCTTGACTTTGAATCTATTTCTTTTCTATTCTTTGCTTGTTACATTTGTTTCTTGGTTATATTTTGTTTCTTCGTTCATTTAATCGTTTTATGTGCATTGTCCTTGTTTGTACGTAAGTGGTGGTGTGCATGTAGCACTAATGGACTAAAGGCAGAGACCACCTCCCTTATGAAACAAAGCTAATTTGAACAAAGGCATAAGCACACACACTTACACACACTTATACATTCGTGGGCGCGCGCGCGCGCACACACACACACACCACACACACACACACACACACACACACACACACACACACACACACGCGCGCGCGCGCGCACCACACACACACACTCACACCACACACACCACAACGCACACACACACACACACACACACACACAACACACACACAACACACACACACAACACACACACAACATGCACATACGCACACGCGTGTTTATTGTACCTTAAATGTACACCCTCACTTAACACTCTGCTTTTACATTCCCTTTTCCCTTTTATCCGAATGTTTATCAAAAACACATAAGTACTTCAGACAAAGTAGGTGCTTTACAACAGACAAATTAAATGGAACGGATTGTTTAGGAGTGTCGGAGCTCCAAGGCAGGGTTCAGAGTTTGGATGCAGACGTCAAGAAAGAAAAAAGAGCGCTTGGGTTTGCGCTATTGGGGGGGGGGGGGGGAGTGAGGGGGGGGGGGAGGTGAGGAGTGGTGGGAGACCATGTATTGACGATGTTGATTATATAGTCGTGGCATCTACTTCAAAAACAAGTGCCGGTCAGGAGCCGAGTGTTCAGACTGATGGTTTGCCTAGAAGCGTAATGCAGGCAAACGTTATTAGCATGCTACACCTTAGAAAGGTTTAAGTGCTTTTACCCACCGGCCATCGTGTCGCAGCAGTTAGTGTGGCGGCGTGTTTAAATAGGAGATTGTGAGCTCGACCCCCATCAGAGATAAATTATGTGTGGGCTTTTCCAGTTCCAGCTGGCCTCTTCTATCTAGAGATACTGAGTGTGCTGTAGGCACTAATGAAAAGAGTGGTACCACACAGTCAGCTTTTGTACTGTATAATTACAGTCGCATCTTTGAGAGTTTTGCTCAAATTTCCTGATCAAGACAACATTGGTCTGTGCCTGTTTGGCTTAGTTGACGTCGGCATACATAACAGACAAAAAAGCGTAGAGCAGAGCCCTCTCATCTGCTTTTAGACTTAAACTGGAATTGGTAAGCATTATCTTCATCATCCTCATTGGTCATCACTTACATTAAAAGTCTCTAATGCTGCATCCCATTATACCCTGCCTTCTTCGTTTAAATCGCAAATTTTCTCTCCACATTCATGTCTGTGGTAAGCTAAATTCTTTGCTGGTTGCAGTTTCAGGACAGTGTTGTCAGAAGGACATAGTAACGTCCTCCAGAGGGGACACACTTACTTAGGCCATTCCCTTAACAAGCAGTTCACAGAGGGACTTAAACGGGGGTGACCTACATATGTTGGATCAGATCGAGCACCACAAAAAATTCACCGAAATAACCCAACAGCGGTGCAGTGTCTCCTCCAGTGGGTTGCCTCGTGACCGCTTGGTATTGTCTGCTTTCTTTGGACTCCATGTGCTGGGACTGAGAATAGACAAGCATGAGTGGTGTATGGGAGAATGAAACGAGTAGCATAGTGGTGACACCACTTAGACGATACGGAAAAAGAGACCGTGAAAAGAAAAGTGCGTTGGTGCTTGTTGTAATTAGAGGTGTGTGGCCTGCTCCGCAATGGGGTAGGTCTGACACGACCGACAGCTTGGGAAGATCTCACAACAACATATGGCCGGTGGTGAAAGAAAAATATTCTGCTGGAATTTGGTCTTTCTCTAATCTAAAGTGCCCTCTCTCTCTCTCTCTCTCTCTCTCCTCTTCTCTCTCTCTCTCTCTCTCTCTCTCTCTCTCTCCTTTCTTCTTCTTCTTTAGCTTCTTTTTTTCTCTCTCTCTCTTCCACTGTCAAACACACAGAGATACATTTATGCACTCATAGGCTCAGACTTGTTCAAGACGGATGGTACATATCTATCAACATCCTAGCTCCTTCTCTTTGCCCCCCTTTTCTTTCTTCTTCTTCTTCTTCTTCTTTCTTCTTCTCTTCTTCTTCTTTTTTCTTCTTCGTCGTCGTCGTCGTCGTCGTCGTCGTCGTTGTCCTCCTCCTCCTCCTCCTCCCTTTCACATCGTTGTCTTCTTATTTTCCACAACCTTGTCTGTGGCTGGAAGCTATTTTTCATGTCTATCACACACACACAAGATGAGATCAATGCTACCATCAAATGATTTTTTAAGAAAATGTAGAGGGGCGTGTATCAACCCAATGTTTCACAAATCCACTCATGTCTTTCTGGTTACTGTCCCAGTTCACAGGGAACAAGCCTTCCCAGACATGGCCTGAATGTTCATCGGCTCTGCTTGTATAAGCAATGGAAAAAAGGGGGCAAGGGAGGGAGAGTAGGGTAAAACAGAGGACGGGTCTGATGAGAGAGGAAAGGGGATCCACATGGACGGAAGTGTAGGGAAGGGGGTATTACGAGTGAGGGTGTTGGGATGGGCAAAGGTGATGTAACTGGAAAAAAAAAGATGCTTGTAGGTGTATTGCTGTTGCCGGACAGGTAGACACTTTTCAGACATCGACAAGAGTAAACAGCGTCTTACGAGAGCGAACGGTCGTTCTTGCGTATTGTTGAACAAAATTGGATCAATATTTTTCAAATGAGTGAAACAGGTGTACAAGATGCTTCATATGATTATGACTCATCATGTGAGTCTATGTGGGATTTAATAATAATAATAATAATAATGATGATGATGATGATGATGATGATGATAATGAATACTTATATAGCGCCTATTCTCGACTAGAGCTCTAAGCGCTTTACAATCCACTCTCGTTTACACAACGGGCTGCCTACCTGGGTAGTGCCGACTGAAGGGCTGCCAGCTGGCGCTTCATTCAGTCGTTTCCCGTGTCATCCAGTCAATATCGTCCAATATCGTTCACTCAGTATTCTTACTTCCTTCATTTTTTTTCCATTTCTCACTTAGCCAAACTGGCCCTCTCTTCCGAAAGTTGGTGATGGGATTTTACGTGTGTGCAAGATGCTATGTGTTGCGTTCACTCACGGAACCTCGGTTTATGGTCTCATTCGAAAGACTGTATGAAACTGGAATCAGAACCAATGTTAACTCCGAGGGAAAAATCCCCCCTATACCGAAAACGGCCCGGCAGAGATCCGAACCTGCGACCCCAGGATCCACGAGTCCGGCGCTCTACCAATTGAGCTATTCTGAGCTATTTGTTTCTCGTTTGTTTTGTCTTTTTTTAGTCTGGGGCTTTGTCGGCTGCTTTTCGGCATCTCCATTCCCAGCCTGTCACTGCAACCTCATCCCCAGTGGCATTACTTCCAGGCCACTTCTTTGAACTCTTCCTCACACAGCCACACCTCAGGCTGTCCTGTCACAACCTCAGCATCTGAAATGCGCTGGACTGCTATCTTTCTTTCTGGTCGTGTTCAGTGGTGCCTGATCCGTTCGAACATGTGCAGGGCACCTCGTACTGTGCCCTTTACAGACACAGTCCTTGACGATCATGTTTAAAAGCCAGCGCAAGTGTCGACGTCATATGTCAATAAATTGTGTGGGCTGTTTGTTTTGTAAGGTTCATTAGAGGCCGATCTCATATACTACATACACACTCACTCACACGCACGCATGCATGCACACACACACACACACACACACACACACACACACACACACACACACACCACACGCGCGCGCCGCGCACGCACGCGCTCACAAACAGACGCGCGCACGCACACATGCATGTATGCAACGCATGCACAGTCGCACATATGCACGGACGCCACGTGCGCGCGCACCCACAACACACACATACACACACCATATATATATATTATATTATATATATCTATATGGTGTGTGTGTTGTGTGTGTGTGGTGTGTGTGTGTGGAACCACAGCTGAAGTGTTGGTCCCACCCACAGGCAATATGAGATGGAAATGGACGGACAATACAGATGGTTCTGTACATTCCTAGCTGCTTGATAATGTTCAGTTTCTTAAACAGGCAGAGCTGACCATTCTGACTGGTGGCACATTCTGACCTCTGTATGTGTGTGTGTGTGTGCGTGTGTGTGTGCGCCGCGCGGCGTTGTGTGCGTGCGCGCGCGTGCGTGCATGCGCGTGCGCATATAA
>JADBJO010000366.1:105000-110576 GCA_016801955.1 Conus betulinus | reverse complement strand
ACAACCAGATAAAGTTTCCCGAGGGGGATTCTTGCCCCTTAGTCGCCATTAATCACCTTCCTTTACAACATATGTTTGCACCTTCCTTTAGCCACCCCCCAACCCCCCCCCTTCTTCTCCCTTCAGACACACTCTCTAGTGTGTAGCCATCACAATGAGCGTTTGCACCTTGTAGTGTTATTTAAAAAAAAAACATGCTTGTGCGCTGGCGTGAAATGCAATATTCCAGATAAAGCTGCGCGCGTCTGGAATGTGGTATAAAAGGTTATCTCGCTATCTCTCTGAAAGAATCTCTCTTCTATATCTCTATCTCTATCTCTCTATAAGGATATATATATTCATATCGTTGTGAAAATATAGAGTTGAGTAGGGGACAAGAAATCTAATCTCTCTGATCTCTCTCTCTCCTATATCTTTTTTCCCATTCTTTCTCATCTCTCTCGCGCTCTCTATCTCATTCTCTCGCGCGCTCGCTCGCTCTCTTTCTCCTGCGTTGGGCACGAACTCCATGTGTGTGTGTGTGCGCGCGGCGCGCAATCCCGCTGCCGGACGCGCGCGCGCGTGTGTGTGTGTGTGTGTGTGTGTGTGTGTGTCTGCGTTGCAGTGAGTGCGTGCGCGCGTGCGTGTGGTGTTTGTGTGTGTGTGTGGTGTGTGTGGTGTGTGTGTGTGTGTGTGTGTGTTGTGTGTGTTTAGTGAGTTTCGTGGCTTGCGTGCGTGCGTGCGTGATTTGCTGTTGCGTGCTGTGGCGTGCGTGCGTGCGTGCGTGCGTGTGTGTTTGTGTGTGTGTGTTGTTTGTGTTTGTGTGCGTGCCGTGGCGTGCGTCTGAGTTTGCAAGTGTGTGTGTATGCGTGGCCGTTGGCGTGCGTACCGTTGTGCAGTGCGTGCCTATAGCCGTGCGTGTGTGTTCTCTCTCTCTCTCTCTCCAGTCTCCTCTCTCTCCTCTCTCTCTCTCTCGGGGGCTATGGGAGTTGGAGGCTGTGAACGATGTCCAGACGTGCTCGTGTATTTCGACCTCCCCCCCCCCGATGTTGGACAGCTAGGACGGTAAAAGTCATTTGAAAAATTAACATACAACTGATAAGGACTGAACCGTGAACAGTTTTTTTTTTTTTTTTTTTTTCCGGAACCGAGAGGCGTGAAAGAGGACAGTAACACAGTAATGCGTGCTGCACGTGCCGGGCGTCCACGGCTGCGTGGTAGAAAGGAAGGGAGAAATGGACACAGGCGTATGAATTAGTCTTGTGTGGCCTCTGAGATGGTCCTTGACTCTATTGTTTGCCTCTGTGCTTCTGACTGCTGCCACTCTTTGTGAAAACAAGTAAGTGAAGCAGGCGGCTATGGATGTTGTCAACTCCAACACACCAACAGCCGTGACGCGTGTCGTTCTCCGGATGTAAACATTGCACACCTCCATCGTCTTTTCTCATGGGTGTCAGTAGCAGTCCGGTTTCAAGCAATCGCAAGATGTAAATTAAAACAACACAAACCTAGATTCATGTTAATCATTTACATTGAGGGTTCGCTGCTGCTGTTTTGGTGAAATCCCTTGCTGTGTTTATTTCTTGGCTTCTGCTGTCTTGCGGAGACATTGAGTCGAACCCCGGACCAACACAGCAACATTCACGACAGCCTTCACCCAATGTGTTCTCAAATAACAGTCCCAGCCTTGGTTTTCCACCTGTTTTTCCAAGCAACGTCTATACCCCGGCTCGTGGACCTGACAGAAACTTGGACCAAAGACTGTTGTCTATGGCGGGTTACCCACAACACCAGGACACGGACATCGTGGGACAGCTTCAGTGTTGGTGTGAACTGTTCAGAAGGACAACGAGCAGCTCAAAGTGAAAGTGGATCTCTCACCAACAAGTGTCACCTCCTCGAGAAACAATGCGAAAACCTCTTTCAATGGAAGGACTGTTTTTAGAAGTGTCACAAAAAAATGGACAGTCAAATGGACAAAGTTGAAGCATTTTCCCAGCCGAAACAACTTACGGTTTTTCAATGTGTATGAAGGCCCGAGCGAGACCACTTCCCAGTGCACCGAAAAGTAGTGCAGTTATTGAACCGCTTTTTTCCTTCGAAGCAATGGACCACTGATGACGTAGAGCGGGCACATCGTGTGGGACGAAGCAACGGCAACAAAACAGTACCCTCGTCCCATCATTGCCTGCCCTTTCCGATGGCAGGACAAAGCTGACAATCCTCCAAAGCCAGGACTGCAGGAAGGAGATGACAACTACACTGGGGATACGTGTTGCTTCGGACCTTGACGAATCGCCAAAGACCAGATTGTCAAAAGAGGAAAAGAAGCGCTGGCAGACCATGCCTACTTTTGGAAGGGCCGTCTGTTCTACGGCAAGAATAATCAACACCACAATTCACAGAGACACTCAGGGAAGGCAAATCATGTCAATGCGCTCTGAGTGTACACACTAAGCTAGGCAATTCAAAGCGGCATTATGGAACAAACGACCCAACGGATAAAGCGTGGTGAGGCTCAACATGATTTGGCTCAGTCTGATGTGGGTCAACATCATGCCTGCACAGACGTCCCACGCTCACGACAAAAGCTGAACCCAGACAACGCCAGTGAAGACCTCCCATGGACTGCTGACATGGATTCCTTCCCGTCACTTCCAAAATCATCGACCATGGGACTCAGTGAACATCCCCACAGACACAGGACAGGATTGGCAACCAACGGCATAAGGAGAGTGACCATCACCGCATTACTCCACAGCCAGTAAAAGATCCAACGATACCGGTGGGAATGCTCAGTCTTAGACAAAGGTGCTAAGACATCACACACATTACCATCAGGTAACACCCAAAAGCTCAGCGAACTCCTCGTCCTAGAGAGAGTATGGTCATCGACAAGTGGGGGCAAGACTGTTGTCTTTCACCTGAACATGTGGAGGCAAGTCAGGATACCAAAGTCTACCATGAGAACGTTGCTTTCTGCCCACAATCGACATCTGAACATCCGCCGGAACCTGAACACGACCCAGGGGCAACCGACCAGATGGATTCTGATGCTACAGCCGTCTCCTCCGGGCAGAGTTCATTTAGCAGGGACAAGTCTGAAGCGGTGGCGTGCGATGTACCATGCACCAGTACCCCTTGCCCTGCCAGGCACGCACCGTCTGGGGATCTTGTTGCAGAGTCTGTGTCCCGGTCAACACCCTCTCCACCTCCTTCACGAGTCAACCCCACCTCTCCAGAAACCAACGCAGACAACAGCGAGACCCTGGCTAAACAGCTGACTGACCCATGGACTGACGTTGATGTCATGGAGAGTCAGTCCTCAGTAAACCTGGGCTGTTAAATCTGAAGAGAGACCAACTGTATTAGTTCAGCCTTGCATGGTGTAGTGAGGTCAGATCAACCAAAACTGTTCCATGGAATCTGAAACACCCAAATCACATGCCAGACTGACACGAAGTAAAGCAAAATCCAGACAACAGCAGGTTACAGAATGTTTCCCTCGTGTTGGAAACTGGTTCTTCGCGGATTGATGTCAATGTAGAATCCAATACCTAGGGACTTGGCCCTGCCGTGTCATGACAACTGGGGATGATTTGTGTCCCAGCAATGTTAAAACCCTTAAATGGCCGATCCACTGCTTTTCTCGTATAATATCGAAGGCTTACGCACTGTTTACCAACCTGATGTAAAAATTACTTTTTTTCAAAATGATGAGTCGTTCTTCTCACAGAAACATTCGCAGCTGATTTTCCAACGCATGTCTTTCCATCTTTTGATGTTTTTGTGTCACCTGGACTGAAATTGTCAGATTGTGCGCGGTCTCGCTTGTCTGGTGGTGTTTGCCTTTATGGTTAAAAGAACATATTCTAACCTTATTACACGTATTCCAATAGAATCTGATAACTGCATTGTCTTGAAACTTTCTAAAGAATTCACAGGCTTACATACTGATATTATACTTATAGGCATGTACATTCCCCCCATGTCATAGTCCTTATTACAGAGAAATAGACATTGATAATGGTTATTTATTTGCTTGAAAATGTATCCTTGATATTTATGAACAGCATGGTGAACTCCCTCTCATTCTTACAGGCGATTTTAATGCAAGGACTGGCAACTCTAACTGCAAAGAGTTCTCCCTTCCTGACACCGATTTGTGGATAGATGATGATACAAACCTGGATGGTCAGTTTTTGAGAAAGTCTAAAGATGAAATAACTAATAATGATTTTGGCCGTTACCTACTTAAATTATGTGAGCAGTTTTCGTTGTTGATTTTGAATGGCCTTTCATCATTAGATAAATGTGGTGATTATACATATATCTCATATAATGGATCTAGCGTTATTGATTACTTTTTGATGTCAAGATGCATTTTTGAGCATGCTCGAAACTTGCAAGTTCTACATGTAATAGATTCCAAACATTTACCTTTAGAACTACTATTTAGTTCTGGAAAAGATTCAGCCCACGTTCATAAAAGACCAGTAAAGCTTTGTTAGAAAAGTTTGTATGGAACCATGAAAAATTAAATGAGTACCATCAAGCATTTACGTGTTCGGAAATTGTAGCTATTTTTGACCAAGCTACAGGATTAATCGAAGAGAATGCAAGTTTAGCTTTGAGCAAATTCTACGAAGGCTTGGCTATGGCAGGGCAGTGTATGAGAAAACAGATTGTAGTAGGCCGAACGAAAAACAATCCATGGTTCGATGTCGAATGTAAAGAAAAAAAATCAGATTTGCAACGTTCCCTAAGAAACTTTTCTAACTGTAAAGATAAAAAACAATCAGAAGAACTTCGATGTATCTATATTGAGAAACGAAGGGAATATAAATCTTTTCTAAATGACAAAAAAGCTGAAGATAAATTCGTACACTGGATTTACTAGAGGAATAAACATGATCCAAAGAAATTTTGGGGAACTATTAAAAACAAGAGTTTCTGTTCGAATGCCAGACACCTCTATAACCAAAGAGCAATGGTATGATCACTTTTACAAGGTTTTTAATGATGATTCAAATGCAAGATAATAGATTATGTCCGGATATCTGTTATGAAAATGCGTTTTTTGATTATCAACAACTATCGGATGAGGTTGATAAAGACAGCTCCCTTTTGGACTCTGAAATAACAGAATCAGAGGGTGGGTTTTGCTATCAAAGCTTTGAAGAACGGAAAAGCTTCCGGAACAGACGGTTTTTAGCGGGGAATTTTACAGATATGCCCCCCCTTTTAATTATTTCATTCATGACTAAATTTTTCAATAAATTGTTTGATTCCGGAACCTTTCCACTGGTCTGGTCGGAATCCATAATACAGCCATTACATAAAAAAGGTGATGTAAATTCACCAGACAATTATAGGGGTATTTCATTATTGAACGTTAGTGGCAAACTATACACTTTTATTCTCAATAAACGTTTGACACAGTGGGTAGAAGACAATGTCATATTAAATGAGTCACAAGCGGGATTCAGAAAGAAGTACAGCACAGTTGATCAAATATTACTTTAGTTACACTAGTACAAAAACAGCTGTCTTCTGGAAAGAAACTTTATGCAGCGTTTATTGATTTTAAAAAAGCT
>JADBJO010000366.1:87500-97500 GCA_016801955.1 Conus betulinus | reverse complement strand
TTATCTGTCTCCCCATCCCTTTCCTCTTTATAAGTCTCCCCCGCCCCTTTCCTCTTTATCAGCTTACCCGACCCTTTCCTCTTTATAAGTCTCCCCCCCTTTCCCCTTTATCAGTGTATCCGCCCCCTCCCTCTTTATCAGTCTCCCCATCTCTTTCTTCTTTGTCAGTCTCCCTGCCCCTTTGCTTATACATTAATGTGGTATATTTGTTCACTATTGTGTGTGTGTGTGTGTGTGTGGTGTGTGTGTGTAGTGTGTGTGTGTGTGTGTGTGTGTGTGTGTGTGTGTGTGTGTGTGTGTGTGTGTGTGTGTGTGTGTGTGTGTGTGTGTGTAAAATAAATTCCTGCCTTGTTTCTAGCTTGTCATATAACTTCATGATGTGTTGCTTATGTAAAGCGCTTAGAGCCCTAATTTTTAAAGAATAGGCGCTATACTAATTAACATTATTATTATCATTATTGTTATTATTATTACAAGCCCTTTTCTCACCCAAGGCAAATTGCCTGCTCCTTTGTCCTCTATGCCACAGTTCCTGTCCTTCTCTCCTCTACAGCACTCAACCTGTCTCTCTCCCCTTCTTACTCTCCTTTTTACCACTCTTCCTGCCTCTCTCTTCTCTTTGGCATTATGTTTTTTCATCTGCCTTCTCCCCTCTTTAAAATTCTCTCTGTTTTTCTTTTTTCTTTGGAACTCTCCCTGCCACTGTCTCCTCTATGCACACCCCCCCCCCCTCTCCCCACCAACTCCCCACAAAACCCCATTCCCGCTTTCGACCATTGGTGGCCTGCTGCCAATACATACTCCACCAGACACTGAAATGGCCTGGTGGGCGTGAAAGCCGAGTGATTCGGGGTGGAGGGGGGTATTATCTTTTCCCTGATGCTTGCTGGTAGGCCCGTCCAGGGGGGCGGACAGGTCTCACAGCTGCTGTCACCTGACTAGGGGTCAGTCTGACTGGTGGACCCTCAGACAGACGGTCCAGGCAGGTGGACTGGTTGAGAATAAAAAGTAAAAAAGAAAAGTGTATAGGATGGGAAAGAGAGAGAGAGAGAGAGAGAGAGAGAGAGAGAGAGAAGAGAGAGAGAGGAGAGAGAGAGAGAGAGAGAGAGAGAGAGGAGTCGAAAGAGAGAGAGAGAGAGAGAGAGACACAGAGAGACACACACACACACACACACACACACACACACACACACACACACACACACACACACACACACACACACACACACATACACAGAGGGACAGACAAACAGGAGAGAGAGAGAGAGAGAGAGAGAGAGAGGAGAGAGAGAGAGAGAGAAGAGAGAGAGAGAGAGAGGGGAGGGTTAATGGGGTGGGGGTGGGGGGGATGGACAAAGATGCGAGGGAATTCATACCACACAATACTGGCAGATCAATGAAATTGGTAAACAATCGGGGAACATTAGACGAAAGCGCACAGTAGGCAGTGACTGCTCTCAAACATATGGAAGGCCATGATAATACAGATCCAACGTCTTATCATCTATGTAAAGCAT
Organism: Conus betulinus; assembly: GCA_016801955.1. Taxonomy (NCBI): domain Eukaryota; kingdom Metazoa; phylum Mollusca; class Gastropoda; order Neogastropoda; family Conidae; genus Conus; species Conus betulinus. The sequence continues at coordinate 95,983 of JADBJO010000366.1, read as the reverse complement.
CTGATATTATAAACATCCACAGGTATCATGACAATATCATCGTACATCAATGTTTCCTGTGGGCTGACAAGTCACCCCCGTTAAAGAAACAACAATATTCCTCTTTCCCAAGTTGATTGCAGCTGGTAAACTGAATTTTTTCCATGTTTCGTTTGCATTTGGAAACAAGCTGTTTCTAAAAGCAAAATTCATATCATTGACAGGTCTTGAGATTTGTAATTTACAGCCAATAGCCAAGCTAACGTTACTTCTGACAATGATTTACCATTTGTGTTTCAAGCTCAGTCACGAAAACTGAAGATAACAAAAACGGTAATGAATAGGGACTGCACACGTCTTCCTGTTTCACTCCTCTTGTACAATCTATGTACTCACCGAGTTTTTGCACCACGTCTAATTCTTGTTTTCATTTGACACATGATATCCATAATTCGTTTTAAAGAGATTTCAGTTATCCATTCTTTATTCGAATTGGTCAAAATATATTTCTGCTCTTCAAATCAAATGCCTTTTCAAAATCGAGAAATGCTGCAAATAATATTCGATTAATGGAAGAGAAAAAAATGTATCAGGGCAGAGAGATTGAATATTCATTCTATGATCCTTTCGCGAATATGAACGTCGATGGTCTGCGTTTCAGTTATTCTGGAGGTCTACAAAAAACAAAGAGAACAAAATGATGGTGATGCGAGGGAGCGAGAACAGTGGCCATGAGGCAAGCTAGGATGTCGTTGGTTCGATCCCATGTGTGACATTCATTTGTGGGATTTTTCTGTCCTGGCCGGCGGCTCAGACCCAGAGTTAACTGTTCGATAAAATTCAAATGGGAAGACTGAAACCCGAACAGTCGAGTCGCATCCACTTAAAGGATGTGTCGCTGAAAATTGTGCTACATTTAATCATTCAGTATTGCAGGCGTCTTGATCTCACGGGCCCAGAATAAATTATGAAAGAAGCGTAGAGTACAACTCCGTCAAGTAGTCTCTGGTCACAGCGGACCTCCATCCTCACTGAGCATGAAAACAGTCGTCAATTCTCCCGCCTTCGGTGCCCATTACTCTTGTATGTATGTCCGTTTTGATTTCCTCTCCAGGTCCACCCCCGTGATGTGTTTTTTCCTTTAAAGTTGTCGGAATCGGCAAGTTCATTGGGATTGTAGAAGAACAGAGGTGATGGTGTCCTTTTGAATGGGAAACTCACAGTTGCTGGATCTGCGACAAAGCGATGATTGTTGTCAATAAGAGGCCTACCTGGTGCTGCCCTGCGACAAAGCAATGATTGTTGTCAATAAGAGGCCTAACTGGTGCTGCCCTGCGACAAAGCAATGATTGTTGTCAATAAGAGGCCTACCTGGTGCTGCCCTGCGACAAAGCAATGATTGTTGTCAATAAGAGGCCTAACTGGTGCTGCCCTGCGCGTGTTACATTAGAACAGGCTCCGCCGATGAAGTCCAATGAAGTGACATTCCAGCCGTGCAGGGTCTTGTCTGGTGAGTTGCCTCATGGCAAAGTAATATGTATTGATCTTCATGGATTGATGCCGCCGGGGCTCAGATGGAACGACCGTGGCTGTGGCTGTGTATGCAGGAGTTCAAACGACCGGTATATGAGAGAGAGAGAGAGAGAGAGAGAGAGAGAGAGAGAGAGAGAGAGAGAGAGAGAGAGAGAGAGGGCGAGGGGGAGAGGAGAGAGAAAGAGAGAGAGAGAGAAGGAGGGGAACTGGAGAAGAAACATTAGGGAAGGAAGGCGGGAAGCGGGGGTGGGGTGTGGCAGTGGTGGAGGTAACGGAAAGAGAACGGCTTTTGCAGGGATAGGATGACGGAGTTAATGAACTCCGGACACACGAGACGACAGCTCACAGCAGGCTGTGAACACAGTCAACATAAGGCACACCAGGATCCCTCGGGCTCGAGGTTCCAACAGCTATTAAGTGTGCACTCCAAAGGCATCGGTCATCAGTAGGTCCGAGTCACCGAATCATTCAGATAACAGCATTGCAGCGAAGACGTTAGTGGTCGTTCTTCTGTCTCGGTGCATGATTGGACTATTGGAAGACTTGTACATTGAAACCGTGTTTCACAAAAAGCAAAACACGTATAATTCTCCAATAGAATGGAAAGAAAGCCCCCCCCCCCCCCCCTCTCCCTCCCTCCCTCCATCCATCTCTCTCTCTCTCTCTCTCTCTCTCTCTCTCTCTCTCTCTCTCTCTCTCTGCGCTAGGAACATGCTCTGTATGTGAACTCTTGGTGTCTGTCCCAACCAAAAGATGAAAAGAACATACAGAACTGACAAGAAAGCCAGCAAATAAGGCATTCCAGAAACATGTTGGAACAAGCGTATAAAACGTTTGTGGTTTACTCAACAGAGAATTTATGTTCCATCTGCATCCTTGGTTTGTTTGTTTGTTTGTCATGAAAAAAGACACCCTTGACTGAATCCATTTAAACCAAACTGGATGAAGATATGTGAACCAGTTAGTCACAGGATGCACACGACCTAAAAGTCTAGGTTGAGAAACTTATGAAAATGCTTCTCAACATTTTCCATCACTGAAATGTGATTCTCAAAATGTTGCGTTTCTGATACCTCGTAATGTTTGTAAAGGCGAGACAAAATATGACAATATAGTTACATTTGTTCTCCATTCAATTATCGTTACAGTCACCAAGCGAAGACGTCTACCCTATCTTTTTCACGTTCGACTTCAGTGCTGAAAATATCTTGTTTCACTCAATAGGTTTCTCGATACTGTCAAGGTCTTACCCAATGATACAGAGCGCAGAGCGGAAATTGCGGACAAAGAAAAAAAAAAATGGGTCCCTGATTATGCCAAAATCGGGTTTAACAAATCTAATAGGATCTTGCGTGCTGCAGCGCGCGTCAATTAGTTCTCCACTGCCTACGACAGGAAATTCTCGTAAACGCTAAATAAACTCTGAGCCCTCGAAAAGCAGTTGAAAGCAGTTTGTCAACTATCAGCAACTCCCCTCAAAGGTGATTTTCAGATATTTTAGACGCCGAATTTCCGGCTACAGCTTGAAAAATGGCAACCGAAGAGTCGCAAAAGCCGGAGGGAGATTTTCTCTCAACGCAGCAGAACAAAATTGTTTAAGCCGGAAAAGTGATCATTTTTACAGGCCGGATGCCCAGTTTGGTCCTAAAAGGTGGCGTTTCTCTTGCTTGTTAGTTATATTTAGACACCCGCATTCTTTCCGTCCCCGGATGTAGCACTGCTTTGGGACAGCGGGCCTTTTCCATCATTGGACCTGCCACCTGGAACAAACTTCCCTATTCAGTTCACCATGCTCAGAATTTCTTTCAGCTTCACACACACACACACACACACACACACACACACACACACACACAATCTCTAAAATCTTTTATTGCTCTGTCAGCCTGCCCTTGGCAGTTTCTGTCTGTTGAATTGCTTGCCCTTTTCCATGAGCAGCATTTCCTATGTCTGAATGTAGTGTGTGTGTGTGTGTGTGTGTGCGTGTGTGTGTGTGTGTGTGCGTGCGTGCGTGCGTGCGTGCGTGCGTGTGTGCACACGCGCGCGCGGTGTGTGAGTGTGTGTGCGCGCGCGTGCGCGCGTATGTGTGTGTGAGTGTGTCCGTGCGTGCGTGCTGCGTGCGTGTGTGTGTGTGTGTGTGTGTGTGTGTGTGTGTGTGTGTGTGTGTGTGTGTGTGTGTGTGTGTGTGTGTGTGTGTGTGTGAGGCGTTTGGCTTGTGATGCAGATGTAGCGTGGTGTGTATACATTTACGTATAGATCGATTGCCTTGATTTGCATAAATCTATATTCATTCGAGCGTATTGCCTTGATTTGCATATATCTTTATGCATTTAAGTGTTCATTGAACTTATTGTACACTTCCCGACCCTTTCCTGTATCCGAACACTGTGTGTGTGTGTGTGTGTGTGTGTGTGTGTGTGTGTGTGTGTGTGTGTGGTGTGTGTGTGTGTGTATGCGTGCGTGTGTGTGTGTGTGTGTGTGTGTGTGTGTGTGTGTGTGTGTGTGTGTGTGTGTGTGTGTGCGCGCGTGCGTGCGTGCGTATATCCCATATATCGTTATGCATTTAAGTGTTCATTGAACTTATTGCACACTTTCCCGACCCTTTCCTGTATCCAACACTGTGTGTGTGTGTGTGCGTGTGTGTGTGTGTGTGTGTGTGTGTGTGTGTGTGTGTTTTGGTTTGTGGTGGAGAAACAGCATGGTGTGTATATACGTCTATGTAAGAATTCATTGCTTTGATTTGTAAAAATGTTTATTTATTTGAGAGCTTTTTTAAAAGTATTGTTTCATTATTTCCCCTACTCCCCGATCTTTCAAAATCCTCTTTGTAAACACATTGATCTCTCACAGAAGAAGGTAAAAACGCATAAGTCTCCATTATTATCGTTGATAGTCCTCACTCGCCGGAGGCGAAATGGCAGACGAAGATAATCATCCTAAAAGACATGTGCCCCGAAATATGATCTCAAGGCGAGCCCGGTGAATTTGGGTGTGGATCGTGATAAAATGGCGGCTCTAAGATCTGTTCACTGAGATTACTACAAAGTTTCTGGGTGCTCACGAATTCTTTGACGTACTGTTACGAAACTGGTAACTATCTATGAAGTACTTTATTTTCATGAAATGTTTAGTGACATAATCGTTGACATTTTTAGTGTGTTTTTTTTTTTTCCAAATCCCCTCACAGGGGAAATAAGTCTTTCGTACCCTACAGTCTATTACTTTCCCGTGGCAGAAAAATAATTTTTTGTTTGCACACATGATTTGACTTGACACTGGCGAAGTCTGCAATTTCACAAAAGTCTATGTAGAGTTTCATTCAATCAGTTGCTTAGAAGGAAGAAAGATCCATCTTGGCTGCACTGATGAGAATTTGAGCACTTCTTCACAGAGTTGTTCCATTATCGTGTCACCCATGACTACCTTACATACAGGCCGATCGATAATCTTCTGCCTCACTTCTTTCCCCCACCACCCACTTCCCTTCATGTCCTCCTCCCTCCTCCCGACCTGTCCCCATCCTCTCCCATGCGATTACCCAGTGCAAATACTCCATAATGTCAGAAAATATTTGACAAAAAGGGGATTTTAGAGCAAATGCATGCAAATGAGTATGGGGAATGTACCGAATGGCATAAAGTGCCTAATTTGATACATGCGATTGAGTTTCCCATTTTTACACATGCACCTCTCTCTCTGTCCCCCCTCTCTCTCTCTCTCTCTCTCTCTCTCTCTCTCTTATATATACATATATATATATATATATATATATATATATATATATATATATATAATGACTATTTCTTCGAAATGTTTCTTCGAATGTTATTCCGCTCTCTCACCCTCTCTCTAAAGTTAGTAATTGGATTACTTCACTTCTGCATATTTGTCTCCTTCTCTCTTCTTCTTCTTCTTCTTCTTCTTCTTCTTCTTCTTCTTCTTCTTCTTCTTCTTCTTCTTCTTGGCACTCTTCGTATTCAAATATTCCCCGGAAACACACACACACACACACACACACACACACACACACACACACACACACACACACACACACACACACACGCACGCACGCGCGCGCGCGCACGCTCTCTCTCTCTCTCACACACACACACACACACACACACACACACACACACACACACACACACACACACACACACACACACACACACACACACACACACACCACACACATACACACACACACACACACACACACACACACACACACACACACACACACACACACACTGTCTCTCTGTCTCTGTCTCTGTCTCTGTCTCTGTCTCTCTCTCTCTCTCTCTCTCTCTCTCTCTCTCTCTAAAAAAAAGCCTTTTCTTTTAAAAGTCATTCCGGCTAAAGAGTGAATTCGTCAAAAAGTAGAATTACTTTACACTGAGATGGAAAGGAGGAGGGGGGGAGGGAGGGAAGGGGGGGGGGGGGGGGGGTTTACTTTCCAGTGAGAGATAGGGGGACATTCAACGGTTTGTCTTTATGTTTGCTCGCAAAGATCTCGTCAGCCAATCCAAGAAGGCTCTATCGGCCTGATGTATAGTTTAAATGAATCTCTTTCATTGTTCCTGAATTTCTTTGTTGCAATAAGTTCAACCCCTTGTTCAGAAGAAAAAGGTTAAAGTTCCCATCACCTGTCGGCCGTAAGGGCAGGGAATGGTCAGGGGTCCACTGTGTCAAGGGCATGGCATGATGCGAGCCGAAACCCATCCCTCTCCGCCCTAGAGCGGGATCAGTTATCCATTTACTGCTGAGTGGACAGAGACGGTTTTTAAAAACCGAAAAAACAAACAAACAAACAAACGATCCAATGAGCGGTTCTAGCGTGCAACAGTCAGCTTCGAAGGCAAACCTTGACATTTGACTACACGGGTTCTTCTATCCTACAGTATGAAATACGACGTCTTTATCCTGGTGCTATATATTGTCAGAAAAATCCATTTATTCCCTTTGAACGTTTCTTGGTGTAACATTACTGGCACCAGATATCACTGACCATGGTGAAAAAGCCAGATAACCTATAGCTTTGCTTTCTGGAAATAGGTTAAGAGTAACCCACATTGACAGACAAAGGTTACCATACAAAGCTCATCTGATGTTGTTAAACCTTGATCACAGAAGGGGAAGAAACTGGATGCCTTACATGTGAACGGAATTGCTCGAATACGATTTGGATTTGTGTAAGCTAATCAAGGCTTCGGAGATGTTCAATGTATTCGTGCATAACGCTTCGATAGAGAAAGATTAACTGCTATTGGAAACACTCGAATTGTCCCATTCAAACCAGTGACAGATTTCATGTTTACGGAATGTATAGTCAGGTACGGTGTTTGCCAACGTTACACTTTCTGCATATTCATAGGCATTTGAAAACGCACAATGAAGAAATTCTGATCTGGCATTCAGATATCTATGTTCATCATCATTGTACAGACACTGGTATGTAATTTAAAGTGCTTAGTATGTCAGGATTCAGGTCAAAGACGAAGTTCATATCGTGCTTTCTCGCCCAGGATTGAAACGCACCAGAGAGCAATTTATTTCACGTAAGTATTTTAGAGGTCCATACCTATTCATATCAACCATATTGTTGTCATCAAAGAACGATAAAGCGTTACGTTTTTGGATGTTTACATTATCAAAAAGGAGTTTTAAAGGAGAAGTCTTTATGTAACATGGCGTGGGTTTATGTCAATGATTATGTCTTGCTTGTTCATGTGTCACTTTTAAGAGGCCTTGGTCTTTACGAATGAACTTCTGAATCTGGATCCGGATCTCTCTCTCTCTCTCTCTCTCTCTCTCTCTCTCTCTCTCTCTCTCTCTCTTCACACACACACACACACACACACACACACACACACACACACACACACACACACAACAAAGATGTGCGCTCGCACGTTTGCACAAGCACACTGGCACACGCACAAGCATCACTGCTTTTGCATCAAGGGCGTTTTTAACACAAAAATAGGCGACAGCACTCACAAGCACGCCCACACACGCACCCAATAATCCATATTGAATTTATGGATGAATGACACAGCAATAGGTGATACAACAGAAATTCCATTTCAACACAGAATTGTTTGTTTCCCCTTTCCCGCTTTTCTCTCTCTCCCCCCCTGTCCTCATTATTTTGACACGATAACTCCAGTTTCACAACAAGCTGGTTGTAAGGAGTCGCTTCAAACCAGAACGAAGAGGACAGGTTTGAATGTTGAGTATCTTGAAGTGCTACCCTCATTAGAGGGCATTGTCCAAAGTGGACAGCTGCTGTTTGTAGCCGACATAAGCTAGGGAATACTGTTTTGCCCCTTTGCAATGAAGGTTGTCTTTTCCTCTCTTCTCTCTAGAAGTTCACACATGTGTTTTGCATCAGTTCTAAAGAAAAGTTTACAAACACGGAATATATTTGAAGTATCGGTAAGCATACATGTTATTGATAATATATCAGTAAGTATCAATGCACATTTAAATAATGCGAGTAATATCATCAAACAGTTAAAAAGTGTGTTCAAAATTTAGATACCTTTTTCAACCCCCCCCCCACACACACACACACACACATACACACACACGCGCACACGCACACATACACACACGCACGCACGCAGTCACACATGTGCACTCGCACATTGGCACGCACACAGGCATCACTGCATTTGCATCAATGGCATTTTCAACACACAAATAGGTTACAGCACACACAAGCATGCCCACACACGCACCCAATAATCCATATTGAATTTATGGGTGAATGACAAAGCAATAGGTGACACAAAAGAAATTCAATTTCAATACGGAATTGTTTGTTTTCCCTTTTCCTTTTCTCCTTTTCTCCCCTCCCCCTCCATCCACCCCCCCCCCCCCCCCCCCACACACACACCACACACACACCTTTATTTTGGCCAGGCAATTCCAGTTTTACAACAAACAGCTTGAAAGGAGTTGCTTAA
>JADBJO010000366.1:72500-82500 GCA_016801955.1 Conus betulinus | reverse complement strand
TGCGTGTTGCTCGTAGGGCCCAAAATAGTCTAATTTGTGTCATAAAAAAATTATGATGTTTGGTTATAACTCCTTCACTGTATTCCTCAAATAATTTGATATTCGGATGAAATCTATGGTCCAGCATGTTTCAGAATTACACGAACTAAACACACACACACACACACACACACACACACACACACACACACACACACACACACACACACACACACACACATGAGCGTGCGTGTGCGAGTGCGCAAATAATAAAAACAAAGGATTTACGTCAGCAAGGAACTAAGAATTGGTAAGATTGTTAATTGCCAGCTATCGTACCTGGCCTGCCTACACAAATGTGAATTCAGGCAATATTGTGTTTCTCTTCATGGATGAACGTTATTGCATGAGAGAAGGTGAGGGAACGAAGGAAAGGAAGGGACGAGAATAATGGGGGTCTCTGTGGACAGAGGATGGACCAGTGTACCAGACAAAAGTATACCGTATCTAGAATATTGACAGCCGAAAAAAAAAAATGTCCTCGTCGACTTCATACCCTTGGTATGAAACGGCCTAGATTGTGTTACCAACACGCCCTCTCCCTTTCTACCTGGGTATAGACTGGCCTAGACAAACTTATGTCCATTTGGGCCATTTTCTTATACCCCTCAATTTGTCGGCGCAGTCTGATTTTCGGGAGCTAGAAACAATGAAATTGTGCGTTCTAGAGACTGGAAACAAGAATAAATATACCTATGCATTTCTACAGCAACGAGGCTAGGCAGACACGGATCTGAACACACACACACACACACACACACACACACACACACACACACACACACACACACACACACACACTCGCGCACGCGCGCGCGAGCGCACACGCGAACCGTGCAGACACACACTTGCTCATGTACTGTACCCACAAGTTAAATCGTAAATCAAGCGAAATAAAAACAAAAATCAAATACACACGCTGATGCACTTGCTGAAAACCACGCTGACACGATTTGAACAGCTCTCAGTCTGGGTAGACAGCTATGTTCGACAGTTCATTCCAAGTGATGTTGGCTGGAGATGGAAGCCAGCACAGTTTCTCTTCTAAGTTGGAGAACGCAACGATGTCACACCCCAGCCAAGTAGCCATGGCCATGATTTCACTGTCCGTGGCTCAAGCGCCCCAGTCTGTCATTCTGGGTCAAGAAATGCCATTTCTAACTACTGAAGTGCTACATTCTGGACTCGACGGGTATGAAATGGCCTGGGTCACTTAACCCCCACCTCCAGACTAAATCCTCCAGCCCGCTTTATACCTGGGTGAAGTCTGGATTAGGGAGTATGTTTCAGCTTGTTACACCGGAAAGCAGAAAACTCTCACAGAGCAGCAAAATCCATAGCAGGGGAGCCCAACCGGAGCGAGACTGATGCCTGTGGTCTGTTGACTCTGTACACATATGATGCGTTATGAAATAACCAGTTGTAGGAAGGAGGGAACGGTATGGAGGGTGAGATGGTGGTAATATGAGAGAGAGAGAGAGAGAGAGAGAGAGAGAGAGAGAGAGAGAGAGAGAGAGAGAGAGAGAGAGAGATGTATAGACGGGGACTTAGGAGGAGAGTGGGGGGGGGGGGGGGGGCAAGAATTGCAAGGATAGAAAGAATCCTTTTATTGACCTTACGACTGCGTGCAGAAGATGCACATCAAAGATGGAACGATAACGGCAAAGAATGAAAGCGGGTTTGGACGATGAAAGTGAGAGAAACTTTCACACTGGGCTGGAGGACAGAGACAGAGACAGAAAGAAAAAGAAATGACGAGAAACAAAGATGACGAGAAACACATGGGGGAAACGGAGTAGAAGTCGTAGACACACACAAAAGCTGACCAGAGGGTGACACACACAAAAAAGCTGACCGGAGGGTAGCACACACTTAACAGTTGTCTGGAAGACAAAGACACACATACAATCAGGTTAGAAGACAAATATACACAACGTGTTGGAAGACAAAGATACATAAAAAGCTGTCGGAGAGACAAAAACGCATATATTAAAAAAAAAAAAAAACTAGTTTGGAAGACAAAGACACACTAAAACACCCTCATAGCTGAATGGAAGATAGACATATATACACAATAGCTGGTTGGAAGACAAAGTGTCAGTTTCAGCTTCGTCAATGACTAAGATGGGAGAATTTAAGATTGGGGGTCTCATACGACTTAGCGGATGTCTGATCTACGCGCTAGCCCAACGCTCTGGTCCAGACCTTGGGTACCTATCGAACACTTGGTGGTGCCATTATTATCACTGTATGTGTGTATGGTCACACGAGTGTGTGTAGATATGTATGCATGGGTGTATACAGTCTGGTTGAAAGAAAAGACATACATGCGCTCAAAAGTCGGGTGGGAAACAAAAGAGCTGGTTGGAAAACAAACACGAACACAAGTGCTGCCCTGAAGACAAAGGGCATGCACGCAAGTTTGTTGAAAACCACCAGCAAACAAAAAGCTGTTGGGAGAAAAAGACATACACGAAAAAGTGGTCGGAAGACGACATATAAAAAGCTAGCTAGTGGAAAAAAAAACAACTTTGGCTGGAAGACGGCATAGAAAAAGATGGTTTGGAAGACGTCAGAAGACGACGTGGTAAAAAGCTGGTTGAAAAAACGATATAGAAAACAGCTGGTTGGAAGACGACATAAAAAAGCTGGTAAAACTTTGGCTGGAAGACCACATAGAAGAAGATTGTTTGGACGACGTTGGAAGACGATGTAGTATAAAGCTGACTGAAGTCGACATAAAAAAAAAAACAGCTGGTTGGGAGAAGACATAGAAAACAGCTGCTTGGAAGACGGCATAGAAAACAGCAGGTTGGAAGACGACACAGAAAACAGCTGCTTGCAAGAGGACATAGGAAACAGCTGATTGGAAGACGACATAGAAAACAGCTGGTTGGAAGACAACATAGAAAACAGCTGATTGGAAGACAACACAGAAAACAGCTGGTTGGAAGACGACATAGAAAAACAGCTGATTGGAAGACGACATACGCGAAAGGTGGTTTGAAGAGATTGGAACTCGACATCGAGAAAAGCTGGCAGGGGGGGGGGGGGGGGGGGGGGGGGTGGGGGGTGGGGGGTGGTGACATAGACTAACAAAAGGTGACCAAAAGTGGACATAAGAATGGCTGGTTGGGAAACGACAAGAAAGAAAAAGACAAAAGGAAGACGATATAACATGGCTCGGAAGAGGACAGGGGAAAAAAAACGAAAACATTCTCGCTGGTTGGGAAAAAATAATACCAAAAAACTCTGATTGCAAGACAAAGACATTAAAGAAATACAGGATGGAAAACAAAGACACAGACAAAATCCAGCTGGAAGACCAAAACATAAACAAAACAAACAAAAAAAAAAAAAACATACATGGGCTGGAAAGAAGACGAACGAAAGAAAGCAAGCTGATTTGGAAGATAATGGTACAGAGAAATACGGGTGGATTGAAGGACAAAGGCACTGAACCACCCGGCTCGTTTGTGGCTATTGACATCTGACAGTTGAGCTCTGCTCGGACTGTCAACTCGGGGCCAGGCTGAAGGACAGGGACGCAAGATCGGCCAAAGGAGGGTGGGACGGGAGGGAGGGGTAAGGTTTAGGATACCAGAGGGGTGTGGAGGTGGGGGGGGGGAAAAAAGCGTGATAGTGAGTGTGGGATGACGGCAGGAGGTGGGTTGCAGGCGTGCTGCTGAGATCTCTGCCGTCTCCTTGTTGTTATTCGAAAGAGGAGAAGAAAGACGGCAAATGAAGGAGAGAGAGAGAGAGAGAGAGAGAGAAGAGAGAGAGAGAGAGAGAGAGAGAGAGAGAGAGAGACAGACAGACAGACAGACAGACAGAGACAGAGACAGAGACAGAGGAGGGAGGGGGAGGGAGAAGAGAGACAGACAGCCAGACAGACAGACAGACGCAGACAGCCAGAGAGACAGTGAGATCGAGAGAGAATGAGAGAGATGACGTGCATATATACATACATACAGAGGGGTGAGAGAGAGGAAGAGAGAGAAAGACAGACAGAAGGACAGAGACACAGAAGGAGACAGAGACAGACAGATGGAAGGAGACACACACACACACACCACACACACACACACACACACACACACACACACACACACACACACACACACGCACACACACACACACACACACACACACACACACACACACACACACACACACACACACACACACACAGAGAGAGAGAGAGAGAGAGAGAGAGAGAGAGAGAGAGAGAGAGAGAGAGAGAGAGGAGCTTGCCATGCAAACATCCCCCAACTTGATCCAAAGTTTAAAGATGACAGTCTGCGCAGACATGTCCTTTGAAAACTGAGCGATCGATTAATCGATTTACTAACTGACGACAGAAGAGGAATGGAAGGGTGAATAGACTGCCAGGCCGCTAGATTGGCTAGTCGGTCGATGATGGGTTTTTTAGTGTGTTTGTAAGGCTAAAATTCAATATCCTCAAGATGTCGACTCAAGGAGGACTCTTAGAGATCTTAGAGACGACCAGTTGACATCAGTATTGAGACTGTTAATACTCGGTGACGTAAAATAATGTTGCTTTTAACCCAACCCACCGCAAAGGGCCCTATCAGGGCTGTCACCGCGTTCAGGTCAACTCACAATGTTGATACTTGACTTATTCACACACGATTAAGTAAATGCACAGCAGTGTGAACAGGGTCAGTAAAAAAAATGGAACAGTTTAAATAGGACAAATAAATAAAAAGGTCTAACAAAAACGGAAAAATTAGGCAAAAAAAATGCACCCCCCCCCCCCCCCCCCCCCCCCCCCAAAAAAAAAAAAAAAAAAAAAAAAGAAAAAATGTGAAAAAAACATACCAACAGGGTAGCACTGATAAAACAAACACGGTTGCAAGGAATATGTGACTTGGCTGATGGAGAAAATACGAAGATGCTGATAGATAGATGACGATTGATGATTGGTCGTCAATCGAATCGACGAGGACCACTTCAGTCATCTAGGGGTTGAGGGTGTGGGGGTGTTTGAGATGATTTGTGGATCCTCAAGTGGCTGATCAAGCCGATGCGTGCACGGAATGTGCGGGTGACAGCTTCGACAGGCAATGTGTGAGATCTGCCCTTGATTGCTGGTGTGGGCTTTCCTTGCCATTGTTTTAAAAATAGTTGCGCTGCAGCTGTCCTTTCTTCATGTAAACAGACACCTTTGTGGATACAGTAGCGCCATCTTGCTCGATCCATAGCAGTTTGTTCCCATGTGTCAGGGTTGATGTTAACGCTTTCAAGGATGTTTGAGAGTGTGTTTGAAGCGTTTCTTCTGATCTCCATGGGAATGTTTTTCCTTGTTGCAGCTCACCGTAAAAGTCTGTTGGGTAGCCGGTGGTTTGGCGTGCGAGCTACATGACCTGCCCATGGAAGCTGAGACAGCATCAGGAGTGTGTGGATACTCGGCAGGCGTGCTTGGTCGAGCACTTCTGTGTCTGGGATTTTGTCCTGACATTTTATGTCTAACAACCTTCTGAGGCACGTTGTGTGGAAATGATTCAGCTTCTTGGCATGCCGTTGGTACATGTCCACGTTTCGCATGCATAGAGGAGTATGGGGAGACCAATTGCTCTGTGCACTTTCAGCTGGTCTCAATATCTTGGAACGAAAGATCTCGGGCAGAATATTTCAACAGCGTACTAAGCCGCCCAGCATCTATCAGTGACAAAGCCATCGACCGGCTACCTCAAGTGCCCACCAATAAAGATCTGGATGAACCACCACCCCTCTGGGAGACCCATCCAGTGTTTGCCATCCAGTGGCACAGCTCCAGGCTCAGACTCCATGCCAGGTGAAGTCAACAAAGAAGGTGGCACTGCTCTGACTGGAAAGCTTCATCGTTAGTTTTGGTTCTTCTGATGTGGCGATAGGAGACGATCCCTCAGGAGCTCAAAGATGCATATATAATCCTCGTGTATAAACTCAAAGGGAACGTTCAGGCTTGTGACAATCACCGAGGCATATCCTCCTTTCTATATCAAGCAAGATACTAGCCAGGATTTGCTGAACCGCCTTAAAACACACCTTGAGCAAGAGCTTTTGCCGGAGAGCCAGTGCGACTTCAGAAAAAAGACAGAAGAACAATTGATATAGTATTTGCTGCTAGCCACTTCCAAGAAAAACGTCAGGAACAAGATGTACACCTGTTCTACACCTGTGTCGACCTGACCAAGGGCTTCGATAAAGAGAATACAAACAGCCTGGAAAAAAAAAAAAAACACGCGAATAAAATGATAAGAAACACGAAAACATGCACGTAAAGAAAATACGAAGAGGGTCTAAAGGAAAATGCGTACAGGATGATAGAAGCAAATGTAAATAGTTCGACAGAAAAATGCAGAGAGACTGGTCGGTAAGATGTGAACAGACTGGATATGAAAATTTCCACAACCTGCGATGGAAAAGGCTAAGGGCTGAAAAGAAAAATGGAAACAGACAGGTGCAGAACAGGCTGGAAGGAAAGTATTTGTTTTCTATGAATACGCTGGTAAGGATAATACGGGCAGGCTGACAAGAACTTGTGAGCAAGCTGGCTCTGAAAATCTGAACAGGCGGGCATTGAAAATGTAAACAGGCTGGCTTTGAAAATGCGAGCAGGCTGGCTTTGAAAGTACGAGCGGGTTGGAACTGAAAATACAAACAGGCTGGCTCTGAAAATGTGAGCTGGCTGGCATTGACAATGTAAACAGGCTGGCATTGAAAATACAAACGAGCTAATATTGAGGATGTGAACAGGCTGGCACTGAAAAAAGTGAACAGGCTGGCACTGAAAAAGTGAACAGGCTGGCACTAAAAAGCTAAACAGGTTGGCACTGAAAATATAAACAGGCTGGCACTTAAAATGTAAACAGGGTGTCATTGAAAATGTGGACAGTCTGGTGCTGAAAGCGCCAATAACCTGGTACTGAAAATGTGAACAGTGTGGCGTTGAAAACGTGAACAAACTGGCACTTAAACTGTGGACGATCTGGCACTGAAAATACGAACAGCCTGGCATTGACAATATGAACAGTATGACATTGAAATTCTGAACAGACTGGTATTTAAAATGTGGGCAAGCTGATATTGAACATATGAACAGGCTGGTATTGAAAATTCGAGGAGGCTGGCACTGAAACCTAGAACAGACTGGTGCTGAAAAGTGAACACACTGGCACTGAAAATGTAAACATGACAGGCTGGTACTGAAAATGTAAACAGACTGGCACTGACAATGTGAACAGGCTGACACTGAAAATGTGAACAGACTGATAGAAAATGCAAACAGACCTGTAAACACACTCGAAACGAGCTGGTGAGGAAATGAGGCTGATAAGAAGAAAAAAAAAAGAGCTAAAAAGGGGGCTTTGTAAAAGAAATGCGAGCAGACTGGCATTGAAACAAACCGGTAAGGGAAAATGCAGACTGCCTGATAAGGACAATGCGGCAGTCTGATAGAGAAAACTGCGAAGAGGTTAATAAGAAATATATGAAAGGCGAGCAGAGGAAATTTGGCACCGGCGCCTTTAGATCACCGATATATCGAGAACCGATTGTCTTGCCTAACCCCCCCCCCCCCCCCCATTTCCCCTTCGCTTTCTCCCCCCCCCCCCCCCCCCCCCCCCTCCCCCTAGTCAATCATCCCGTGTCCCCCTACAAGAGGATCTCAACAAGAGGATGGATGAGCTGGATACATACAATCGTGTACGCTGCCACGATCCTGGCAAAGTATTGTCTGGATTCTGATACAGAAGTTTGGCAGACTGAATCCCCAAGTGCGCCGGAAATTGACAGAATTAGACTCTCTCTCTCTCTCTCTCTCTCTCTCTCTCTCTCTCTCTCTCTCTCTCTCTCTCTCTCTCTCTCTCTCTCTCTCTCCTCTCTCTCTCTCTCTCTCTCTCTCTCTCTGGCTGCCATTTTTAGAAGTGAATGAGCATTGCTGTCTTGGAGAGGATGGTAGGGAAGAGTCTGGCTCCATACTGAATTCATGAACAGAGTTGCCAGTGAGTGCGATCCCTTCTCTAAACAGGAAGGAGTTTATTGCACACGAATGGCGATCCTTTTCTTTCTTTCTTTTTTTCTTTCTTTCTTTCTTTCTTTCTTTCTTTCTTTCTTTCTTTCTTTTTCTTTTCTTTCTTTCTTTTCTTTTTTCTTTCTTTCTTTTTCTTCTTCTTCTTCTTCTTCTTCTTCTTCTTCTTCTTCTTCTCTTCTCTTCTTCGTCTTCTTCTTCTTCTTCTTCTTCTTCACTTTTTGAACATACGCCTATTTTCGTTTAAAGACCTATTTCTCAGCCTATTACAATCAACGCTCTCATTCATAGAATACAGCCGATTGAAAAGCTGCATCTGGCACCAATTATTCGTTTCTCGTGTCATTCAGTGAATGATCAGCCCCCTCAGTTTTTCTCACCGGTTCCCTCAAAGTTTTCAGAGGATGCCATTTGTATACGAGTCATCCACACCAGTAAGTCAGACAGGCTGTCTCTTCCGGAAGCTGTTGATGGCATTTTGACGTGTGCGAAAGATGTTGTGCGTGCGTTCTTACACTGAACATCGGCTAAAAATCTCTTTGAATAGACAGTTCAGGAAATGGAGTCAGAATCAACATTAATTCCCATGGGAAAAAAAAATCCCCTGTACCGAAAACTACACAACTGGAGATTCGAACCTGCGACTTAAGGATCACCAAGATCACGAGTCCAGAAGTCTGTGAAATGAGTTGTTTCCAAGCCCCTTTCGCCCCTTTCCTCTTCCGGGAGGTATTTGTGATGGTGCGTTTCTTTGCTGCCGTTCCTGCGTTCCTATGTCAGAAGGCAGTATGGTTAACTTTGGAACCTTTTCTATTGAGAAAGTTTCAGTGTTTGTTCCGCGTGCTGTCTCGTATTCAGTTAGTCCAACAGGAACTCAAATCCTAATGGCGTGGATGTTTTGAGGGTATATTTAGACACACACAACACTGTCCAGATAAAAGCTGGGCTGGGGGGACTATAACATCTCTGTGAAAGATCAGTTCAGGCTCCTGTGTGCTTTAGGACATTCCATCTGTTGTATGCATGCGAGGATATAGACCCTCAGCGTGGATCTGGAAAGAAGAACTCTCAAACCATGGAAATGAGCTGAAGAGAAGAAGAAAAAGAAGAAAGAAGAAGAAGAAAGAAGAAGAAAGAAAAAGAAAAAAGAAGAAGAACAACAACAACAACAACAACAACAACAACAACAACAACAACAACAACAAACATCAACAACAACGATAATTACAGCATCAACAAGTCACGCTCTCTCTCTCTCTCTCTCTCTCTCTCTCTCTCTCTCTGTCTCTCTCTCTCTCTCTCTCTCTCTCTCTCTCTCTCTCTCTCTAACGTATGCATATTACGATGATATCCAAGTGTTGTAAGAGGACAAAGTAAAATGCAAGGGGATTGTTAGGGGAAGCTCAGCTGGTGTAAAGACCGTTTTACGGATCGATTCTGAGGCCTGAGATCTGACGTCATGTAGGGGATGTTTCATGGTGATGGTGGGTGATGTCATAGATGGTTACTGGTGTCAGAGGTGGTGACTGATGTCATAGATGGTGAGTGATGCCATACAAGGTGAGTGACGTCATACAAGGTGAGTGATGTCATAGGTGGTGTGATGATGTTATACATGGTGACTGATGTCTTACATGGTGACTGAGGTCATAGATGGCGACTGATGTCATAGATGGTGATGTATGTCATACATGGTGATGATGTCATATATGCTGACTGGTGTCATTTTATCCTGGTGGCGGTGACTGTAATACATGGTGACTGATGTGGTATAAATGGTGGTGACTGATGTCATAAATGGTGGTGACTGATGTCATAAATGGTGACTGACGTCATACATGGTGACCGATTTCATACACGATGTCATCGGTAGATGTTCTTGAACATCATTGACATAACCTTAAGGGGAAGTGGGGGCCAAGGGTG
>JADBJO010000366.1:50000-55000 GCA_016801955.1 Conus betulinus | reverse complement strand
CGTTTTCTTGAGACTTTCGTCTTATTAAAATCCTTTCAATTTAGTTATCAATATTTCTATCCATCAGCTACAAATCTTGCAACATTGTGGTCTCCTAGCCTGGCAGATCTGATCGTTCGCGATGCCATGGTTCAATCTCAGTCGTAAGAGTGTTAATACCTTTATGAAACCCGTACTTGAAACCTGAGCCCCTTCCGTCCCGCCCCTGTCTGTCTTTCCTGTCGTCTGTTTGTCTGTCTCTGTCTCTATGTCTGTCTCTATTCTGTCTGTCTGTCTCTCTCTCTCTCTCTCCTCTCTCTCTCTCGTCTCCGCTCCCTCGTCTCCCTCTCTCTCTCTCTCTCCTCTTCACCTTCCCCTTCTGCATCCTCCCTCCCATCCCTCCCTTCCGTTTTTCTCTTTCAAGTGCACCACAACTCCTACACACACGCAATCTCCTCCTCCTCTCTCCTCTCCCCCTCTATCCATCCTCCCATCTCTCTCTCTCTCTCTCTCTCTCTCTACTCTCTTTATACCTTCCCCTTCTCCCTCTCCTCCTCTCCTCCCCTCACGTCCCCACTCCATCCTCCCTTCCTTTTCTCTTTCCAGTGCCCCCAACACTCCTGCACACACACGCATCTCTCTTCTCCTCTCTCTCTCCTCCCCTCTCTCCTCTTCTCCCTCTCTCTCCATCTCTCCCCTCCCGCCTTCTCCTATGAAAGCCTCTGTCATCATGACCCATACTCTCCGCCTCATCTCTCAGAGAAGAAAGAAGGTGGGTCCTCCTCCGCCTCTCCTCCTCCCCTCCACTCTCTCTCCTCTCCTCCCCTCTCCTCTCTCCACTCCCCTCTCCTCTCCTCTCTCAAGGGCAGAATAGCATACAACGCATGAAGTTACCATTCTTTTCTACCAGGCAATGCTACGCCTAAGGATGTCTAGCATCGTACCCCTGGCAACCATGGACCTATTTCATTCACCACTAGCAATAACGGAGAAATTTTCCTTCCTCCCCTTATGTACTTGGAACGATACTTCCTTGACTTTTCTTATAACTATCTTCAGAGAGAGGTCTGCCTCGCTTCCCTCCGCTTCTGGTAAATGGCAGTTCCTGTTCTTCGGGTAAAAATCCTTGGGGAGAGAGTAAGAGCTGATTGCACTGGCGCGAGACTCGTGGCTGGCTGCCTTGTAGGCATGCTCCACCTGAAGTAAACATCACGGCACTCAGTATCTCCACACTCTCCCCCGCCGATCTCTCAGGCTCTCCTTCCTCCACTCCCTCGCCTCTCCCTCCTCCCCCCTCTCTCTCTCCCACCCTCATCGCCTCTCCCGTTCCTCCGACTCTCTTCTCTCTCAAACTCTGCATCCTCCCTCTGGGGAGTAATATCTCAATCTCTCTCCTCGGTTCTGTTGTTGAAATGTGTGTGTGTGCGTGTGCGCGCGCGTTGCGCGCGCGCGCGCTGTCGCGGCGCGGCGTGGCGTCAGCGTGAGGAGCGTGTTCGTTTCGGTACAATGCACACTTTAAATAAATGCGTCGAGTCTGGTTCTCTCTCTCTCTCCCTCTCTCTCTCGGGTCACCCAATTCCGCACGATCTCTCCCTTCTCTCTCCCCTCGCCTCTCATCTCGTCTCTCTCTCTCCTCCTCTCTGTGAGTGTGTGCGGCGTACATATGTGTGTGTGTTGTGGCGGTCATGCATGCGTTTATTATAAGTTTGACTGTTGGTGTCTGTTCTTTTGCGGGCCGTGTCTGTGTGAGCCGTGCGGTTGCGTGCTTGCGTGCGTGCGTGTGTGTGTGTGTTGTTTTGTGTGTGTGTGTGTGGCTTGTGTTGTCGTGTGGATGTGTGTGTTGTGTGTGTGTGTGTGGGTTTGTGTTGTGTTTGTGGTGTTGTTGGGTGTGTGTGGGTGTGTGGTGTGTTCAGTGTGGGTGTGTGTTTGTGTTGTTGTTGTTGTTGTTGTTCAGTTTAACGGCTTGCCCCACTTAAAGTGATTTCAGCTTAAAGACAAATTCCTACTGTACTTTGTAACCAGATGTGGGCATAACGAACAAAGTAAAGCATAATTATTTAAAAATTTTTGGTAAAGTCAGTGGAGTCGTATTATGTGAGATATTAGAACCAGCTTTGAGCACTGTATTCTTTACTCTTGGACAATCTAGTAGTAGGTGACGTACACTAAGTGTTTCCCCACACATGCATGTAACATTTTTACTGTATTTGGTTCGAAGTGAATTTAAAACGCATCCTATGAATTAAAGTACTACCTCTCTAGATGTCGTATTTTCAAATTTGTCTAATTGAGTTTTGGGGTGGATTGTCGGGATTTGGCTGTATACAGTTGTGATAATATTGGCTATCTGTGTCTTCCAATAACCTCTTGAAACTGTTAAAGGATGCTCTAGTAATTAAAGTATAACATTCTGATAGGTCTAGCGGAATGTTCAGAGTAGTCGTTCCTTCAAATGTTGCGAGCTGCTCTCCGAGAGCAGCTTGATCAACTTTCTCATTTGTTGAAATTCCACAATGTGAGGGCACCCAACAGAAGGTCACATTTATTCTTTTCATTGATAGGAGATGTGTCACATAATTAATTTCTGTAATAGTCTCACAGCGGATCTTTGGATTTAGATACTGTAAGGCAGAAAGGGCTGACTTTGAATCACTGCACAGTAAAAGTTGACAGTTTTTTATGGAAGACTTTAAAACATACTTTAGGGACATTAGAAACAGCAACTAATTCTGCAGTAAATATTGACAAATGTTTGCCAAGATAATATAATTCCTCCACTTTTAATTTGGGTATTATGAAAGCTGCTCCTGCTCTATGGTCATCTAACACTGAACCATCTGTAAAAATTTGCAGATGATTCTTATATTGATTTTCCAAATGAGAATTACATAATTTTTAAAAATATATGGTGGATCGTTTTTGTTCAGTTTAGTATAGTTTGTGTCATAATTTGCTTTGGTTTGTTCCCATTTGGGAATGGGTGGAAAGGACGGATTGATAGCTATTTTACTTTGGTTAATGTTGGTTTTTTTCAGAAGAGTAGATGTGATTAAGACTGTGAGAAAGTGATTAAGGACTGAATAGATTTTGTGATTTTATGTCTTTTGCTCTTTTAGCAAAATCTGTATCTGAGTTTAGAGATACTTCATTTGTACAGAAACTTTTTTGTGAAAGGTTCTTTAGAACAAATTTGGTGGAGGACACTTTTCGAAATTCGTTCAAAGGTAAAATTCCAATTTCATAGTATGTCCCAATGTTGCAGGTATGTGTGGGTACTCCAAGAGCAAGTTTATATGCTTTGCAGTCAACACTTTGTAACTTATTGAGTAGGTGCTGTGGAGCACTGAAGAATACTTCTTGAGCATAAATCAATCTAGACCGCACAAGAGCAGAAGACAGGAGTGTTAAACTCTCTTTATCTTGTCCCATTTTTGTTTGTTTATGATTTTTAGAAAGTTTAAACTTTTTCTTGCTTTATTCAAAAAATGTTCAATATGTTGGTTCCGTGAAAGTTTTGATGTAAATATACTCCTAAGAATTTAACAGATTTGACGTATTGTAAGACCGATCCATTCAGGGTAAATTGTGGAAGTTTGTCTGGGTCATATCCAGAGTTAAAAAGCATTAGATTTGTTTTTTTTCTGCCGACAGTGTCAATCCATTTTCATGCAAGAAACTACTGATATTGTTTAATTCATGTTGATATTTGATCTTTATGTAATTTAAGAATCTTAACGGGGGTTTTTCTTTTTATAGTGACATTCATCCACAGACATGTCATCAGCAAACTGCACTAAAACTACATCTTTGGATAAGCCTTTGACACATAGCAATTACGAAATTTCCTCCCGATGTGTGTGTGTGTGTGTGTGTGTGTGTGTGTGTGTGTGTGTGTGTGTGTGTGTGTGTGTGTGTGTGTGTGGTCTGTGTCTGTCTGTCTGTCTGTGTTGTTGTTCTTCAGTTTAAAGTCTTTCCACTAAAAGTGTATTAAGACTGAATGTATTTTTGGTATAATTTAGGTATGTATGTTATTGAGCGTGTGTGATGATGAAATATAACGTTATACTAGCAATAAATTAAGTCCACCCCTACCCCATCTCCTTCTATTCATTCCAGTTAGAAAAATTATCTATAAGAATATAACTGAGGAAAAAAAAAATTAAAGATAAACACCAATTGAACTACTCAATAAACATTTACATACAGAAATCTAGTGCAAAATAATCATTTAGTAAGCATGGTGTGTGTCTGTGTCTGTGTGTGTCTGTGTCTGTATGCGTGTTATGGATGGGTAGGTGGATGTTTACATGTTTGTCCAGGTAAAGTTTTTTCTTTTTTCTTATTCATCAAATCGTCTGTCAACAACTTGCATTCGACCCTTTCATTATCATCTGGTACTGCTCCACTGCTTCCATGTTTTCGTATTTTTACTTCCTGACACTTTTCTCTCGATCTAAAAAACTGCTTTGCTTGAGACAGGTTACAACGTTTATACGAGTACAGACAAGAATCGACAGACATACAGAAGGCTGAGATAACTGGCTGAACTACAATGGCACAAAATGGAGCTGTCAGCAAAAAGAAGGAAGCACGGATGGGGACAAACGGGGAAAAAAAAAAAGAATGATGCTATAACGAATTGTAATAGTTATGGTCTGTCTATCATCGACTACTGCACTGCCCAATTTTAACTGAGCGATACAAGTTAAAAGGTATAAATACTGCACATTTTGAAAGCATTGAACATATATTATATGACACGAACATTACGGACATCGCATACATTATTGCTGGGTGAGAGTTGGTCAGACTGTTTCGATTTTGTTTTTGTTTTTTTCAGGAGTATTTCTTAAGAAGTTTTCTTTAGTAGAGTGTCTAGATTCTACCATGTGAAAGAGAGAGGCGAGGCAATATGGCCAGAGACAGTATGTTTGACATTCTCAGTGATCTCTGTTGCCTTTCATCATCGTTTGATATCATCGATGATGAACAGACGTTAAAATAACTGCTCTGCTCATTAG
>JADBJO010000366.1:42500-45000 GCA_016801955.1 Conus betulinus | reverse complement strand
ATACAGACATAAAATATGAACCCAGAGATAAAACATTTAGAAACATAAAAATAACTCGGAGAAAATGACACAGAAACAAAATGTGAACCCGGAGGAAATAATGAAAAAGAAAATAAAAACGAAACCTGATCCCCGAGAAACTGATAAGGATAAGACACAAAATGTAAATACCAAGAAAATAATGACAAAAAAGAAACAAAATCTAAAGGTGAACCCGGAAAAGTCGTGTGCTTGGCAGTGCATGTCAATAATGCGTTAATTACAGTATGTTAAAACAGCAACAGCGTTTACAATATGTACATTAAAAATTCAACAAAAATAACATAATCATCGTTCTTTTCTCTCTGGTTATAATACATGGTGTATATTACGACGCATATTCTCTCTCTCTCCTCTCTCTCTCTCTCTCTCTCTCTCTCTCTCTCTGTCTCTCTCTCTCTCTCTCTCTCTCTCTCTCTCTCTCTCTATCTGTCTCAGTCTTTCTCTCTTTCTCTCTCAGAGACACACACACACACACACACACACACACACACACACACACACACACACACACACACAAGCGCGCGCAAACACCCACGCACATGCGCACGCACGCACGCACGCGCACACACGCAGGCAGGCAGGCAGGCAGGCAGGCAGGCAGGCAGGCAGGCAGGCACGCACGCACGCACGCACGCACGCACGCACACACACACACACACACACACACACACACGATTCACCACTCCGTAGAAATAAAACGGAAACTTTCCATCAAAGCACATAGCTCAAATCGCATATTCCTAAGCACCCCCCCCCCCCCCCCCCTCCTCAACAACCCCTCAAACCCCAGCATCCCTCTAACCCCTTCTTCACCCCATTCGCGCATTTTATCCACTCCAGCGATGATGAATGAACGCGCTTATTTTATATCTTTTTTTTTTTATTTATTCATTCATTTTTTTGGAGAGTAACTAATGTCACGCGGGCTTGTTTATTGACCAATCAGAAATATGTGCTTATCACACTGACCTTCCGAGTAATGCTGGTCGTGTCTGACATGCAAACGACCTCACCATGAGTTCGGTCTTCCTGCCACAAGAGGGCGCAAGGGAGCACGCTTAGGCATGATAATTAGGTTAACAAACATTTTTTCCACCTCGTTAGGGCCCCGCAGTAGGCAAAGGGGTGGGAATGTGTGAGGGAGGGGGGAGAGGGGGCGAGGGGGCGCGAGGGGGAAGGGGGGGGGGGGAGGAGGAGGAGGGAGTGAGAGGGGGTTTTAGAGATAACATTCCGCGGAACTCTTTTCGCTCCATCTCTTATCTCGGCTGTTGTTATTGTTGAAAAGATGGCGGGACAACTCTCTTTAATGGTTTTTTTTTTTTTTTCTTTTCTGCGAGTTTTGTTTGTTGTTGTTTGTTTGTTTGTTTGTTTGTATGCTTCCATATCTCTGAAGTCTACTTACTTGCGTGCGAACTGTGAGCTGAATTGCGAGGAGTGTGTGTGTGTGTGTGTGTGTGTGTGTGTGTGTGTGTGTGTGTGTGTGTGTGTGTGTGTGTGTGTGTGTGTGGTGTGTGTGTGTGTATGTGTGTGTGTGTGTATGTGTGCGTGCGCGCGTGCGTGCGTGCGTATGTGTGTGTGATTTTTTTTTTTTTTTTTTTTTTTACGTAAAAATGAAAATTTTAATATGGTGTGTGTGTGTGTGTGTGTGTGTGTGTATGTGTGTGTGTGTGTGTGTGTGTGTGTGTGTGTGTCTGTGTGTGCGTGCGTGCGTGCGTGCACACACGCGCGCGTGCGTGCGTGTGCATGTGTGTTTATGTGTACGAGTGTGTTTGTGTGTGTATATGTCTGTGTATATGCGTGCGTGCGTGCGTACGTGTGTGCGTGTGTGCGTGTGTGCGTGTGTGCGTGTGCGTGCGTGCGTGCGTGCGCGCGCGCGCGCGCGCGCACGTGTGTGTGTGTGTGTGTGTGTGTGTGTGTGTGTGTGTGTGTGTGTGTGTGTGTGGTGTCCTCCACACGCGCGCCTGAACTCGTGTGTGCCCGTGTGAGTGTCTGTGTTACGTTTGATTTCAATGCAAGTCTTATTTGATTTTTGTTCCCGCACGCGTGTGTATGTGTGCGTGCATTCTCTCTCTCTCTCTCTCTCTCCATCTCTCTCTCTCTCTCTCTCCTCTCTCTCTCTCCTCTCACATCATCATCATTATCATCATCACTAAGGTAATGATGATGATCATATACTGACAATTTGTCATTGTTCTGCTTCTTCTTCTTTGTCTCCTTGTTGTTGCCGTTTTTGTTGTTGTTGTTGTTGTTGGTTGTTTGTTGTTGTTCTTCTTCTTCTTCTTCTTTCTTCTTCTTCTTCTTCTTCTCATCATTATCATTGTTAAAGTTATCATCATCATCATCGTCATCATCTCATCATCATCATCATCATCATCACCATCATCATCATCATCATCACCACCTTCATCATCATCTTTGTGCATGTTTGTTGTTTTTCTTTGATTATCATTATCATTCG
>JADBJO010000366.1:35000-37500 GCA_016801955.1 Conus betulinus | reverse complement strand
AGTTCTTTCACAGCTGGAACGATGATGGGCTCTCCAAAGGCAAACGTCAATGTTGGCAAAATGTGAAAATCGAGGAACGGACGGACGCCCACTGAATTTAAGTAGACGGCAAGTAAAACAATTTTCTACAGCCTATATCGAATCTTATCAACGCAAAAATAGTCTTCGTTATACCTGGGTAGATGGCTCCAGCAGCAGCGTAGAGTGTAATGTCTTTCAACGAAAAGAGGACTCAAAACTTTGTTTACTGCCTTAAACATATATTAACTAACTTTCACATTGAAGGGAACATGGGGAAAGAGGTTTCTCTGAAGAACACCCGACTGCTATTCATGGATGACATAGAACGTAGTGTCTGTACGAATTTGAATGTGACAGTGTGCCAGGAAATTCTTACGTAAAGAAGAGAGATGGGCTCTAAAACCCAGATTATGAAGAATACTAGATTTCCATATTGTAAACATCATATTCCAGTGAAAATAAAAGACGGTTTACAAAAATGCTATTTGATTATGGAAGCGTTGTAAATGATAGTTTCTAGACGGTGATAATGGTCCACTATCAAGCACTATTCACAAAAACCACTCAATTCTACAGTCAAAAGATCATCACTTTCCGTTTCCATGTATATCAAGAGTTAGCCATTTTCCCCATCAGTTTCCAAATACAACTGGTTAGAACTATTAGAATGTATACATTGCGACTTCTCGAATGATTTCTGTAATTCAAAATGGAATATTGCGAATTTCCACCAGGAATGCAGACATAATCACGTTGTCCAGGTTTGATTGTAGACTTTTTAAAATAATGAGGAAAAGGCTTCAGGAAGATATTCAAAATATGCATGACCAATTTCATAAAAGCCAGGAACACATTTTTACATGTCTGAAGAGCTGATATGAGCTCACTGCAAGAAAAGGATAAATTGCAGACTTCACTATGTCAGAGAAAAAGCTTAATAAGAGGTATCTTGTCTGCAGTGTTTATTACAGCAGATTTGTTAGTTTGTTAGTTGAGAAGCGTTATTTTCGATGGTGGAGGCAACAGATAGGCAATTGCATGTTCGTGATCAGGGCGTGTGCAAATACAAGATGCCAAGTAATCAGATTTTTGCCGTTCATTTTCTTACTTTTTGCATACTTTTCAAGCGAGTTATTCTGTTCGATCACAGTGGGGCTGACGCTCCTCCAAGATTAACGTTTGTTCATTATCTGAATTTTGTTCGGAGATGTTGGCTTGAACATTCAGCGACTGTTCAGCGCATAGAGGAGAATTTGTTTTTTTGAAGCGCAAATTAATCCAAGTGTTTTTGACATTTAAGGCCTGTTTAACACGTTTTTGGAAAAGCTGCTGTAGTACAAAAAAAGAACATTTGTTGACGTTTCTGCATAGTCAGAACTTGTGAAACCTCATCTTTTATCAACTTCTTTCGACTGTTTACAAAAAAGGCTCAGTCTGAAAATGGTGGAAAATGGAAACGTTCACGCAAACGATCATGAACAGACCTCTCATTGTCCAGAGCAACGAATGGCTTACATCGGGAAAGGATGTTCGTACTGATTTAATTATGTTCAGTTAGTGGGAAATGGTATATTGCGTTTGTGCACTTGACTTAAATGAACAGGTTACCCGGTTTTGTTTGATCCATTTGCCTGCCTTCGCCGCGTTTGCCGTATCCGTTTTAAAAACAAACCAGCATGGTTGATAGCCCGGCTGTTCACAGTATATCCATAGGCAGGGGGGAGACACATCATCCATGCTACAAAGGTGCCTGTCTCTGACAAGATATCGTCCAGAAGGAGATCCCCTGAGAGTAGACTAGTCATTCAAGCCACCCAGCAGCATGAAAAGGGCGCGAAAGGTTTTTGTTTGTATTCAGGTTGATCAGCTTTATTAGACTGACAGATATAGATGGTGATTAATGTAAAAATAAACAGTTAATGTCCTGTTGAGGATACTCCTTACAGTTTAAGCTTGAAGACAGTCACTGGGAGTGATTAGAATGCATAAAAAAACGTTCAGGTAAGTAACCAGACCTTCCCTAGTCACTCCAAATGTACTGAGTTGGGCTAGTTTGGCAAGTGCATTATGAAAACAGTGAAAGTCGTGTGGTTCTGTATTTGTGTTTGGAGGAGAGAAACTGCTGCTGGCGTTAAGTCTTGGCAAAGAAGCTGTGGCCTCTTCAAGATAGCAGTGATCCAAGTATTTCAGAGCAGAGTAGTTGTATCCATGTTACACATGGATGGTCAGACAGGCGGCAGTCAGACAGTCCCCCTGCGCGTCTTCATCGCCTGTCTCCGAGGAGAAGAATGATTTGAAGCTTCAGATCTTTTTTTCTGGGAATGGTCCCCCAGTACCGTTAGCAGACCTGCCATCAGGCAGAGACGAATAAGATCCTGCGGGAGTAGGGGATGCTTCTTCTTCTTCTCCACCACCTCCTCTTGCCTCCCCGGCCTACATGGTTGTGTAGGGCTAGGTGGGGGGAGGGGAGGGGAACGAG
>JADBJO010000366.1:27500-30000 GCA_016801955.1 Conus betulinus | reverse complement strand
GGTGGGGTGGGGTGGGGTGTTAAGCGCTTTAAAGACACGCCACTTCTGGAGCGAAGTGCGAGGAACCGAAAGAAACATCCGGGTCTTATGGGCAATCTGATGCTCCCTGTTGGCCAGCCATGCAAAAAACTATACCCTTCTTTCTCTCGTCTGTAGCTTTTCTTCGTTTTCATTTTCTCTTTGTAAACTTTGCAAAATCTTCCGAGAGTGAAAGATTGATCATCTCTCATAGATTTTTGTTTCTTTGCAGTTCAGCCATTAGTTTCGTTAATTCTTCTGTTATTTAGCTGGTTGATGATTGGTTGGTTGGCTTAGCGGTCCAGCCTGCTATTTGAGAAGTAGTAATACCAGTCTAAACCAATCCACGGACATGCGAGACATCATTAGCCATGTGAGTGCCTGTTACTTACAATTGTAATCAAAGTTTTGTTTTGAAATGGACAACTAGATGTCCATTCTGTAATGAGTATTGATAATGCAGTATGAATAATAACGTTGGAAAGACACAGGAAAGATAAACATGGCCACCCGCGCACGGATAACACATCCAGTGTTCCACATAATTGCTGATGTGACATTTTTAGCTCCCTAAAGTGATACATATTTGTTATGTGACCTTTGATTTTGTGGAAAGAAAGATTTCAAAGCAATTTTGTTTGCCTGTTAAAAATGTTTTTACCAAGTGTGTGCGTGTGTGTGTGTGTGTGTGTGTGTGTGTGTGTGTGTGTGTGTGTGCGTGTGTGTGTGTGTGTGTGTGTGTGTGTGTGTGTGTGTGTGTGTGTGTGTGTGTTTTAAACATCTGTTTAGGGTATTGACTTTGACGGAATGAGAGTCCTAATATGGCCTCTCGAGGTCGGCTGGGCTGTAAACAGCATGGCCTAAATTGAATTTTAAAGTGACATGAATCAACAAATGCTTTCCTAGGTATACTGTGTGCAACTAACAACAGTTTTGAAGTGAGGCCACTGCAAGGGGACGCTGAAACAAACTTCAAAGAAAAACTACTAAGCAACCAAATGAAATAAACAAATACCAGACAAACACGACGCGTACTATTATTATTACCATTATTATCATTATTATTATTATCAATTTTAATGTTATTATTATTGTTATCATTATTATTGTTGTTGTTGTTGTTATATTATCATTATTATTATTATTATTATTATTATTATTATTATTATTATTGTTGTTGTTGTTGTTGTTGTTGC
The DNA here is from genome assembly GCA_016801955.1 of Conus betulinus. Taxonomy (NCBI): domain Eukaryota; kingdom Metazoa; phylum Mollusca; class Gastropoda; order Neogastropoda; family Conidae; genus Conus; species Conus betulinus. The sequence goes on along the minus strand of JADBJO010000366.1, from coordinate 28,786 downwards.
TGTTCATGTTGTTGTTGTTGTTCTTGCTGTTGTGTTATCATTGTCATTACTACTGTTATTATTGTTTTAGATGCATCGTCTCCCTTCCCAGCAGCCTCGTTTCCATTTCACCTCCATGTTGTCTGTCTTACCTGAAGAAGACCAAAGAGTTTGAAATGCGTCGTAAATTGTTTGTTTCTTTCGATTCGCGGCATTTTCTTTTTAGCTATCGTAATGTCGACTGATTTTTTTTTTTTCGCGTTAAACATACCTATGCTAAATCAAGGGGGGTAACTGACGCATTTAGCACGTTCTGCTATCAACTGACGCGAAAGTCCCTCCAGCTGTAACCATGAGTGGTTTCAATGTGATGCTCTTCTTTCCATTACAAAGACTCCTCTGTCTTCTTCTATGTTCTATAACTTTGTTTAATGATTTTGGAAAAGAGTCAACATTTTTCTGCCCCTTTTCTCAGTGGCATTATTTCCAGCCTTGCTGTCTGTGCTCACCCTGCTCCCAGAACAGCTGCATCCAGGCTCGTCCTGTCGAAGCCACGGCAACGGAAGTTTCAGGGAGCTACCAATATTGGGTCATTATGAGGCAGCCAGCAGAAGAAACATGACACTGCTGCTAATTCATTTTGATGGTGTTCAGTGGTGTTTGTTCTAATACAGCACACGCAGGACATCACCTTCTATGTCTCCCATGGCGACACGATAATACTTGTTAAATTGCAGATAAATTGCAGAACTGGGTTAGTGAGCATCTCCCGAAGATGCCATCAAGTCCATACCTTGACAACCACCGTGGACTTACATAACTACGAAGACTTTGGCGACAACCCAGCAAACGGTTTGGTGGTGGAGAGGAAACTAATACCGAGGTCACCACGAGAGCATGCCATGAAGAACCACATGATTTGCGACAATCGTTTTCTAGTTATAGATGTGATGGTAGTAATGTTCTGGGGTTCCATTCTGATCTCATAGACTATGTTTCTTTTGACAACACATTCCCTTTGATGGTTTTACGACCAATAAATAAGTTTGAAGTGTGAGTTCTAATCCAACATCAGCCACGCCCAAGAGATAGAGACACATAGAGTGTTTGGAAGAAAAAAAACATGTGAGCAGCACTTCAAGAGTGGATGAAACGTTACCTTCTTTCCACTTACACCTATAGCACACTCAACATCTCTGGAACAGAGCCAGCTGGTGCTTAGGAAAAAGAAAAAAAAAAACTGATAAACATTATAGCTCCAGTGGAAGTCTATTCCACAACCTCCTAGCCTCACTGTGTCATGGCAA
>JADBJO010000366.1:15000-22500 GCA_016801955.1 Conus betulinus | reverse complement strand
AAGCCTGCAGCGCTAATTGCTGTGTCGTTACGTGTGTGGCCGCCTTACTTGCTGCAGGTGAACCAAGTCGTGCGCAATGTCACTTCCAATCAGGGAGGGCACTATGAAGAGTCTTCACGGGTGCACTGGGGTGAGAACAAGACGCTGGCGAAAGGGTTTTCCACCATGGTGAAGAGACGTGAAGGAGAAGAAAGTGAGGAAAAGATCAGCTTCACACTTGCTGCTGTCTTCAACTGTCCAGACAGATTGTCATGGCATTTAATGAGTTCACACTATCATTTTCACACTAGGGGAAGTGGTTTTTTTTTTTTATTTTACACTTGCCATTTTGGATCATCTAAAGGTGATATTCAGGAAAGGAAGCAGTTCATGCTCTTCTTCTTCCCCATCACATGTGCAATGCCTGTGCGTCAGTGTCAGAAACGAACACTTTCCATCCTTCAGAAAGATAAAATATACAAACAAATGCGAGGACCTGGACTTCAACAAAATAGACACAAGAGCAGTCTAGCTAGACAAAAATTTGGAGATGGAGCTCAGCATTGTAGCCATTCCAACAAGAGTGCTTGAAGATACAGAAGTGCCGGTCTGTGGGGCCACAGAATCTTTGGTTGCATAACGGGTATACCCTGGATGTCAGGATGCGCACAGAAGTTCCTAATGTGAACGATAATCATGCTTGTTCCCACATCATGAAGGGAAACCAACCGTGCAGCAGCATACATATGAACAAACACACGGGGGGCCTATAAGGCACATGCCCCCATGGTCAAATTCCAAATTTGTTATGTAACAAAAACACTCACTTTGGAAAACATTTAACTTGAAATGGCATAGAAAATGTTGCTCAGTTTCTCTCCCTACTTCTAGGTATGTGATCACATGAAGGGTGTAAACTGTGACATTGTATTACCACTGGTTCCTATTCTTTCCCAGTCGTTATCGACAACCTGAGTACAACGCTGTCCATCAGAGTTGCTTTGCGTACCTGTTGCTGAAGAATAACAACCAAATCAAAAAGTGTCATGCTTGGTTACGCGCGGTACATATGCATTACATAAGATCTACGAATGTGTATCATTTACTTCTCCAGCACGTATGTCCCATATGACCTTGAAAGACTGAATGACATTACTTTTTTTTTGCCGTGTCGTTATTGATAGTGGTGATAAATCCCCTTTCTACATGACCAAATCGCAGTGAACGTCCCAGGTTTCGCAGAATCAAGACTTAAACGTCATAAACGCCCAAGTCCACAAACATAGTGAAGACTGAGAACATCTCAGACCAAACATATATATTCCTCACGCACGCGCATCAAGTAAGCAGGGATTATACCAATCCTAGCCTAAGAAAAAACAAACTCTGGCTGCTCACTTGTGAAGAATCAACACCAGCTGAGCAGTTCAGTGAAAGGTAGGCGAGTTTTTTCCTTCCCTAACCCAACTTTGAATCCTGACCCTATGCGTTTTGATCATCATCATGCAAGTACACACAATTGGGACTTCATGCATCAGTAGATTGTAATGCAAATTGATTTCCAAGAGGAAAAACAGAAGTCCTTTAGAAAAAGAATGACGTCCACTATATACCTACCAAGAGCTACCACGATTTGAACCACGAAACTCACAAACCTTTGAGTGGAAGGATGGACAGCATTCGGGTCTTTTGGCTCCCGCTGTTTGCCTACTGTTGTATCCTTATGGTAGAGCCACAAACCAGCAGCCAGCCATTTTTATATTTTCCCCTGATACAGGCGACCTGATGGACTCAATTTCCGTTCAGCCAGATGGGAGCAGAGATTATCTACATTCGTACCAACCTGTCTTTCTACACGTTAACTTCAAATAGGAAAGGGTAAACTGACCTTACATGAATTAACACAATTGACAGTGATGAATTTATCAGGAAGATGGTCGTTTACAAGTCTTATTTGCTTTTCTCCAGCTAGTGTTAAAAAATGACTACACAATGTTTATGAATATATGTACATCTATATTTATATCTATACATGACTATTTAAACAAACAGTAGTATGAAGACTGAAGATGGAAATAGGCAATGGGGAGAGAAGGATATAGGAAAAAGGAATAACAAAACAGCAACAACAACAAAAAATGGCGAAGGTCTCCCTCTCTCCCCCCCCCCCCCTCTCTCTCTCTCTCTCTCTCTCTCTCTCTCTCTCTCTCTCTCTCTCTCTCTCTCTCGCTCTCTCTCTCTCGTTCATTTTCAAGTTTTTGTAATTGAAATATGCATATTACTTTTTCCTGATGACTTATTCTTATCATTTGAAATAATTGTGGATCTCCAGACTCGCATGAATACCGAACAGACAAAAGTGCAATTATTGTTTACAGAAACAAACGTTACGGCGACGTTGTGGATGATTATAAATACCTTGGTGTTTAATTCATAACGGAGCTTAGGTTTACCTTTTCATACGAACATTTAATGTCTGGAACTGAGAAAGCAGTTGATGATAGTATAATAGGAAGTGTAAATAAGTTTGAAATCATTCACTTCTTATATCTACAAAGATGTTTGCTTTGCAAATCCAGCCAATTGTGCAATAATTATGGGGCTACAAATTTGCGGTATGTTGGGAAATGTCACAATGTAATGTGTGGCTGTGTTTCTGATGAACTAATTTCATGGAGTCTGGTGGAGATGACCAAATGTTTATATGGCGAATGAGATGGATATCCATTTGTTTCAAAATCTCATGTAAAAATGTATTAGGCATTGTTAGCATTAACAGAGGGAGGGGAAACAAGATAGGTCATTGGTTAAAACATATGTCATTATACTGGGTTTAGGTAGTCGTGGAAAGCATTTATGGGCTTCAGACATACAATACTGCTTATTTAGATATTGATTGAGTATATCTGGCATTCAAAATGTGTTAATCAGTTCGTATGCTTCCTTTTACAGCAAGTGAATGTTTATGGCAGGAATGGGACAATCGTATCTACGATTATGACGACAAGGCCTGAAAGACATGGTTCTCAGTGACAGAGTAAGGGTGAGTTCCAATTTAAATATTACAGAGTAACTTTTGACTAAAATGTACTTCTACCATCTCTTTAACTAGGGATGAAAAAGCAACTTTCTAGTACTAATACATTGACATTCATGTTAATGGTTTCTTGGAATTGTCAACACTACTCTAGAACGGCTCACTTTTAATTGTTTTTAGGCTTGCACACCTTGGAGTGCTTGTGCTACAAACCAACAGACAGGATTAAAAGAGGGACTTGCAATCGATTATGCAAAATAGTTAAGTAGACTGACACCATTGGAGTTTTACTTTTACACGTAACTTTAGATAAACAGAAGCATCTAAGGAAATATGTGCTTCAGAAATAAAATGAAGAGAAGTTAAATCTCAGTCCAGCTGGTATCTACGCACTGTTTCTCATAATTTAAGATAGGGTAGTGACAGCGATCTGACTTTGAGCTGTAGTGGTTCAGCAAGATCATGTGGGCTTACCCTAATTTAATGCTGAAGAGTTGAAGAAGCAGAGGGTGTCTCTCCTGCGGGTTGGCATCACCAATTGTTGGCTCCCTCGGTTAGGTGGCTCTTTGTCTGGCATGGATTCCTAGTCCCATCCCGAATCTTCATCAGTGTCCAGGGTGTCTTTAGAGTTTACAACACCTGCTTTGTTCTTGAAGTGCTCTGAATACTAGGTTCAAGAGTCCTCACAAGTGCTGTCTGAACTGAACTTTCAGGCATGTGTGAGGTCTCAGCTGACATAATGAGACAACGCAAAACGGTAGTGTGGTGCACTTAATTTCATTGTCTCCACTTTAATTCATAACACAGGGGTAAAGTTGATTCGAGGCAGTCGGCTTATTCAGTGACACCAACTTAATCAGTCAAAGGGAAAGAACACTTCGATTTTAGTCAAATAACCATGTGGTTGAAGTAATCACTTCAAAGCATTCAGATTATTGAATATATCATTAATCGATTCCGAGAAATTTATCCAGGCATTGGCATGAAAATGCTCTGTAGGTATGAAATGCTCTAGGTATGAATACCTAGTCACATGACTGAGGACTGTAGATGCCACTTACTTTTCTTCTCTGCCAGAAGGGCAGGAACAAATGGAAGTGGAGGCTCAGGTGTGAGAGGACGTACATCACCTACTCTGGGCGTACACATGGATCTATTTTCAGTTTCCCCTTCGTACTTGTATATTACCTGTCAACAGTCTCTTGGTAAGTGTCTGTGCTGAGTTTTACTATTCTTTCTGATTGACAGGTTCCCAAAATAGGGACAGTCCCGCGGACTCCCGGCTGGGAGGTCGTGGGTTTCGAATCCCATCAGAAGTCATGTGGGTTTTTTTCTGCCCCGACCGGCTCTACCCAGAGTTGAGTTTGCTGCGGACTCAGTTGGGAAGACTGGGACCACACAGTCGAGTTTCATCCACTTAATGGATACGTTTCTGAGAGTGTTTGCTCAAATTCCTGACCAACACTGCAGGTGCCTGTATCTCTCGGGCCTGGTTGACGCCGGGATCTATTATGAAAGGAAGCGTAGAGTACAGCCCTGTCATGTAGTCTCAGACCGAGATGGAAATCGGTAGCATCATCTTATCATCCTCATTCTCATCGATCAGCATGAAAGAAATGTCTCAAATTCTGTGGCCCTTCATGCCCTGCTCGCATGGTGACCTCAATTTCGATGTCTTCTCCACGTCTGTGGCCTTGGTTTGGTTCTGTCGGGGTCACCGGTATCGGCAAGTCTATGGGGGCTGTCGCTGGACGGACGTGGTGGTGCCCTCCGGAGGGAGAGCTCACTCACGCTGGCTCCGCGACTAAGTACTTGTCGTCAGTAGGTAGCTTAGCAGGTGGGTGTCCTGCGTATGTTAGATCAGAACAGGCACCACTGAACACCACGAAGTGACTCGGCAGCAGTGCAGTGTCTCCTCCAGTGGGTTGCCTCTTGACTACTTGACATTGACTGTTCCCTGTGGATTGCCGGTGACGGGACTGCGGCGGAACCGACCGGGCTGTGGCTATGGACGAGTGTCGGAATAAGCAGTGTGGGGTGCACTGCCTCTGGGGTGGTGCAGAGGTTGGGACAGCAAAAAAAAAAAAAAAAAAAAAAAAAAAAAAAAAGAATGAATGAAAAATGATAGGGACAGTCCAATCCAAGGCTGAGCGAGACGAGGCCCCAGCTCGAACAGTGCAGCAGAGTCTATTCACAGGTGCAGGAGTTATGAGTGATGTGGATCAACAATCGTATCACTCGACGAGTAATTGTCTTGGCAGGTGATTGTTCCACACCCATCCACCTACCCTCTCTCTCTCTCTCTCTCTCTCTCTCTGTCCAGTCCATGGGGAATTCTTTGGCCGGTTTCATGGAGGAGGTGTGAACTCACTTTGCCACTCTCCTCAATCTGTCTGGTGAGACATGCGGGAGAATCACGCGCTGTAGAGACACGCGCTGGCCTGCCCTTTATTGTGCCTGAGGCCTGCCCTTTATTGTGCCTGAGGTCTGCCCTTTATTGTGCCTGAGGCCTGCCCTTTATTGTGCCTGAGGTCTGCCCTTTATTGTGCCTGAGGCCTGCCCTTTATTGGCCTGAGACAGCTGGTCAGACAGAGTTGTCGGCAACAATCCCTCCCCAGGGTGTAAGGGGGGAGTGTGAAGTGGGAGTACTCTTCCTTTCAAGCCTGCAGACATAGTTTGTGTGTTGTTGGTTGTATATGTTTTATGGTGTGACATTTCCTGTAGTCATTAGGCGATGAGAGAGGTGAAAAACGGGGGGGGGGGGGGGGGGGGGGGGGGGGGGGGGGGGGGGGGGGGGGGGTGGTGGTGGTCGACATGTGCTATATGATGTAACTTGTCAGCATACGCCACAGAGCAAATGGTAAAGGGTGGGGGGGGAGGGTGGCATTATGCAAAACTTGGGAAGGTTCAGCAGTGGTACCTGTAATGTAGCAATACGTACAATCAGATCAGAATTTCGTAATGAGCAATACATACAATATGGAATCTGAAAGGAAGCAACCGCAGGTGAAGTGCATACTGTTGTAACCTGTTCAGCGCTGTACTAGTTTACCATAGCAGTGTGTATGTATAATGGCATATACTTTTCTGTCAATGTAGGAAAGTGCTAAATGAAAACTTGTACATTTTCCTCCATAGATGCAGTAAGAAATTTAATTTCCTCATTTTATGATGAATCCCATAAATTCTTTCTATCAGAAAGCTGGTCTTAACTGGTTGGAGAAATCACCACATTTCCCCCTTCATAAGGGGCAATCACCTATATGAATTAATAATACCACTTTTGTCCCCCTTCATAAGGGGCAATCACCTATATGAATTAATAATACCACTTTTGTCCCCTTCATAAGGGGCAATCACCTATATGAATTAGCAATACTCGCCCCCTTCATAAGGGGCTGTAGCCTATATGAATTAACAAAATCTCCTGACGAGAGCGCTGGCTCGAAACAGATCTGTTGATTTTTAAAACTTCTTTTGTCATACTATTTTTAACAAAATATATATATATATATATATATATATAGATATATATATAGTATATGTATGTATGTATGTATGTATCAGATACTTTTCACTGGCTTTTTTTTTTTTTTTTAGTGGGATTTCGTTGTCTTTTGAATTTAAGATATTACGGTCAGGATTTGTAAAGGTATGATCACGGTGTAGAGTTACTCTTCATTGAAATCTATGCATATTTACCTTTCCAACGTGCATTTGCTACTACAAATGGATTTATAAAAGGATATCCTCTACTTGCGCGGGTAGTCTCTGCCTCTCATTTTCTGTTTCTCCGTGTTATCTATGGCCTGTCTGTCTGTTGTCTGTATGCCTCTCTCTCTCTCTCTCTCTCTCTCTCTCTCTCTCTCTCTCTCTCTCTCTCTCTCTCTCTCTTTTCTTCTTCTTCTTTCTTCTTCTTCTCTCTATCTCTCTCTCTCTCTCTCTATCTCTTCTCTCTCTCTCTCTCTCCTCTACTCTTTACCTTCCCTCCTCCTCTGCTCGCTTGCTCGCTCGCTTGCTCGCTTTGCTCTTTTCCCTGTCCTCATTCTTTCTCTCTCTCTCTCTCTCTCTCTCTCTCTCTCTCTCTCTCTCTCTCTCTCTCTCTCTGTATGCCTGTCTATGTCTTCAACTGTCTGTATGCCTGTCTATCTCGGTCTCTCTCTCATATCTCCCGGTCTTTCACCAGCTCCCCTCCCCCCCCACCCCCTGACTCTCTCTCTCTCTCTCTCTCTCTCGCTCGCTCGCTCGCTCGCTCGCTCGCTCTGCCTCTGCCTCTCCCTCTCTCTCATCTCTCTCTCTCTGTCTGTCTGGCTGTCTGTTTGTATCTGTCTCTCTCTCATCTCTCTCTGTCTGTCTGTCTATCTCTCTGTCTCTCTCTGTCTCTCTCTCTGTCTGTCTGTCTGTCTGTCTGTCTGTCTCTCTCTCTCTCTGTCTGTCTCTCTCTCTGTCTCTCTCTCTCTGTCTCTCTCTGTATCTCTTCTTAT
>JADBJO010000366.1:0-12500 GCA_016801955.1 Conus betulinus | reverse complement strand
GATACCTTCTCCACAATCAGAAAATAGTGAGAGTGCAACAATCTGCGCAACAAGTAGACAAAACAATGTCATGTGCAGTGTGTTAAAGACAATATCCTCCTCCAAAAACTGGTAGGAAGGGGGAAAGATAAGGGAAAGCGGAGGGACGCTGTCTGTCAAGCTTTCTTTATTTTTTATTTATTTATTTTTTTGAGAGTTTCCCAGTGTACACTTTAGAATTTTATCTTATTACTGAAACGGGGGAAGGGGGGCGGAGATGAGGGGGGGCGAGTACGAGAGATGAGGGGGAGCGGGTGCAAGGTGATCGAGAAAGAGCGAGAGAGAGAGACAAGCGAGAGGGGGCAGTCAGTCGAGGTGTGGAGTGGGAAGAAGATGGAGAGAGAGGTGGCGCGAGGGCGAGAGAGAGAGACCGGAGTAGAGAGATGTGAAGAGAGGAGGAGAGTGAGACAGAGAGCCACGAAGGAGAGATGTGGAGATGGAGGAGAGGGATGAGAGAAGAGGGACTGGAGGAGTCTGAGGTGTCAAGAAGCTGGTGCACAAGTTGCAGAGGAGAGAAGCAGGAGTGCGAGTAGCGAGAGGAGAGTGTGATGTGTAGTGTGGGGGTGACAGTTGCGTGTGGGAGAGCGAGGAGGCTAGAGAAGATGGGAGAGTGGAGGGGCAGGCAGTAAGGCGGGGAGTGAGAGAGGGGGGGGAGTTGCGGGGGGACAAGAGAAGAGCCGCGCGGAGCTAGTGGTGCAGGGAAGAAGAGAGTGCGCAGGGTGCGGACGAGGATTAGGGCGTGGCGGAGCGGACGAAGAGAGTATGGAGGGAGAGAGAGTGTCTGAGATGATCGAGAGTGGTGCTGATGGAGAGAGACAGGACAGACAGGCCAGAAAGGACAGACAGAAGGACAGCAGGAACTGAGCTTGTCGGGACAGACAGATAGGCAGAAAAACAGACAGACAGGCAGGCCCTACAGACATACATCAGCCTCCATGACAACTTTCCAAACACTGAAGACTTTTGATAAGAAGCTAACATGAGGTTGGTGGATATGGAGAAGAAGAACCGAGACCAAAACCACAATGAGAGCAGGGCATGAAGGAGGCTCTTTGCATTTCTTTGGACATTCTTCGTGTCAATTATGTGTAATGACAATGATGCTCTAGAGTTCCATTCTGATTTCAGACTATTTGACAGGACTGTAGTCTGTGCCTATTTCTTTTTTTCCATCGCATCTCCCTCTGATGGGTTTGACGACAAACGAACAGTCCTGAAGTGTGAGATCTATACAGCATCAGGCAGGCCTAAGAGATACAGACGCCTGCACGTCTGGCCAGAAAACAAAACGAAAAATTGAGCAGCACTCTCAGAGATGTGACATTTAAGTGGATGAAAGTTTACACTCTTTCCACTTATGCCTATAACTCTGGATCAGAGCCAGTCAGTGCTTAAAATAACCCACAAGCATATTCTTCCGGTGGGGATTCATTCAATCCCACAACTCTTACCACTATTGTGTCATGGCAACTGGTGAGGTATGTTTAAAAGTGTACCTTCTTCTTACTTCTTCTTCTTCTCTTCTTCTTCTTCTTCTTCTTTCTTCATTATCTCTTCTTCTTCTTTCTTCTTCTTCTTCTGCTTCTTCTTCTTCTTCTCAATTATCATCTGATCATCACTGATGTGGCATGAAAAGGGAAATAAATCATGTAATATTCTGCAATGTCTGCATATCAATTCGGAATTAAAGGCTTCATGCTATAGAGACAGGAAACGGAATCAACGAACCAATACTGGTCACAGCAGACAGGATTAAAAAAAAAAGGACAGAATGATTTGATATACTTTATGACAAATGGAAAAGCTTGAAGTGTGAAGTCTACCTCAGGAACAGCCAGGCCCAAGAGATACAGACACCTGCTAAAAAGACCAGAAAAAAATGAACAGCACTCCAAGAGATGCATCAGCTAAGTGGATAAACCTTTACTCTCTTTCACTTACCCTATAGCACATTCAATATCTCTGGACTGGAGCCAGTCTGTGCTATAACAGAAATCGCATAAATATATGCCTCTAGTGAAATTCAGTCTCGAACCTCCATGCTCACTGTCCTGTCACTCACAGGGCATGAAAAGGCAAAACACACCGCATTTCCGTACTATCTGCATATTAAGTCGAAAGCAAAGATTTTCCATGTTGTTGAGACAGCAAAAAGGAGGCATGAGCCAATGTTTGTCACAGCCGATAACACACAAAGACAGGAGAATGAAAAAAAAGGAACAGGACAGAATAACAGAAACGACCCTTTATAACGTGCATAAAATGAGAGGAGAGAGAGAGAGAGAGAGAGAGAGAGAGGGAGAGAGAGAGAGAGAGAGAGAGAGAATTAGTTTAGGAAGGTGGAGGGAGGAGGAGGAAGAGGTGGGGGGAAGCATGACGCACCAAGTGTGGAGATGATCAACAAGCAGCAGGTGGCAAATGATGAAATCATAGTCTATCTGGGCATCAAAGCCTGCAGTGTTAATTGCTGTGTGGTTACGCGTATGGCTGCCATAGCCGCTGATGGTAAAAAAGAGTCATGTTCCATGTCACGTCGAAAGAACGGATATCCCTTTTGAAGAGTCGTTACGATTATACTGGGCCACTGGGGGAGAGCATAACAAAACTAGTTAATGGTTTTTCCAAATGTACCCTGGAAATGTGTAGAAGTACATAGAAAATGCGTAAAAATGTAAAGAAGCAGTTGTAAAGAAGCAGTTTGTGGGAAAACTACTTTCACGGTGGATCCTGTGTTTTCAACATTGTGGATCCTGTTTTTAACATTGTGTATCCTGTTTTCAACATTGTGGATCCTGTTTTCAACATTGTGGACTTACGCCCTTCAGATGTCCTCAATGCATGTGCATCTTCCCAAGTTACTCCCTTATTTCTTTTCTGTTCACTGGCTGCGGTCAAAAAAAACGAGTAGACCATAAAACTGTACTTACTCTGCTTTAAAATCTTTGAATGGCTTAGCTCCTTCCACCCTCTCTGATCTCCTTCGTCTCTAGGTTCCTTTAGGCAGTTGCGTTCTTTACAGACAACACTCTGCTCAAAATCCCTCGATTTCGAACAAAGTCTATGGCGTTCGCTCTTTTCTTTTCCGGATCCCAATTTCCTGGATAAACGACCCAATATCTTTGGGTAGTTTCAAACTCTCTGCCTTCCTTCATGGCATCTCTTACAACAACATTCTTCACCCCCAGCCAAATAGTTCTTTCTTCCCCTTCCATCAAGGACACAAGAAGAACATCAGTAGGCAAAGTTCTGATATCATGATTCACAGCAACTTTCTGAAAACCTTTGTTTTGCTTTCTCCCCCCCCCCCCCCCCCCGTCAATCCTACTCTTACGTTGGATTACCACAGATAGTTTATTCCCCTTCCACAGAGGGATGAAAACACGACAATTTAAAAACTCGAGTCTATCTACAGACGATCAACCGATAAACATGCAGAAAAGGCAGGAAAATATGAGAGGAAAAAAAAGTAAGCAGTGAAAAGGTTAGCTCAGTGACCACAAAACATTAGACATCCCTAAAACATACATATTTAGGTAAGCAAATTCGAGAGAGAGAGAGAGAGAAGGAAGAGAGAGAAGGAGAGGCAAGCGTGTGAGAGGGCGGGGCAAGTAAGTTGGGCGGCGGGCAAAGAAATACAAATTAGATTCAGCAACCTGGGGCGGGAGGAGGCGGGGCCCAGCAACGGCACACCAACATGTGGGGGCCAAAAGTGCAATGTTGGGGAGAGGTACTTGGGTCGGGCAACAATATGTGCAACAAAATAAAATTCCTCAAGTTGGGCAACACGGCAGTGGGCAAGGCACGGGCGAAAGGGCAAGTTTGTCGCAGATCATCATAGGTGCAAAGTGGGGGGACAAGGTGCCATAATGCGGGGGGCCATGTGTCGGGCAATGGCCATGGGCTAAGGCATAAAGCAGATAGAATGGGGGGGGTGCCCAATATGCAGAGGGGGGGCTAAAAGGGCCACTAAAATATGTTTTCTGAGGGAGCGGGCAGGGGGGGGGGCAAATGTTCAGGGCGGGGGGCAATTCTCCACTCGGCCCTGGCTGGGGCAAAGGGGGGCGGCGGCACCAATCGCGCGGGGCGTCAGCGCGGCCAAGTATTTCGGGCAATGTGCTGGGGAGGGCGGGGGGGGGGGGGGGGGGGGGGGGGCCTAGGGCCGGGGGGGTTGGTTATGGGGGGGGGGGGGGTGGGGGGGTTGGGGGGCGGGGGGGGGGGGGGGGCGGGGGGGCAGGGGGGGGGGGGGGGGGGGTGGGGGGGGTGGGGGTGGGGGGGAGGGGGGGGGGGGGGGGGGGGGGGGGGGCAGAGGGGGGGGGGGGGGGGGCGGGGGGGGGGGGGGGGGGGGGGGGGGGGCGGGGGGGGGGGGGGGGGGGGGGGGGGGGGGGGGGGGGGGGGGGGTTGGCGGGGGGGGGGCTGGTGGCGGCGGGGCGGGGGGGGGTGGAGGGGGGGGTGGGGCAGGGGGCGGGGGGGGGGGGTGGGGGGGGGGGGGGGGGGGGGGGCGGGGGCGGGGCCCCGGCGGGGGGGGGTGGGGCGGCGGGGGGGCGGGGGGGTGGGTGGGCGGGGGGGGGGGGGGGGGGGGGGGGGGGGGGGTGGGGGGCGTGGGGGGCGGGGGGGGGGTGGGGGGGCAGAGGAGGGGGGAAAAAAAGAGAAGAGGGGGGCAAAAGGCTTCGATGGCTGTGGAATGGGGGCGGGATCGGCGACAAACAAAACATGTGTGGAGTCACTAAGAACGGGTCAGCGCGGCTGGGGTAAATGATGACCTGAAAGTTTCAGTTTCCTTCTGTTTGGTATTCAAAGTCCTGCAGCAATAAACTAGGTTCCCATGTGTTCAGTTCAGGAGTGGCTGCCATGGCATGGCGGTGTGGTGCGCGCGTCCTAATGGAAGGTGGACAGGTGGCCTTTGAAGACTCTGTATGCTGTCTTGGGTCGACCTGGCATAACAAAATGACAAGCAATCAAACGGTGGGTGCTGGAAATGCGTCACTATACTGGTTATAGATCCAAACATATTGTTCAAAAAAAAAAGCCGGTATGGACCCCTTTACCCTTCTTTCCTTTTTCCCCCATTTTTCAACGAGACCTGACGCAATATTCTTTGGATGGCCTCACTGTTTGTCCAGGGGATGAATTTTGGATTGGTCCCCAAATCAATATCAACATGAAAGAAATTTGAAAATTCCTTGTTTCTGCATTTCTGTTCCTCCCCTTGCTTTCCACCCGTTCCTTCCTGACTTTCTTTCCTCTCCTCTCTGTCAATGTTTTTCTGCTCGTCAGCAGCTGTTGTTGTCACCCAGGGAAAAGGGGGAAAATATGACCGAAAACAAGATCTACAATGCTTTAAGTAATGCCATTGTTGTGCATGTCCAGTTTGGGAGGTTCTTCACCTTTTCGTCTTCTCCTCCATTGTTTTCTGCAGAGGCCAGCAAAAAAACCTTTTAATAATCCTTCTAACATCGCTGTTCGCCACTCAAGACAGTCAAAACAAAACGGTGGTGCAGGAGAGCAGATGATTGCTAGATGATAAACACAGTCTGAAACTGAACATAGAAGGGTCACAGCCAGCACTAACAAACATCTGCAAACAAGTGGCCGGTCACAGAGAGAGACAGAGACTAGAGATGGACATTCTTACACAAACGAGAGAGCGAGAGGGGAGAGGAGTGAGGACGAGAGGGGAGACACGAATTGATGAGCTCGGAGTCTCAGATGCGCTTATTCGCTCATAGTAGCGAGAGAAAAGGCAGTCTACTAGACTTTCAAGCTTGAGACGAGACCATCGCAGAAGGCAGGAGTGATGGAGCTGATAGACAAAGGTGAGAGAGAGCTAGGAGACGAAGACCTTTAGGATCTTGAGAGGAGGACCGAGACTTGAGGAGAGGAGAGAGCAGTGGAGAGAGCTTTCAGGGAGGACTTGGATAGAGAGAGGGAGAGAGAGCAGAGAGGAAGAGACGAGAGAGGAGCGAGAGAGAGAGGGAGAGGAGAGATCTCGAGCTCCGAATGCATAAGATCAAGGATTGAGATTTTAGGCATAGCATCTTCTTCTTCAATCTGTGAGCAGGAGAGCGAGAGCCAGCGAGAGAGCTGAGAGAGAGCAGAGAGAGGACCAGCCAGACCATAACCGCAGACAGGCAACGAACCGAACGAGACAGACCCCCCACCCGAATGGGACCGATAGACAGACGCAAACCGCCTTGCAGCAACGCAGAGGAGGTGCAGTTGCTCTACACCAAGTGTGTGAGAAAATAAACCAAACTGGACAGGTCGACAGCATAGAAATGATGAAGCCTCCTCCAGTACCGTCTGGGCATCAAAGCTTGCACGGCGCCGTTACTTGCTGTGTGCCCTACAGCTAGTTATGCGGTCGCCATAGCTGCTGATGGTGAACCGAGCCAGGCACCACTGTCACGTCCAAAGAGTGTGGATCCTCCTCATGGCAAGAATTACACAAACGGACACCTTCACCTGTGCATACCACACTGGGCCCCTGGGAGTCTAAGAGAACGTTATCCACATCGAAATGGTTTTCTCCTCAAAAGTATTGTTGGAACTGTATATGTGACATGCACAAGAGATACACACCCGAAAAAAATCGACCCCCCCAAGAACCGCGTCTCATGGAGGAAAGAATCCATTTCCCTGCTGTTTTCTTCTTTATCAACAGGGGTACAGTTATACACGTTGCTTCACGATGTGCGTAACCCTGTATGTTCAGTGAGCCACGGAGTCCCATGAATTTCCACGAAATAAGCAGCATGGAAGGTTTCCAGATATCATCATGACACCGTTTCCTCTTCCCTTTCTCATGAGCTCAAATAGAAGGCAGGGGAGTGTGGAGGGCGATGTGTGAGGGCAAGACCATACACCAACGCAGTGTGGACGAAAGAACCCTGCACTGGTAGAGATTATAAACCGCCCACCCCGGTACAGGAATACACGTCTTCACGATACTGGGGTATCCAATTGCCTACAGTGCACTTCTGTGTCGAGTCCGTAGTCTGTGGCCGACATCAATCCATCCAAACCTTGCTGCACGTAATCGTACCACCAACACCCTGTGACCACCCCTCTCCCCATGTCACTTCCAATCTACGGACAGCATTGTGAAGCAGCTCTCACACCAGCCACTTGCCCACTGGGGAGAGACCTGACGCTGTTAACGCCACAAGCTACCCTCTATGACGAACGATCATGCTGCTGAAAAAAAGTCCGTGGGGGAAAAGAATAGTTTTACACAACCTTGCTCTGGCGTAATGTTTGGACCATAATGCACATTAATATGTCATAAGTTTTTACCTGATATCCGTTCCACACAACAGTCAGAAGCGTCCTATTACCTACCACCTATGTCCTTCCCTCCATGATATCTGCATCATCGGTGACTGTTCTAAAAGATGATCACTATAGTGAACCGCCAAGCTCCGCGTGCTTGCCTGTCCCTTTCTGTTTGCAAATTTCTCACTCTCTTGCGATCATGTCCAAACCCTAACACTCATTTCGATCCTCAGCATGACATCGGAGCAAAAACACACCAACAGATGCTAGTCTCCTACTCCTTCAAGAAGATCAGTGACACAGAAGCCGTGCTACTGTGACAAGAGCCTGGGGAGAACATGGCGGGTCAACTGCAACTCCATTCAAACACAGTGGTGGCCAAATGTGTAACTGAGTTGGCAAGCTCGAAGCAGACACCTGCGAAAAATAAAGAACACCAAGCTAGCCCAGTGGTATATCGAGCTAGGACTAAGCTTCTTCAATGAGCGCCCAAAGCCCTATACACCAATAACCCTCCCTCAGCTCCCAAGACCATGGAAAACTAGATACCCACCCTGTTTTTGTGCGTGGCTGGAAGCACTCTTCAGAGTGTACGAAGAATGAACTACTCTCCCGCCACCCCCAACCCCCCCCCCCACCTCCCCCCAGTAATGGCGTACATAATAATCTATTTTCTGCCGTTGCCCTTTGTACTTGTGATTAGCTCTGTCTGTTTTACAAAGTGAATTTAATGTACAATACACCAGATAATATGGCTAAACCAAATTACAAGGCCAGAACACGATGTTGTTTTGAATTTTCAGTTCTTCCTCAGGCTAGATCAAACCAACATTCGTGACAATGAAAAAGAAGACCCATAGCAATCAGTTGCCTTCTCAAATGCACCTCAAGATGAAATTCCACTGCCTTTATATTGCCTGCTTGTTTAGACAGATAAAGTGGATTAAATCCCCCATCATTGCGGCTGAACCTTGACAATATAAGTGATTGCTTCATTTACCTTTACCATCACTGTCGGACGATTGTTTATCTTGATCTGAAAGAATACCGAAAAGATGTAAACACGATCAATCCGCCCTCCCGTGACCCATGGCTCACCTCTCCAGGTTCGTCCATGTTGGACTGGGCAGATCACTATCCTACCTTCTACTCTTCTCATAAATTTTCTTTAAACTTCCACGCGTCGCCTGCCGTCCATACCTCACATACTTTGACATATCTCGTCTCAAACGCTGTCCCGCAACAGAGTTGCGCAAGCATCACACACAAACAAACACAACACAAGACAATACCCCTTCAAAAACCTACCGCCCACGCCCACTGACATAGGCGTGCTGCTAGGTCATTCGAAACAGAACAAGGTGACGTCACAATCACAAAGGGAACCCTCCACGTCGCAAGCTGAACAGGCCAGCAGAGTCTATATCAACAACCCGCGCTAAAGATCTTTAGAGATGGTGTGGATCAACAAGCATATCACTCGACAAAACAGTCGCTATGCGGTGTGTAGACTACGTCGGAACGTGCCCCCCCCCCCCCCCCACCGGCCCACCCACACCCACACTCCTCCTCCACTCCTTTCCCCGCCCTCCCAGTCCATGGGGAGATCTTCGCAGGTCTTTTCAGGAGGTTTGCCTTTCACTTCGCTCCTGTCACCTGCATACTCTTGGTAGACATGTTGTTGTGAGCAATCGTGCACTGGTAGGCCTCTCTTGTGTCGCCTGCATTTATTGGGAGCAGGGGGGTCGGGGACAGTGAGGACACAGGGTACCCTGCTGCGGTAGTCCACCATCGAGAGTGAGGGAGACGGGGGGGGGGTGGGAGGGGGGGGGGGGCGGTAGAGCAAGCGGGAGTTGGTGGTCCATTTTTAAGCGTGGCTGATGTTCATATTGAGCGATGTCGAGTGTACATATGTTATGATGTAGCCTTTCCTGTAGCTGTTTTGCCGAAATGATGAGGAAGGCGATAATAAGAGAAGGGCAATACATAACGTAAACAGTCCATCACAACACTCACGAGGATTTGGAGACGAGAGTGGGAGATCTGTGGTGCACATATGCACATTCTAGTATGTTCAAATGTGGCATGTATATCTACAGTGCGATTGTCGACGGGAGTTGCCCTGGACGATTAGATAGCAATACCTTACCAGCACAGAGTAGATTCCTGATAAGCAAATGTGCCCCATCGTGGTCGTGGAAGGCAACAATTGAAAATGGAAGTACAATGTTCTTTCTAAGCTACTTCGGGGCACTATATATTTTGAGAAAAAAAACCAAAATACCTTCTTCACCCAACGATATCCTCGTGTCGTTGCCAACCATGGAATCCTTATTGAGTCCTCCAGAAACGAAAATACTTCCCT
Organism: Conus betulinus; assembly: GCA_016801955.1. Classification (NCBI taxonomy): domain Eukaryota; kingdom Metazoa; phylum Mollusca; class Gastropoda; order Neogastropoda; family Conidae; genus Conus; species Conus betulinus. The sequence continues at coordinate 2,824 of JADBJO010000366.1, read as the reverse complement.
GAAACTTGTATTTTTTCTCTTATAGATGCCGCAGAAATCTATTACGATGTTGGCATAACTAATTCCATCCATGTTCTTATGGCTTGCTTGACAATTTGGGTCAACTGTTTATTCTATTCTGAAATACCATCATTTTTTTTGGTAAACTTTGAATACTTTCTTTTTCTACTCAGCATGTGGATTGGTCAAAAGCCTATATAATTCTCCGTTTTGCGATCGATTACGACCCACTCTCTCTCCTCCCGCCTCGTCCGACTCTCACCTCTCAATCTGTCTCTCTCCCACTCCATCTTTTTTTTATTTTTCCTTGTTTTACTCTTTTCCCCCTCTTTATATATTCTACCCCATACCCGCCTCCCTCATGTTTGATAACTGCATAAGTTGTAGATGCCAAATTATCAGTCTGAAACGGTTGTCAAGTAAAATCCCTCCTTTTTTAAAATCTGAATCTTCGAAAACCCGTGGTAGGATCTATTTCGCTCAAAACATGTAATATTCCTTTACTTCTAATTGACAATCGTTTTGTGATATTCTCAACCCACGTTCAATAGAATCATATGTAAGGTAGTATGAGGGCTGAGTCCATTACTTCCTGTCACTTGATCAGACATTCGTACTATAGCTTTCTTTCAGCGAAGCAAATTCGGGATACAAGCCATGATGCAAATCTTTATGTGTGACTGAAACTGACATTCTCTGCTCTGAATCTCAGCTTGCTGAGATGTGTGAGCCTGTCCAGATGATTCATCTCTCTCCATCTCTCCCCTCTCCTCTCCCGTCCTGCTCTCTCTCTCTCTGTCCTCATCACCCTCCTCTTGGACTCCCCAAAGCAGCCCTCGACTGCAGTTCCCATATTGTGGATGGGGAGTTATTCATGATACAATTTTCAATATTGGAAAGAGAGGCAGTAAGTGCTTATCTGGAAGAAAAAGACAGGGCTTTGCCGGGCCCATAGCAATACACGAGCCGAAAATCCACTTTATAAGTCTACTGGGCATCTGGGCCCGTGCCCGTATGGTAGGACTGGGTCAAAACGCTGCTGGTATATCAGCAAGACCGACGCTTTTCACTAACGATCACCGCAGCAAGGTTTCCGGATTCTTTTCTCTAAGCTTGTTTATACTCTCCGCCACAAAGTGAGACTGATACATCAATCATTAGTCGTTTTTAAAAACTGTTTCCGTCCTTCTTTCACGACATGTTGGAATTCCCCTTTCACCCACCGTAAGAGAGTCAGAGTTCTTAGTGTATTAAAGTAGACGTATTCTTTTTAAACGACTTATGAAGAAAATTTTTCCCGTCGCTTTATCTTAAAAATAGATTTATTAACCGAGAATGTTTGTCTTCTTGTTAACCCTTTACCAACACACCGTATCTTTAAAACAAGACCAACAAAGATTACTTTCAAAAAAGCTGAAACAATACAAACAAACCAAACAGTCCGTGCCTCATTTTATTTTGAAATCCTATTTGTATAATTCCTCATCTAAAACCACTTTCAGAGTCAGAGAAACAATACAAAACGACTGTCTATTAATAAGATTTTTTGTCCCTTTGTTTTTGAATTTCCCGAGTATTTTTTTTACTCACCCCTTTCAATCAGCTGAAAATCTCTCAAATGAGACCAAACCAATTCCAGAATACGGTCTGGTAACAGACACTTTTGTTCTTCACATTTCCCGAGGATTTTAAAGTTTCCTTTGACGCCCACAAACTCGCGGTAAAAGGAGATTAAAGTGACGCGTTGTTACAGTGTATTAAGCATTGTTCTTCATTGTGTTATTTGTGGATTATTTGGGATATTACTTCCTCCTCTTTCAACAAACTGAAATCCGCTTTCAACAAAAGACAAACAGTTCCACGCTATCAGTTTGCTCAAGAAGACACCTTCTCCAGAGGACAACAGTTCCACAGCTATCAGTTTGCGAAAGAAGACACCTTCTTCCATAAGACACACAGTGCCCACAGCTGCAACTGGATATAAAAAACATCCATATCAAAAACAATGAAAGCAATCCTACAGTGTGTTGAAGAAAACTTCTGCCCACAATCAGACAAACAGTATCTCAAGGGATTTAAGAAGATCTCTTCGTCACAATGAGACCCATGTGTCAGAGACACTGTTTAAGTTAGCTTTACCCGTGCTTCCAGGGTCTTCCATGACCAGTGACTCAATAAAAACATAATATCTTATGAACGGATAGAGCTATGCTCACGAACTCTTAGGACTTTGTCAAACGATCTTGATAGCCGTCTGGTCACCGAAATTCCATATATGGCCACAATAAATATTTACATATTTGTCACGGTTCGCCCATGGACCCAGACGTTGTTAACATAGGTCGCACACATGACCTGTGCCCTCGGATGAGGAATAAGCTCTTGACCCGCTCTTTATCAGGTGTGGGTCTTACAAGTCCCGCATGATTCTGAATAGTGATAAGGCAGTCAGGATAAGTGTGGATAAGCCTCTAACAAAATCTTGGGTTTGGGCGACCCACATGATCAGGTTTTGTATAGTCAAAAATGTCATCTGATAAAATGTTTACAAAAAGGTTATCCTCTCTGCAATCAGTCTATGAACGCCCAATCTAAGGCGCCTATAACAGTATCATCATCAACAATTAAATAAGTAGTGCAACAAATGTACTTTGTTGAAGACCAATACCTTCTCCTGTAATCGGACAAACGGGGGCAAAACCAACATTTCATTAAAGAAGATGCTTTTCACGAACAATCCGCCCCAGGCCTACAAACTGTTAGAGAAGCTACCCTCTCACAATCAGGGATAGCAGACGCTGAAGCTGCAGTTTGTAACCGAAAA
>JADBJO010000365.1:755659-762425 GCA_016801955.1 Conus betulinus | reverse complement strand
TTTATTGTGGGGAACTGGATCACATTCTCCAGGCCAGGTTGGAGGCCTTCTTGCTTAGTGCACTTCTTCATCATAGCTGACAGGCAGACATCTTGTGACATCAAAGAGGAAAGTGGGAAATGGCGTACTGCTTTGCTTACTACTTTGTTTCCATAGTTCCCCGAGGTGGCTGTAAAGAAGACCCAGTCTTGTGCCGTTTGCATACACACCACTCCTTTTACACTCATTCTTATCTTTTAAAGGTGAAGAAGCTTTGTGGTGCATTCCTTGTCATGTACCACTCACTGTGAAACTTTTTATTTTTTGTAGAGTATTGGGACTTGCATTATGTGAGACATAAGCATTTTACTGCAGACTCCATGAAAACTTTGTCCAGAGATGTCCCACCTGATGTGATCTTTGGCTTTCTGAAAGAGATCAAAATTCATCATCTGATGTAAGATATCTTAGAAGGAAGAGTTTTGAAATAGTTTCGGGTGTGTTTTTAGAAAGTGTATTGTAAAGTGTTGTGTAAATGACGGTTTTTTTGTTTTTTGAAAGACCTTGTGGGTTGACTTGAAAGCAGCAACAGCCCTGGTATGACCCTTTGCGGTCGGCTGATCTGTAAGCAACATTACCTTACCTTTTGTTTTCATAGACGGCTGTAGAGTTTGGAGATCCTGTTGGAGAGGCTTCTGAGCACATGACGGTCAGGGCTGAATTGCCTGCTGTTGCAGAGTGACCATTGAAGGCACTGAAAACCAGTTCTGCCAGGGTGGTTGTGAGGCTATCGCCGACACAGGGACTTCCCTGCTTGCTGGCCCCACCAGTGAAATCACAAAGCTCAACAAAGCCATCGGCGCTGTACCGTTTCTTGAAGGAGAGGTGTGTGTGTGTGTGTGTGTGTTTTGTGTTTGTTGTGGTGTGTGTGTTGTTGTGTGTGTGTGTGGTGTGTGTGTGTGTGTGTGTGTTGTGGTGTGTGTGTGTGTTGTGGTGTGTGTGTGTTGTGGTGTGTGTGTGTGTTGTGGCATGTGTGTGTGGTGTGTGCGTGTGTGTGTGTGTGTGTGTGTGTGTGTGTGCGCGCGCACATGTGCAAGTCTTCATCCAGATCTGAGTTCTGATGACACACACAGACATACACACTTAGAGGGAGAGAGAAGGGAACAGAGAGCGAGAGGGAATTTGTGTGAGGGATTCTTTCATTTAATTACAAATTTTCACTTGCAGCTGATTTATCATCGTCATCATTATCATTATTACATGAAAGATCATGTGTCTGAAGTGATATCCTCCAGTTATTATCCAAAAGCAGCATAACTTTATGTGCTCTCTCAATTGTGATATATTTATTTTACCCTCTATGAACACGAGGGTCTGGCTTGATACCTCTATTTATTGTATCCTGTATGAACACGAGGGTCTGGCATAATACCTCTACATTAGCTTTACAGATGCAATTTCACCTCCAGCACAAGTAGAGACGTATCAAATGAAATGAAAATCACCTACAGCAACAGCATGAATGGATGTGGACATGCATAAACAACAGCTGAAGGGTTTTGAAAACACACCAAATGCACACCAAGGGCTGGAGTTTATTTGAAGGTAAACTGACAAGCAGTAAATCGCATTGCAGATCTGTTATGTCTTCACCTTAGCTTTGAGCTGGGAGATTATAGAGTGTTGTCCCTAAAACTTCTTTGTTCCTTGTAAGGAACAATTCATTCGTTTGGACAGTCGATGAAGATCTCCATGTAGTATTTCAGAAACACACGGTTATTTGCCCCAATTACGGAAAATGACACTTTGTGTTTAAAGTAAAGAACTTTGATGTAGGTAAGAAAACTTCCCAAACTCTGGACTGGAGATGAGACACACCCTTCCCCCTCCCTCCTCCTGACATTCCTAAAAAATGACACTCGGGAGGGGGCGGGGAGGGGGGGGGGGGGGGGGTGGTGGTGGTGGTGCAGGAGGATAAGAGGAAGAAGGAACAGTGGTGGTATGCACACGTGTGAAAATTCATTCATTTATTGTGAGGGAAATGGTTGCACTGCATGAACAAGGGGGAGGGAAGTAACATGGATTATTCTCCTTTGTTGCAGTACCTCATCGATTGCAATGTGATCCCTAAGCTTCCCAACATCTCATTCTCGCTGGGGTGGGAAGAAGTTTGCTCTGACCGGGCAGGATTATGTTCTGAAAGTAAGTACAATGATTTGTGCAACAACGGCATCACCAGATCTTTTTGCCAGTACAGTTTATTTTGTACACGTTTGGCGAAAATACTGCGAATACAACTAACAGAAAAGAAAAAATGTGTGTGGAAAAAAATTCTCAAGATTTATTTTCCTGTTGCAGAGCATAGCCATTACAGGGGGGTGGGGGGGGGGGGGGGGCTTTTATCAGAGGGCAACAATTCTTGCTAACTTCTGCGCTTGAAATGGCATCAAGCTGCATCTGCTTCTTCAACAACTTGCCCTGAAACATTAAAAAAAAAAAAAAAAAAAACCCTGGCAAGAAAGCAAGAATTTGTACAAGGTATGCTGAAGAATCAAGTTTGAAAGTCTTTTGTGTCAGAAAGAACCTATTTTTGCCTGTTGGTGCAAGATCAGGTAAGAATTGTTGCTCTTTGGTCAAAGTCCCACTGCCAATATTAAAAGTTAACCATGAACTTTTTAACGTAAAAGTTTTTTTTTTTTTTTTCTTTCTGCTTTCTCCATCTCTCACTCACTGTTTGTGTTTCCATCTTCCCCATTCCAGGACTTTCATACTGGATGTTTCTTTGGATCTTTTTTTTCCTCCACTTTTTTCAAACTTGGATTTGGCTTTTCACCCCTCCCAGGTGTCGGAGTTTGGCGAAAGCATCTGCCTGAGCGGGTTCATCGGGCTGGATGTGCCTGCTCCCATGGGCCCTCTGGGATTCTGGGCGACGTGTTCATCGGGACCCTACTACACCGAGTTTGACCTGGCCCATAACAGGGTCGGCTTTGCCAGAACTGTGTCTGCCGGCAGATCGACGCCTCTGCTGTTTTCCCCCAGAAAGGCATTAACAAGGCATTGTCTGAAGAGTGTGATGCAGTGGAATTCTGTTTTAGCAGGAAGGAGAGAAGTACCCAGTGTGTAGGCCCTGCATTCAGTAGTGGAACTTAGTCTGCCCCACAGTCTTTCAAAGTTTTGAGGGTTCAAAGGGAGGTAAATCTAGTAAAAGGAAAGAGAACAATGTTTCAGAGAAAGCATATCATTCAAGAGAGGGGGTGTTACTGAGACAGGTTTGTAATGGGGAGGTGACAGTGTGTAAAACACAAATTCTGCCCTGATACGATCTCCATGACCAGTTGGTCTATAAACGGAACATGACAGTGTAAACGAACATGACTTGTATAAGACAAAGATCTTTATCTGTCAGTGTCTAATCAGAGAGGCGTTTCAGAATAGGTGCTTTTGCTTTGATTGTCATTTTTTTTATCCTCTAGTCTTTGACATTAATGCCATTTAAAAAAAAAAAAAAAAAAGGCATGCATGTCATAGCATCCTGGTAATTTTTAAAATTTTGCTCGAGATTAGAAAATTGGTGAAATTTTTGTCAGCACTGTGCGAAGTGTTTACAGTTTGAGTATTGAACAGATAATGTAACTGATGTGTTTGACTAATCAGTTGAGATCTGCATCCCACAGTGGGGTAGGGAAGGGATGCAGGATGGGATCCGTTGCTGTTCATTTGACAGTGGGGTAGGGAAGGGATGCAGGATGGGAGTGTGACAGGATCCGTTATTTCTCAGTGTCACTTTGACTCATTTTCAGTGCATACCACACTTATTTCTCAGTGCACACTCATTTTCAGTGCATACCACACTTATTTCTCAGTGTACACATTTTCAGTGCATACAGTGCACTCATTTTCACACTACCACACTTATTTCTCTCAGTGCATACATGAGGTAATAACGTCCAGTGGTAAGGTTTGCTCTTGCTGAGCCAGTGTCTTGCCAGTGTGAAGGGTATACCCATGGGTAAGGTGGTATACCAAATCAAAACCTTCCCTGTCCCTGTACCAAGTCTAGTGATCTGTCCCTGGGTGGTTTCTGGTGGTGGTGACGCCCCAAAGGACTAGCTGGCTTTGGCTCTCCTTAACACAGAAGTAGGCCCCAGAATATTTTTTGAAAAATGAAGCCCTGCCAAGGGGAGTTGGTGTTCGAGCATATTTGATGAATGGGAAGTGAATTTCAAAATTAGCATATTCACTGAAACAGAAAGTCCATACAAATTTAATCTATGCTTTTTGCAAACATTTGATGAATGGAAAGCGATCTTTTAAGATCAGCAAATTAACTAGAACAGGATTCCACTGAAATGGTTATTCAAGGAATCATGGATGGATTTCAAACAGATGATGTTATTGATTTGATCTTACTTCCTGGTAAATGCTGCTTGTTTTGATGGGAGCTTAAAGAAAACAGACTTGTCCTAACAACATATAAAACACAGGAAGGCAAAAGGTAATGTAACTGAGAAAAGAGACCCAATTACTCCAGTGCACCACAGGTAAATGTGACATTAAATGGTGTAACTGTTGGGATCTTTTTTTTTATTTTTTTTTTTTTTTTTTTATTGATTTCTCCTACAAAAATTGATAGAAAATGGTATAACTGTAACAATTTTTAAAATTTATATTTTCTCTTGTCAAATTTGAAGTTAATTTTTTTTTTCTCTGGCTTTTGAAAGTACAGCTCTGCTGGCAGGAAGTAAATTAAGGAAAGCTAGACTCCTATTGCCCAGCAAAATACAGAGCTATTTATGTCACATTCTCCTTTTCAAGACTTTCGGAGAATGAGGTGTTGGTCAGTCTGTCTTCATTTCTTTTTTTCTTTCTTTTTTTTTTGTTTATTTAACATCATCGGAAAAGCTGTCTGTGGCATTGCTCTCATGCTGCTCTTTCCCACTGCTCCATCCACAACCACACACAGGTTGAACTTGTTGCAGCCCCTATGCCAGCAGTTCAGAAGGAGCCACCAGTATCATGTTGCCTGGAAGCCAGCCGGTCTGTCCCTCTCTTTGATTTAAAAAATTTTTTTTTTTTTTTTTACAAAGTTCAGTTTCATACTTTTCTTGTGCCAGTTGTGTCTCAGCTCCGGTGACCAAATATAGTGTTGATATGTGAAACTGCCTGAGCTCTCAGAGGTTCATTTCATAGATGCTGGGGGAATCCAAGTATCACCAGGAATGTGAAATTTGACAGTATATACAAGTGCCGCAGTCACGTGCTGGCCTTACAATCGGTGACATCATCGAAGCGCGCGTAAACAGAAGCATGTGTCTCAACATGGTATTGACGAAAAGCTTCTGGTTTAACATCCAGAAGAGATGCTGATAAGTGAGCAAGGGAGGGAAAGACCTGATTCTAAGACTGCACCGGCCCCACCAGAAGTACAGCATATTAAGATGGGAAGTGAGAGGCTTTCATTACATTGGGTGCAAGGAGATTCGAACTGACAACACCTGTGGGCCAGCTGGGTGTTCCACCACTGGGTCTGCCAGCCACAAGGCCTTTGTTGTCATTCAAAGCCCATCTTGCACTGAATTCAAGCAGATCAGCGATCGCTCGTTCTTGGTTTTCATTGTCCTCAGTGTTGCTTAACTTGCCTCTTGTACCGAATTCATGAAAGTAAGTGATTGCTCGTTCTTTGTTTTCAGTGTCCCGAATGTTGTTTATCTGGCGTTGAAGTTATCTGCCCTGGTTTTGTTGGGGGCTGTTTGTTAATGGACTTGAATAGTACAAAGTGGCAACATCAGGTATGGGTTTTCACTGTGTAATCAGCAGTTGTGTGATGACTAACGGTTGTGGATGATTGACCTGCCTTGGGTTGAGTTTGAGAGTTGATGTCAGATGGAGAGAGAGGGTTGTTGGTATGTATGGTGTGAGATGATTGGTGCACTCGTCGACTGATGATTTGGGAGATGTTGGTGCACTCAAAGAGCTGATGATGTGGGAGATATTGAAGAAATATGTTTGACATGTATTTATATAAGATTCATCTGACTTTAAATGTTTTCTTCTAAATGTTACTGTTTTACAGTCCTATAGTGTAGTGGCTGTAGAGACAGATAAGCATGAAAATTTCACGCATCTTCTGCCGCCTCAAATGTCCTGGACCTGAATTTGGTTCCTATTTACCACTGGGTGGACGGAAAGGGTTTCCAAGCTGACCCCACAAGTGATTGGAATTGACATGTGTCAGCTCGGCAGTCAGACACTTTAACTGTTTGATTGCTGTTCCTCTTCACTCCTTCTCTCCACTCTCCTCTTTTTTTTTTTTCTTCTTTATGCATTTCATGGTAAATGTTTCATGCAAATTCCGTTCTGTGCAAGATACAGGTGATTTAAACACTCATGTTTTGAATGTGTTGTGCTATAAGATACAGCTTGCTTCAATTATTCTAGATGTGTACAATGCACAGCTGACTGGAAATGTTTTGATTATGTTGTGTGTAAGATACAGCTTGAAATATTTTTAATGTGTATGGTATATACAGCTAACCTGAAATGTTTCAGCATGTTGTGTGTAAGATACAGCTGACTTGAATTGTTTGTTCCCGATGGGCTGGTGACAGTTATGTGAAAGACTGTTGGGAGGAAAAGATCTAAATTTTGTTTTGCTCATGTAACAAGGGGTGAGGTCATCAGACATGGGGATTGGCAAACAACAGTCTATGACTGCCCACCATGTGAAGTGTTGATGATGTGTTTTATATTACAGATGCCTGTAAAAAAAAAAGAAAAAAAAAGCTAG
>JADBJO010000365.1:733159-748159 GCA_016801955.1 Conus betulinus | reverse complement strand
GTTGTTGTTGTTGATCTAACATGATTTTGGGATGCTGAATCCAAATCCGTTGGAGGCCACTTCGTAAATGTTGAGCATTTTGAGTTATTGCATAAAATCCAAGATGGCCGCCACCAGATTTGTAAACTGCAAATATAGAAGACACATGATGCCTGATTGTGATTATTTTATACTGAATTTTGGTTTCAATCAAGAAAATTATTCAGTTAACCAGAATGATTTATAGTATTTAAATTTTTTTTTTATCCCAATTTCAGTATGCTTTATCCGATTTTCGCTTTTCCGAAATGGCTGCCATTGGAAGAAAAACAGTGCCTTTATTTATTATATTTAGCATGCAAAATCAAATCAGTGAAGCCGACAGTCTAGACAGAAAAAAAAATGCTAAAAGGAAATAACAAGCCTTCTGTCCTTCCAAAATTGTAGCAGCAAATAATTAATGGTTGCATGCGTAGTATAATCAAATGCATACATGTACAAAGTTGATTCGTGTCCAACAGGATCTGGCCTAAAAAACGTATAGTAATAACAGTCGTAGTGATTTATTTTTCTTACAAGTACTGTCTTATTAGAGAGAGTGAATGAACAGCGGAAACTTTAGAATCTACAATATCAATGATCAGTCATATTTTCACTTACACGCATTATTACAGACGCGCATGCATCCACTTACAGAGAATATACTCAGACACATGCACGCATACATTCGAGCACACACACACACACACACACACACACACACACACACACACACACACACACACACACACACTCTCTCTCTCTCTTTTAGTTAAGAGAGAGAGAGACAGACAGATAGATAGAGACCGAGAGAGAGAGAGAGGGGGGGGGGGGGGGGGGGGGTGGGAGGGAGAGATTGGAGAGAGAGACAGAGAGACTTACACAAAGTTGGGGGGGGGGGGGGGGGGGGGGGGGGGGATTCTGGGATGACAGTGATTGTCAACCATGGGGGGACATACATAACGGGTGTGTGTGTGTGTGTGTGTGTGTGTGGGGGGGGGGGGGGGGGGGTTGAGGGCGGGACATTCTGGAATACCTCCCCAGGGGGGACGCGTCAGTATACCCAAGACGTTCCCCGGGGGGGCATTCTGGGGTGGGGGGGGCAATCTGGGGTGTTACACCGGTATTGCAGGTCAAAGCGCCGTTTCACACATAGCATAGCTGTAGCCAGCACACTGGAAACAAAAACGTTTCAAATCGGCTGTATCTTATACGCAACAGTTAAAACATAACTGGTGTTTACATCACCTGTATTTTACAACGGCGCACCCAAACCATTGTTTACGTGAAACACATCAGCCATACATGTAAAAGAGGGACCTGCAGTCAGGTGATTAGAGCGGTGACTGCTGAGGCGATAAGCCACAAACGGGATTTTGCACTAAAACATAATGTAATCCATGTCATCGTGTTGAGGCCTGCCATAAATTTGAGCCAGCATTTAATGTTAAACTGAGAAACGATCCAAGAAAACAATCCAGCTGCGCCAGTCTATAAATGCTCGAGTCCTTAGGCAAGACCTTGGCGCATTAATTTTTGGTGTGCAGCCTGAGCAGACGATCGAACTACTCGTCGGGCCAGAGTTTTCAGCTCAAACACACCCATTCCATCTCCCAAGCTGTAAAGAGGTACCTGATTCAAAGCGGGGAACGTTTAGGCGGCAGAAGGAAAAGTGGTGAACTTTTAATAATTCGCTGCCAAGTGACTATAGTAGGTTATGGGACTTTTTGTTTACGACTAAACATTTATGTTAGCTGTGTTTTACAAATGAATCTATTCAAAAGCATCTTTTGAAATAATATCTCCCAAATCATTAGCCCCACGAGTACACGCGCACCAGTCTTAACACCAAGCATACCGACAACGCTCTCATCACATCTGACATCAACTTCTGGTCGTATTCTAGACATGTGACAGAAGGGTGTGTGTATGTGTTGTTGTTGCTGTCTTCAATTTAACGTCTTTTCCACATTAAGTGATATTAGACGAAGGGAAAGGATTTGGAGAGGGGGAGCATGAGGAGGAAGTGGGTGGGTGGGTTATCTTGCAATCAAATACAAAAAAAAAAAAAAAAAAAAAAAAAAAAAAAAAAAAAAAAAAAGAAACAAAGCATCTTTACAATCTTTACAATACAATGAAAAAAAAATATGGAAAAGCCCACTTTAAATAACTATTTTTGAATCATAACACAAACTGTAGCAAATGTCCCATAGCACTGCGTAGTAAACACTTCGCAAAATCAAACAACAAACTAAAATTCTGAAGGATGCTGTCAAGAGAACTTTCAGAAACAGCCTGTAAAATAGGTCTCAATCTCTGGTATTCCAGAAGAATGTGTTGGTTTGAAATTTGTTCACCGCATAGACATTTAACATTCTTGCTGAATTTTGTTTTTGAAGGCATTAAGCTTTATCCTATAAGACATCGAAGTAATGTGCCTACATTTGAAACTGTTGCTATAATTCACAACTATTTTGTTTGTTTTAAACCAACCGAATTCAGTAAGAGACCAGAGAATTTCTCCTTTCTATGGAGAGGTTTTTGAAACTATGTTCCACGATGCTTGCTCCAGCAAATGATACCCTTCTGTAACGGATAAAGGAATGTTTATTTCTATAGATTCCCTGTCTTGCCTTGCACCTTTTTTTGCGGCTCTATCAGCACAATCGTTTGAATATAATCCAACATGTGAAGGAACCCAACAAAAAGTTATACTGGTTCCCTTTAAACTTAAAATGTTAATCATTTGATTGATTTCTATGATAATTTTGGATTTTTTTCTTGTAATCAAATGAACGTAAAGCATACAGTATGGACTTAGAATCGACGCGCAGAATAAAATTCGAAAAATGTTCAACGGAAGATCAACTATGTAATTAAGAGCCATAAGTATAGCAACGAGTTCGGCAGTAAATATTGATCGATTTTTACCAATGAAGTATGACTTTTCTTTTTTTAAAGCTGGTATAACAAAACCTGAACCAGCACGGTGATCATCTAACAGTGAGCCATCTGTGTATACCTTTAAATGATTTGGGTATTTATTTTCTAGGTAAAATCGGACTTCACTTTGCATGATATTTGGATTCTCATTCTTCTTCACATCAGTGTAATTGATATCAAAATGTGGTTTATTTATCTCCCAGTTAGGGTAAGGAGAAACTACTTGCTGTGCATCAATACACTGTGGATTTATTTCCGACTCTTTAAATAAGTCTGATACATATGAGCCAATTGGCATTAATGAAGATATCTGTCTGGCCCGTTTAGGAAAATTTATTTCTGATTTTATTTGTACTTCTTCCGAGACAAAGTTGTCGGGTGTTGAGGTCCTAAGAACGTACTTTGCACATGCAAGATTTCGATATTCGTCCAAAGGCAATTCTCCAATTTCTTTATAAGTTCCAAGGTTGATGCGTGAAAGGGTACACCAAGAGCAAACCTATATCCTTTGCAATCGATGCTTTGAAGTTTCTTAAGTAAATAATTTGGAGCACTAAAAAATATTTCTTGTCCATAGGACAATTTTGATCGAATAAATGTTGTGCTAAGATGTTTCAAAATTTTGCTGTCTTGTCCCCAGTATTGTTTACTTATACTTTTAAAAAATTTAAGCATTTTCTTGCTTTAGTAACAATATGGTTGATATGAGTGTTCCACGTTAGCTTTGTTGTAAGAAACAAACCCCAAAAATTTTACTGAATCCTTGTACTGAATTGTTTTGTTTTCAATTTTAAACAAAGGTAGCTCAGCAGGATTACTACCATTATTGAAAAGCATCATATGAGTCTTTTCTGAAGATAATGCAAGACCACTTGTGACCATATAATTGTTTATTTTATCAAGTTCCCTTTGATATAGCTTCTTGATATAGTTTAATGCCCTTTTAGATGTATTTCTTTTCATTATAACATTCATCCATATACAGATATCATCCGCATATTGTACTAATACTACATGTTTTGACAAATGTGAGGGGCAAATCGTACATCAAGATATTAAACAACAGAGGTACAATTACGTGTGTATGTGTGTGTGCGTGTGTGTGTGTGTGTGTGTGTGTGTGTGTGTGTGTGCGTGTGTGTGTGTGTGTGTGTGTGTGTGTGTGTGTGTGTGTGTTGCTACTTCGCTTCGAAAGCCACGGAAACATGCACGCACAAGTTCGGTAATCGCGCTTTTACACATGTCGACACTATTAGCATTGTTCCTACCGTGGGGTAGTTTGCCATATGCATCGCAAGATTAGGTCTGTAGCCAAGGTGCTCTTTGGGATCGTCTTTCCTGCCCCCACAGTTGTCACCTGCCAGGACCACAGCTGCGCGCTCGCCTTTTCATGCACAGATTCCGGTGTCACGAAAGACACTGCATGCAGCGACACATCTTGGGCCGCATTGAGGTCGGGACTATGATAATTTTTTTTCTTCCATTGTTAGCCTGCGTACTGTAACAAGAGTACTGGGTGTTGTCGACCGATAGTAGCACCTCCCCCGCCCCCCTCCCTCCTCTCTCTCACTCTCTCTCTCTTTCTCTCTCTCTCTCACTCTCACTATATATATATATATATATATATATTTTAAAAATACTGCTAAAACGCCTAATAAAAATCTTAAGGTGCTCAACCCCTTGGGGAGCAACATCTGTTAAAAATAGTATGATAAAAGGAAGTTTTAAAAATCAACAGATCTGTTTCGAGCCAGCGCTCTGTGCAGTAGGCGCCCCAAAACCATCCTGACGAGAGCGCTGGCTCGAAACAGATCTGTTGATTTTTAAAACTTCCTTTTATCATACTATTTTTAACAAATATATATATATATATATATATATGTGTGTGTGTGTGTGTGTGTGTGTGTGTGTGTGTGTAGGTGCGCGCATGTATGTAAGTGTATGTGCGTGCATGCGTGCGTATGTGTGTGTGTGTGTGCGTGCGTGCGTGCGTGCGTGTGTGTGTGTGTGTGTGTGTGTGTGTGTGTGTGTGTGTGTGTGTGTGTGTGCGTACGTGCGTGCGTGCGTGCGTGCGTGTTTGTGTGTGTCGGTGCAAATGAGAATCCTGCACGAGACGCGACCTCGCGCTAGGATCAATTGCAATTGCAGTTCGCAGCGGGGTGTGGGGGGTGGGGTGGGGGGGGGAATCGACAATTGCGCCCGTGTCATTGAGTTGCACCTGTGCATACGACGACGATGCGATCTGCGCCGGGTCGACTGCCAGTCACACCAAAGATCTTCAAGCGGAACCAGTCAGGGGGTGGTAGTCTCTCTAACTGGACAGCCGCCTTTACGAAAATAAGTGTAGCATCCTGGGAACACACCCGAACAAAACAAAACAAAACAAAAGAAAACAAAAGAAAACAAAAAAATGAAGAGAGATGACCAAACCAGCCCCAGTCATAAACTAACCCCATCCGACAAGAGATTTCAATGATGAAAGTGGACGGTGATCTGTGAAACAAGAGTTCTCCATTGTTCATTTCTGAGCCACTTATGTGTTCAGTTTATTTGGAAATGGCTTTAAAAACGGAGTGACTGAGGGCGGAAAAAATGAAGCAAAATTTTGAAAGAGAGGGGGGTTAGTTACTGCCAAGGACATAGACGGAAACGCTTCCGTCCGGCGGCCATTTTGATCGTGTGCCGACTATGAGAAGATACGTGGTTTCTCGTTCTTCGTTTTCACTGTCCTAAATGTTATTTGTTTTTGCCTGAAGAAGACCCAAGAAGTCGAAATGCGTTGTGTCTTGTCCTGTGCTTTATTTGTCTATGTCCTTGGCGATAACTAACCCCCTCTATTTCTAAATGTTTTATTCATTTATTATTTTTTTTTTTAAATAATAAAATCAACTACCCATCAACAGCAGCAAAAAAGACTTAAACCGCAATTTCCCATTTAAAGTTCTGTATTGCCCTCATCGTGAAACAGTTACACGCAAATAATTCCTAACAAATACCGCTTTGGCAGTCAGTTATCTAGTACACACACACACACACACACACACACACACACACACACACACACACACACACACACACACACACACACACACAGACAAAAAACTTGAAGAAAGCAGCTCTCTCAATACCCTACCACCCCACCCCCCCCCCCCACCCCCTCGAAAAAACAAAACAAAACAAAACAAACGAAAACAACAACAAACAAACAAACAACTATAAACAATACAGGTGTTAAAATGTTCATACGTGGAACGGAAAATATATGCAGCAATGTCCAAGGAAAAACAAACATAACAAGGCAAGTCTGGGCTTCAAATGTAACAACTGTACCTTTTCGTTCGGACTACTGCATTGTTACATTTCGCGTCGCAATCCGTGTGCACGTAGTGTGGTGGTGACTGCAAAATCATTATATAGCTACACGTTAGTAGTCTGTTTCGCTCAACTGCCTCCCGCTGGTGGTGCTTCTGGGTTCCCGGACCAGGCGATTTGGAGACTGTGAACGCGGGTGAGTCTCCTCTTCTTCCAGTGTGCGAGCGTGCGCGCGTGCGTGTGCGTGCGCGCGTGTGTGTTTGCTGAAATCCTTCTTCATTCACATAAGGTACTCTACATTTGGTGGCTGATTTCAAACTCATGTGTGTTTCAACGTTAGGAGCAAAGCAAAGCATTTGTGTGTTCGTTGATTGATAATTGAGTTAACCACAAATGACTCCATAGGCTAAATGTGTCCTTTAAAAAAAATGATAATAATTTCCTTACCTGGATAGTTTGATGGCTTGATAACAACACACACACAAGTGTGTGCGCGCACGCGTGCTTGCGCTTGTGTGTTGGTTTGTTTGTTTGTTTGTGTGTGTGTGTGTGTGTGTGTGTGTGTGTGTGTGTGTGTGTGTGTGTGTGTGTGTGTGCGCGCGTGCGTGCCAGCAAACGTGTGTGTGTGTGTGTGTGCATGTGTGTGTGTGTGTGTGTGTGTGTGTGTGTGTGTGTGTGTGTGTGTAAGCGCGCGCGTGTGCGTGTGCGTATGCGTGTGGTGTGTGTGAACATATGAGGGAAGTTGGAGCTGAAAATGTCATTATCGGAGGTGATTGGAATTTGGTCCGTGATTACTCTTTGGACAGTTACAATTATAGACATAAGAATAATCCTAAACCACAAGAGCAAGTAGGAAAAAAATGACAGGCGTCCTAGCTAGGTTCAACTGACATCTGGCCTGAATCAAATTCTGAATTACGTAGGTATACTTGGAGAAGAAATGACCCATGTCAGCAAAGTGATTTAGATTTCTTTCTTATTTCCAGTTGGTTGTGTTACCACGTAACAGACTCAGACATTCTTACCAGGATATCGACCTAACCACTCCTTAATTCGAGTAACTTTAGAACAGGTAGAGAGACAAAGAGAGACGTACTGTGTAAATTCAATAGTTTATCAGTAAAAGACGCTAATCAGATAGAAGTAAACACTGTCATGCAACGCTGCCGTATTATCACTATGAGCAGGCACAGATTCCTAAATCAGAAATCCAGTTTTGTTTATTTCTGACCCAACCGTTTTAAAGATACATTTGCTATATGAAAATCAGAGGCAAAGCTAGGCCCTAGAAGAAAAAGAAACACCCGAAGTTGCTGGGGAGGACCCATAGAAGCACTGTCTTCACTTGGCTTTAGAGCAGTCCTGTACCACCCTTGGAGGCCTGCAGTGTGTTGACGATGGGTATAGGCACGCGCTGGACACTCCATTAAGGTATCAAGGGACATAACTGCTCCTGAACAGAGGTAAATCAGACTACAGGATGCAACTCATAACAGCCTTAAAGCAGCATCCCCCATGGGTGTACCAGCCCGTATTTCATGACTGCAGAGCCCACCGGCGAAAAACCACCACCTCCAGCTGTCGAGCACACCCCACAGACCCAGCCACCCCTGCCACACAGACAGATGAAGACAGTGCCACTCCAGACACAGCCAAGCTTTCGCCATACGGTCTTATGTGCCCTCAAGAGAATGCAAAGTTGTAGTCTTTCCCACTGTCAACAGGACTTTCCCTGTGTCAGTGGGTCTTTCCTCACCGTCACTGGACCTTTCTCCAGGGTCAGCCTAGTTAAGGCAAAGAAGAAAAAGAAACACCCGAAGGTGTGCTATATGAAAATCAGAGGCAAAGCTAGGCCCTGCATCGTACGCAACGACGAAGAAAAGGAAGGACACAGAAAAACAGAACCGTCTTGAAAGTAAGGGAGGGAAAATGGTGCTGCCTGAACGAGAAAGACTGGAACTTGAAAGCGTCGGGAAAAGAAGATGGAGGATGTATTGTTGCGTTCAAGGGCAAGATGGGTCGCAGAAAGAGAAAAACAACAAACTATTTTTGTGGACTTGAAAAACGGCATTACGTTTGCAAGAATATGAAACTTACGCTGCTGGATTATGGATCAGCTTTAAAAAGTGGTGATGAAACTACCTAAGAATATGTTTTATCTACAGTTATGTTCTAAGAGTAATGTCGAATCTTGTGAAACTCTAAATCTTGTAGACAATTTATCAGTATTAACTGAAAACCAGATAACTTCTTTGCAGTGCAAAATTATTTTAAGAAGAAGCCGGTGTTGCTCTTAAACATACGCATAATATGAAAAGTCCTGGCAGCGACGGCTTCACGGCAGAATTTGAATAAACTGTTCTGGCTATAACATAGCCCCTACGTCATAAGAGCGTTTAACGATGGATACGATAGAAAAGAACTATCTTCAACGCAAGATGAAGGCATTACAGATATTTACATTTAAGTTTGTATGGTAAAAAAAACCGACGAAATTAACCGGAAAACGTCTGTGAAAGTATACAGCACTGGGGTATAGGAATACCAAGAATAAGGAAACAAATAAATGCACCGAATTTTACTTGGATTCGTAAACTTTTATGAAGTAGTCACAAGTGGAAGAGACTATCTTTTTCATCATATTACACAGCAGAAATGATTTTAAAATTAGGTGTTGATGTGTCTGGTCATGATAAGGTAACTGAATTCTGGAGAGATGTATTCAGAGCATGTAAAGAAATAGGTAAGATCGTTTGTATTAAAACTGCAGAAGTTAATGTTTACTCATCATTTGGTGGTCCACTGTTCCTTTCTACAAGCAAATCTTACCCCGATTCACCGGCAATCAACCACTTGTCTCAAAACGATTTTCAACGACATTGTTCCTAACAACGCAATGCTATGCAGTACTATGCAGTACACAATACAATTGTCATAACGGCGGTCACCAGGTACACACACACCTGCATACAATCATGCGCACCGCACGAATCCACATATCTGACTCCTTTCTTTCAGTAAAACAAAGCAGAATACAATTCTAAAGTACTCCCCCGATTTGAAAACAAACAAACAAAATCTGCGCCTCACTTCTTTTGACGTGAGGGGGTTTTCATATTTCCTCTTTAAATCTCCAACCCGGTAAAAGAAGTGTGTGTGTGTGTGTGTGTGCGCGCGCGCGCGTATGTATGTATGTGTGTGTGTGTGTGTGTGTGTGTGTGTGTGTGTGTGTGTGTGTGTGTGCGCTTCACTTCTTTTGGCGTGAGGGGGTTTTCATGTTTCCACTTTAAAGCTCTCCCCCGGTAAAAGATTTTTTTTTTGGGTTAATGTGCGCTCCAGTAAAAGAAAAATTTCTTTTTTTTTTTTTTTTTTAGTGTGCTTCACTCTTTTGGCAAGAGGGGGTTTCAATATTTCCTCTTTTTTTTCTAGACCAATATATTATTCCACAAGACATGCCTTCGCGAAAACTTGTAATCAACTCACAATCATTCATTGAAAACAACACAACAACAACAAAACTTCCGGTTCTTTGTTTCATTTAAATGTCCAACTAGTCTGTACAAAAAAATCATTCTGGGTTCACAGACCTCCAATTCTCATCGTTCAAAATACTCTGGCTTCACTGACCCCAATTCTTATCATTCAAAATACTTCGGGTTCACAGACCCTAGTTCTTATCATTCAAAATACTTTGGGTTCACAGACCCCAATTCTTATCATTAAAAATACTCTGGCTTCACTGTTCCCAATTCTTATCTTTCAAAACACTCTGAGTTTACAGGCCTCCAATTCCTATCATTCTAGATACTGTATTCTTCCCATCGAATTAAAAAAAAAATCACAATCACAGCAGGAGGCATCATCATCCCAAGGGCCGAGAAGGGTCTGCCACCGTTTGAGTTCTACGTAATGTAAACAGTACCACCTTCCACCTGCAGGGTGCTTGCCGTAAAAATAAAAAAAAAAACAAGGCACTCTGTTATTAATCTAAATAGTACCACCTGCCACGTGCAGGGTGCGTGCCCTAAAAAGACAAGGCACTCTGTTAGTAATCTAAATAGTACCACCTCCCACGTGCAGGGTGCGTGCCCTGAAAAGGCAAGGCACTCTGTTAGTAATCTAAACAGTACCACCTCCCACGTGCAGGGTGCGTGCCCTGAAAAAACAAGGCACTCTGTTAGTAAACTAAACAGTACCACCTCCCATGTGCAGGGTGCTTGCCTTAAAAAAAAACAAGGCACTCTGTTAGTAATCTAAACAGACAGTACCACCTCCTACGTGCAGGGTGCTTGCCCTAAAAAGACAATGCACTGTGTTAATAATCTAAATAGTACCACCTCCCACGTGCAGGGCTTAAAAAGACAAGGCACTCTCTTAGTAATCTAAACAGTACCACCTCTCACATGCAGAGTGCGTGCCCTAAAAAGACAAGGCACTCTGTAAGTAATCTAAATAGTACCATCTCTCACACATACAAGGTGCGTGCCCTAAAAAGACTAGGCACTCTGTTAGTAATCTAGATAGTACAACCTCTCACATGCAGGGTGCGTGCCCTAAAAAGACAAGGCACTCTGTTAGTTAGTATCTAATAGTACCACCTCCCACGTGCAGGGCTTAAAAAGACAAGGCACTCTGTTAGCAATCTAGATAGTACCACCTCTCACATGCAGGGTGCGTGCCCTAAAAAGACAAGGCACTCTGTTAGTAATCTAAATAGTACCACCTCTCACGTGCAGGGCTTAAAAAGACAAGGCACACTCTTAGTAATCTAAATGGTACCACCTCTCACATGCAGGGTGCGTGCCCTAAAAAGACAAGGCACTCAGTTATTAATCAAAATAGTAATACAATACAATACAATACAATACAATACAATACAATATATATATTTCCTTACACCCTTTGTGGGGTATGGGAGTTAAAACCATAGGCAAACGGTCATCACCGTGAATTACACGACAAATTAGAAAGGTTTGAAACACTGAACGTACTCTCCAATATCGCTTTGCATTGTTGCTTTCTGTTTTCAAAAGGATTGGCACCGAGGGAAAAGTTCGGGAGGAAAGAGACACGCCTATTGTTTCATAAGTCTTTACACCAGTAACGATGTTAAACAATCTTAAGGTCCGTCTAAAAACACTTATTGTGTAAACAGACTGTACATCAATGAAATGCGTGCAAAACACATACAAGTACGCTCGTATTGTGAATGACTGGTAAGACGAACGCAAGATCACCTTGTGAAAGGATGTGCTGTTATTGTCCTCACACTGTTGTTTAGTTATTCTGTTGTAAGTAGTGTATTTTGGTCCGTTTTTTTTGCCTTTGTGGAGTAGGCTAGGGATTATCTGAATAAAAAAAAAAAATGAATGAAGAACTCTGAAAGAAAATTTAATCTCCTTTTTTTTGCACAACGAACAACGGTCATTTGAAAGATACGACTTTATGTGTATAGTGGTTCTTCTGGACAATTGAAGAGTTAACGTCTGATTGGGTCAAAGGTAGAGACTGTTTAGACCACACCCTTTGAACTACAAGTGACGTTGGGAGAAATTACTTATTCTGTTGTTGTTTTTTCTTCTTGTGTGTGTACTGATGGTATTAACGTAACTTGTTAATCTGATGTTGGAATTGTGTTGTATGAAATATTCTGCATGATCATTGGTTTTTGCCCACTATATTTCAAGTTGTCAGTCTGTTGTCATGCGTACAGAGGTGGAAGTGGTGACTGTGTGAATAGAGGTGTGTGATTGGGGGACACACAGAACATGCACCTACACATCCACTTAAATCTTCTTTAGTCTATTTTTCATTCTTTTCAAAGAGTCACCCTTAAACCCCCTTCTGTAACACACCTCTGTGTATGTGTGTGTGTGTGTGTGTGTGTGTGTGTGTGTGTGTGTGTGTGCCTAACGTAAGACTCGTGGATGTTGCAGGTCAGAACCAACACAGGATAACACAACTCAGAGAAGAAAGCCGAAATCGGTCAACGATGCTCAGGCTGTTGTTACACAGATGGACTGTCTACACCGCTGCCAGTTTATGCTGTTTCACCGCCTTATGTCTGTGGTGGTACGATGCCCGGTACCTGAACCGCAGGTCATGCACATGCGCAGAACGCAATCACGGCCAGGTATCCCTCGATCCACAAAGCTCCTTTCGAAACGCAACACGAGCGGCCAACGCGAAAGTGAAAGCAGAGCGTAACGAGGAGAGGACAACAACGAAAAAAGCTCCATTGAAAGCCAGCATCAACTCATACGTGCAAACCGCATGGCTTTCCAACAAAAAAACCGCCATCGTGTCCGTGAAACATGTCCGCCCCGAAAACTGCAGCGGATGTTTTCAGAGTGATTTCCCCTTGCTGGCGGACCAGCCCGAGCTGTGTGAAGTGGCAGGAGGCAGGGCAATAGAAATGCTGTTCATGGTTGTGTCGGCACCGGCCAACAGGGCGAGAGACGCCATTCGGAAGTCGTGGGCTTCCGTTAGCCTCAACAACACCTCCACCCTGCGTCACGTCTTCATGCTGGGAACGACAACGGATGCGAAGTTAGCGCATCAGGTGGAAGACGAAGCACGTGATCATCGAGACGTGGTGGTCTTTGGACTCCGCGACACCTACGGAACCCTGACTTTGAAAGTCATCGCTTCTTTGCGCTGGCTCGTCACCCGGTGTCAACCAGCCAGGTCAGTGTGTTGTCATCGATGGTCCTCTGGAAGGACTCATCATTGCCCGCCTGCTGTACACACCACTTTTAAATTAAAAAGTTTTGTTCATGATCCACTATCCCCTGAAGCAGTTCTTATAATACAATGAAGCAAGATAACTCATCTGTTTCCCTTTCCTTCCATTGTAGCCAACTACCCAGAAGTCCCTCCCATCATGGAGACCTGACAACAGAGACAGGCACACACACACAGAGTATGCTTCAAAGTTTATAACGTTGTAATGTGAACATTTAAACCCTAAGGCGGATGACTAAAAACACCCATTGCCCAGGATGGGGGAAATCGAAATGGTATTGCTGAAGTGAACTAAGTTGATGTATTAGTCAGGCTTAACACACCAAGGCTATTTCTGCACTCATACACGCATATGCGCACTCATGCACCCACCAACCATTCATCTCTCTCTGGGAATGGGATGTCACACATTTGCTTTTCTCCTGACACGACTGAGAACACGAAATACAGCTTCTATGCTAATTATAATCACACGAGAAAAATCCAATTACACAAAATGGAATAATCAAAACATAAAAGATCAATACTTCCTAATCCTGGTTATAGTAAAATGGCTTCTAACGTGGCCAGGTTTACACACACACACACACACACACACACACACACACACACACACACACACACACATACACGCTTTCCCACCACACTACAGTTCTCGAACAAATCACCTCAAGTTTTCTTCAGCACTTGGTGATGGTGACGTCCTTGGTTGACTGGCTCAGGTTTCAGGACTGGGTCTTCATGATCATCTCTGGGAACTGGGATGTAGAAATCTTCTTCTTTGTCTCTTTCACCCACTTCTGGGCTTCAAAATCAGTCTTTTCTTTTTCAGCTTGTCTTTTACCCTAAGACCTTGCTGTCTCTCCAGTCTCCTAGACCATGTTTCTCTCAACCCTAATCTGTCCTACTTACTCTTCTCTCCTCTCTTTCCTCTGTTCTTCTCTCTTGTGTGGTGTTCTCCTCCTCTCCCTCATGTTGTTCTCCCTCAGTTTTTATAGGGATGGACACAAAGGATTTCCCTTTGGGCCATGCCTTTATCCATGTTGCTTCTCCACCACCTTGTTCACAAGTGCACTGATTTCCCCTTTTGCTACATTCTTCCACACCTCAGCATTTACACACAACCCTACTTAATTGCTTAGGAAACAGTCACTTCGCACCAAATAAACATAAAAAATTCCTGCCGACTCTGGGGGCCACTTTAATAGAGAAAGCTATGACAACAACGTCCACATGCATTCAACTAGCCTGACAAGCATCAACACAGTGCCCCACAGCAATACCATCTGAACAAGCCAAAGACTCCTGCTCTTCAAGGTCTGTTTACAAAGCAACTTCAGCTGACTTAGTATTTAGCACCCACTCGATGCTCCGAGTGCTAGTGGCTAAATTTTCATCCCTCTCGCTATCGGGAAGATTCGAACTCAGGAGGGTCCTTACTACCTCAGGTCCCATCTATCAGGTGGCAATTAAAAACCTGACCACTTCAACCTCCTTGACACAGTTTGACAATACGCGCTAGGTGAGGGCGCTACCGCCAATTGACCCATTACCTATATCTCCGCCATGTGCGGCATTCTTTTCCTCTACAGCGCTTAAGGTCCTTTGTGAGAGGTTTAGCTCTCTTGACACCCATGCTGAGTGTGACGGCTATTTGTTTAGTTTCTCCACAGTCAGTTTTTTTAAAGTGCCCAAATGCTAACAAACACAACTGCCATATAAACCACAGATGCTTAATTTACCGGTTAAATCTCTACTACCTACTTGCAAGAGTACCACAGATAATCGTGCATGAATTGCTATGAATTGTAATAAGAACTAGGAACTGTAACGAGAACTAGGAATTGTAATGAGACAACAAAAACATAAAAACATTCTGGGACAAAACTATTTCTGAAAAAAGGGGGTGGAGTGGGGGGGGGGGGGGGGGGGGGGGGGGGGGGTAGGGGCTACAAATGTGGGCAAACAGGGGATGCTATAAAA
>JADBJO010000365.1:713159-728159 GCA_016801955.1 Conus betulinus | reverse complement strand
CTACATACATTGGTTCCTTCATACCCATGTAAGTTTATGTGTGTGTTTACATACCAGAATACAATAAACACATACATAAAAGTGTGCACAAGTTACTAAACGAATAGACAAATAAGTAAATGAGCAAAAAACTTCGCTTTGAAAAGAAAAGACATCATCAGCAAATTTTGAATGTGCACGGATGATGAACTCCCAACATTCA
The DNA here is from genome assembly GCA_016801955.1 of Conus betulinus. Classification (NCBI taxonomy): domain Eukaryota; kingdom Metazoa; phylum Mollusca; class Gastropoda; order Neogastropoda; family Conidae; genus Conus; species Conus betulinus. The sequence goes on along the minus strand of JADBJO010000365.1, from coordinate 727,957 downwards.
CAAAAATCAAAATTCACGCGCGCGCGCAAGAAACACACACACACACAACACACACACACACACACACACACACACACACACACAGTGTGCTACCTGATGTTTATATATACCTACTGATTAGGTTTCGCTGTGGCAATCATAAACTCATGATAGAAATTGGCCGACGATTTGGAATACCTCACGATGAATGATTCTGTCGGAACTGTGACCAGAATGATCTTGGTGATGAATTTCATTTTGTAATGAGATGTAACAAATATAACGACACTAGAAATCAGTTTATACCTAGAAAGTTTACATATACAAAGTCCGTATTTAACTATTGTCGTTTTTGCTTTGTGGTAGTAAGAAAGTGTTGCTAAACTTTGCGAAGTTTTTGAAATTTAGTAAAGTTGTGTAACATTACATTCAGTATGTTCATTATAGGGGAAATTTTGATGTGTAATTTGTTTCATTTCTATTTGTTTGATTTCTTTCAAGTCCTCCATACCCCAAAAGGGGTCACAGGATTAAAAATCTTTGAATCTTTGAATCTTTGTGTGTGTGTGTGTGTGTGTGTGTGTGTGTGTGTGTGTGTGTATCTGTCCATCTATCCATAGGCCTATCTATCTATCTATCTATATACATGTACGAGCGCGCGTGCGTGCGTTCATGCTTTGTGTGTGTGTGTGTGTGTGTGTGTGTGTGTGTGTGTGTGTGTGCGCGCGCGCGCGCGCGCGTGCGCGTTCGAAGCGCGAGAGGAGGCAGTGTCTGTTAAGCATACACCTATGCACGAAGTTACAATCCTGCAGTAAAGACGCGGTCGATGTATGTCAAGGGACACAACCTGACCATTCTTCACCGGCAAAGTTTGACATTGAGTTATCTCTTTCTCTAACACACACACACACACACACACACACACACACACACACACACACGCACACACACACACACACACACACACGCACACACACACACACATGCGCGCGCACGCGCGCGCGCGCGCACACACACACACACACACACACACACACACACACACACACACACACACACACACACACAAACACACACACACACACACACACACACACACGTGCGTAAATAGAAAGAAATAGGTAACAATAAACACACACATGCACGCTCTCTCTCAACCTCTGTCTCACTTCCTCCCTCCCTCCTCTCTCTTTCCTCCCCCCTCTCTCTCTCCACTCCCTCTCTCTCTCCCTCCCCCCTCTCCCTCCCTGCCTCCTCTCCTCCTCTCTCTCTCCTCCCTCCCTCTCCACTCCCTTCCTCTCTCACTCCCGTCCTCCTCGCTCTCTCTCTCTCCCCCCTGCCTCTCCTTCCCTCCATCACTCTCTCTCCCTCCCTCCCCCCCCCCCCTCCCCGCCTCTCACAACGAAACTAATACTAAACTGAAACACAAACCAATCCCACAAAGATTCAAGCAAGATTTCAGGAAAGAAAATAACAACTTTGCAAATATATTTTAAGAGAGAGAGAGAGAGAGAGAGAGAGAGAGAGAGAGAGAGAGAGAGAGAGAGAGAGAGAGAGAGAGAGAGAGAGAGAGAGAGATTCAGATGATTTAATCATTTAAGGCCATAGCCCCATGAAAAGGGCGATAACAATATTACAAGAAAATTATCATAAAGACAGCAGTATCACGAGTCCTTACAATTACAAAATGCAGTCAATCAAGAAGCAATGTTTCTCTTAACTGGAAAGCTTTATATACATAAAGAACTAAACTGCGAACCACACTCTCTTTTTCTGATGCCATTAGCAAGGAAAAACGAAACATACATGGTTGGTTATAAAATTTTGTATGTATTGGTTGCAAACGGAGATTACTATAAGCAGGGCACTGCAGGACAAAGTGAACTTCATCTTCGACTGATTCTTTACAAAGGGGACAGAGCAATTCATTGTAACTCGCATTTTTGTAGCGATTAGCATGTACCTTAATATCAGAGATTCCAAATCTAAATCTAGTGAAAGTAAATCGTACGTGCATTTTCATATTAAACAAAAGGTAATTCTTAACTAAATGTGAGGAACTGTGAACTCTGTACACATCAAATCTGTTACTTGATTGAATGTGACTTTCCCACGCTTGCCATCTACTGTCGATCAATCTTTGTCGAGTTATTGAAATAAACTTACGCTCTTCTCCTACTCCTGACATATCCATGCATATCCTAATCCCAGCTCACACAAACAGATACGAACATTTGAAACCCAATTACGTTTGCCTCTTGAGTCAAGATCAAGTGGTGTATTGTACGCTTTTCGTGGTAATCTATCAATAGTCATGTTTAATAACTTTAACCAGTAGCATCAAAATCGGAAACAAAAGACAGAGAGAGAGAGAGAGAGAGAGAGAGAGAGAGAGAGAGAGAGAGAGAGAGAGAGAGAGAGAGAGAGAGAAGCATTCCGTCATGGCTACGCCGATTGCTAATACCTCGGTAAACTATACACAGAATCGGCACTCTATTGCTCCTATGGTAAAAACAGTACATTAACTCTTAACTAACGCCGACAGCTGCACTCATTAATCAAGCGCGCGCACACACACACACACACACACACACACACACACACACACACACACACACACACACACACACACACACACACACACACACACACACACACAGACGGGGCAGACAGAACAAATAAGAAACATTTTCAAAAAACGGTTCCAAGTTTGCTTTTGTAAATAACTACACACAAAAATGCCAACGGTGGTACTCATTCATATAGCGCACACGCAGACAGACATGACGCACAGAAAGCAGATAAGGAAAGCTCTTTAAACATCTCCAAGCTCGTCCATTCGCTTGCTCTGTGTACCTCATGTTACCATCTGTGTCAGGTACATGGGCACAGATAATCTCCAGTACCGTTTGTGGTGCTTGTTCTTACATGCGGTTCATTTCACGGGCAAAAGATTACTACCATCACTGTGATTGCCACTGGCATTCACCAAAAGAGTAGCAACAGTCTGAAAACACACTTCTCTGGCTTTGAAAAATAAGACTGAACCACTTTGCTTAAACACACTTCGTATCAGCAGACTTGTAGAGAAGCAGCGCAATGGTGCAACGTTACAACGCAAAATGCGACAATTCAGCAATCATCACGAAAAATGCAGCAATGCCGTGATCCAGAACAAAGTCACAGTTGTTACATTTTTCCTCAGAACTGCTGCTTTCTTAGAGTTTTTCTTAGAATACTTGAGGCAACGGTTACAGGCACATTTCCCACTCAAGCGGACCTAAAAGCATCATTCTCCATTCTGATTCTTAGACTTTAAGAGTGAAAAACAGAAAGACGGAGGAAGATGGGGGCGTGAGGGGGTGGGGGTGGGGTGGGGGTGGGGGTGGAGGGATGTGGGGGGGGGGGGGAGGGGGGGTGTAGTCTCTCTAACTGGACAGCGGTCTTAACGAAAATAAATGTAGCATCTTGAGAAAACCCGAACAAAACAAAACAATACAAAAGAAAACAAGATGCAAAGCATGTAAATGTAGACCCAGTTTATCTTTATACACGTGTAAAAGAAAGTTACAATCAACCATGCGTCATTTTGAAAAAAACATGTCACAATCAAACATGCGTCATAATGTATTTCTTCACTAAGATTATGAATCCTATCGCACCACTTTACAATCTCAAAATCAACCAATAACGGTTTTTAACGGTTGTTTGTTTAAACGGTTTTCAGCATTTTATCACTTACATATGGAAAGAAGCTCCGATTTGTCACAAGATCATGCAAACCGCTTATAAGTCGGCCAAGTACTTTCTGAGATATTCCATAAGAAGAAAAACCGTTTTGGGCCGTTAGAGCCGTTAGTAACGGCTATTCTGGTCAAATTAAACATCGGGCATCATCCGTGACCCATAAAGAACATACCTACGAATTTTCAGAAAGATCAGCCCAGACGTTTTATCTGGAGTGAGTGGAACATTTGGACCATGGACAGACACACAGACAGCATTTCTTCGTTGCCATTGTTAAGTACTACCTGTGCTATAAGAACTGGGAGTACAAAAATTGAAGAGAGATAACCAAACCAACAGAGTCATAAACTAACCCTATCCGACAAGAAGATTTCAATGATGCAAGTGGACAGTGATCTGTGACAGAGAGTTCTCCATTGTTCACTTCTGAGCCGCTTATGTTTTCTACACTTGGAAATAGTTTTAAAACAGAGGGCAGAAAATGAAGCAACATTTAGAAGAGAGGGGGTTAGTTACCGCCAAGGACATAGACGGGAACGTTTCCGTCCAGCGTCCATTTTGATCGTGCGCCAACTATGAGAAGATAACTGGTTTCTTGTTCTTCGTTTTCACTGTCCTAAATGTCATTTGTTTTTACCCGAAGAAGACCCAAGAGGCCGAAATGCGTTGTGTCTTGTCCTGTACTTTATTTGTCTATGTCCTTGGCGGTAACTAACCCCTCTATTTCTAATTTTTTTTTTTTAATAATAATAAATCAACTACCCATCAATAGCATTGCTCTCATTGTGATACAGTTACATGCAAATAATTCCTAATTAATGCCGCTGGTGGCATCAGTTATCTAGTACACACACACACACACACACACACACACACACACACACACACACACACACACGCAGACAAAAACTTGAAGAAAGCAGCTCTCTCAATACCCTAACCCCTACCCCCCAAACAAAACAAAACAAACAAAAAAAAAACAAACAAAAAATCAAACAAACAAACAAACAAAAAGCATACAGTTGTTAAAATGTTCATACATGCATTGGAAAATATCTCAATGCAGCAATGTCCAAGGAAAAACAAACATAGCAAGGCAAGTCTGGGCTTCAAATGTAACCGTTGTTACCGATTCGTTCAGACTGTTGTATTGTTACATTTTGCGTCGCAATCCATGAGCACGTAGTGTGGGTGGTGACTGCAGAATCATTATAGCTACACGTTAGTAGTCTGTGTGTCGCTCAACTGCCTTGTGCCTGTCGTGCTGCTGTGTGCTCGCGTGGATTGGGTTACTGGACTAGGCGAATTAGAGACTGTGAAACGCCGGTGAGTCTCTTTGTGTCTGCCCTCTTCTTTCAGTGTGTGTGTGTGTGTGTGTGTGTGTGTATGTGTGTGTGTGTGTGCGCGTGTGTGTGTGTGTGTGTGGGTGGCGCGCGTGCTGAAACCCTTCATTCATTCATAGATGGGACTCTACATTTAGTGGCTTACTCATAGTGTTTCAACGTTAGGAGTAGAGCATTCGCGTGTTCATTGACTGATAATTGAATTAACCACAAATCACTTCATAGGCTTATGCGTCATCACTTCATAGGCTTATGCGTCCGTTTGAATTAAAAAGAAAGAAAAGTAGTTTTCCTTACCTGGATGATTTGATAACCTGTTAACAACTTACACACAAGTGTTTTTGTGGACTTGAAAAGCGGCAGTACGTTTGCAAGAATATGAAACTTACGCTGCTGGATAATGGATCAACTTTAAGTGATGGTGATGAAACTGCCCACGAAGTCAATAAATTTTATAAACAGTTATGTTCTGAAAGTGATGTCGAATCTTGTGAAATTCTAAATCTCGCAGACAATTGACCAATATTAACTGAAAATCAGATAACTTCTTTGCAGTGCAAAATTACTTTGGAAGAAGCCGGTGTTATTCGTAAGCATACGCATAATATGAAAAGTCCTGGCAGCGACGGCTTCACGGTAGAATATAAATAACTTTTCTGGCTGTAACATGGCCCCTACGCCGTAAGAGCGCTTAACAATGGATACAATAGAAAAGAGCATAATTGCATGCAGTTCAAAGGGCGACAAGCCCAAAGACCGAATCAAAAATTGGAGACCGATTTTGCGTTTGAAAACTCCTATGAAATAGGATCAACTTGTATAGACAACTGGCTGAAATGTGCGCCTCCCTCTGTCATCAGTGAGGACCAGACTGGTTTTATTTCCAATTTGGGGGATAACGTTCGTGTTATTTATAACATACTTGATGATATGATTATATCTTAAACACACACACACACACACACACACACACACACACACACACACACACACACAAAACAGGGTTACCGTAAACTAGCTGGCTGGTTCTCTGTTGAGAGAAGGTGCCGCCAGGGTGATCCAATCTCACCATATTTATTTGTTATTTTGTGTTGAAATTTAAGCGATATAAGACAAAATGAAGACATAACAGGAATTAAAATGGCTATTACTGAAAACAAAATATCACAGTATGCAGACTATACTGAATTATTACAAGAAAGCGATCGAAAATCGGAGATCGATTATGACAATGGAAAAATTTGGAAAGAGCGTCTGGATTTTTTTTTTTTTTACTAAATGCGGAAAAAAACAAATGCACTTTGGTTAGGAAGTAAATGAAACTCGCCTGTTAGATATATGCTACATGTAGATATAAAACAGAACCACCTGAATTGAACATTTTGAGTATTTTGTCTGCGAGTGACTTAAAAAACTGCGAAATTATGAATATTGAGAAAAGTGTGCAGAAATAAGAACACTGTACAAAACTTGGTTGAAGAAGAAGAAGATAACACCGATAGGCAGAGTAGCAGTACTTAAATCCATGATCTTATCAAAACTAACCCATCTCTCGATGTTACTTCCGAGCCCACCAGACTACATGATTGATGAAATTCAGAAATTTACATGTAAGTTTGTATGAATTTTTAAAAAGCGAAAAGACAGACAAATCAACCGGAAAAACGTCTGTGAAAAGTATACAGCATGGGGGTACAAGAATACCAAGCGTATGGAAACAAATAAATGCACTGAAGTTAATTTGGATTCGTGACCTTAATTTGGATTCGTGACCTTTTATCAAGTAATCATAGCTGGAAGAAAATATCTTTTTCACCATATTACACAGCAGAAATGATTTCAAAAGTAGGTGCTGATCTGTCTGGGCATGATAAGTTAACTAACTTCTGGAGAGCATATAAAGAAATAGGTAAGATCGTTTGTATGAAAACCGCAAAAGAACTCTGTTCAAAGCCTTTGTTTTGCAACACGAATGTGAGGATTAGGGGCAGATCTATTCAAAACTGGATCGAAAATGGTGTATTCCGCGTACGGAATCTTTTAGATCAAAATGGTAATTCTTTTGAGTTTCCAGCCCTTTGTTAATAAATAATATAATGATGGAGGAATTCTAATCCTGCACTTGTTTTCTCCCATTACAAAATTGTTCAAAACATCAATGCAGACTGTGTGATATATAACGGTTGTGATAGGGTCGTGAAAAAGTATTCAAGAGAAGAGTTGCAAAGTGAGACAACAGCAGGCGGAATCTAAACAAATCTTAAATAAATGTTAGCAAACCGCCAAGAGAAACGTGGACAAACGAGTCATAAGACAAAGCACGACGCGTTTCGACCTCTTAGGTCTTCTTCAGGCAAGACAAACAAATAGGACAATGAAAATGAACGAGTTTGTCACTTAGCTTGATCTCTTCAGCGCAAGGCAGGCGTTGAAACGCACGTGCACACACACACACACACACACACACACACACACACACACACACACACACACACACACATATATACACACGCACATACGCACACATACACGCGCACACACAAACATACGCGCACACATGCACGCACCCATACGCACTCACGCACGCACTGATGAACAGACAGACGGACAGACAGACAGACAGACGGACAGACGGACGGACGGACGGACAGACAGACAGACAGGCACACGTATATATATATATATATATATATATACACATATATCTCTATATCTATCTATCTCTCTCTCTCTCTCTCTCTCTCTCTCTCTCTCTCTCTCTCTATATATATATATATATATATATATATATATATATGCGCGGAAGTGGGGATTAAGTTAATGTTAATTCGTTATTTGGTTGCCCGTTGTCCCTTCCTTCAGCAATCTTTACTTCAGTTCATCAGCAATCATCCACTGTCTCTTCCTACAGCAATCCTTACCCTGCTTCATCGGCATCTTCCTACAGCAATCCTTACCCCGCTTCATCGGCAATCATCCACTGTCCCTTCCTACAGCAATCCTTACCCTGATTCATCGGCAATCATCCACTGTCCCTTCCTTACCCTGATTCATCGGCAATCATCCACTGTCCCTTCCTACAGCAATCCTTACCCTGATTCATCGGCAATCATCCACTGTCCCTTCCTACAGCAATCCTTACCCTGATTCATCGGCAATCAACCACTGTCCCTTCCTACAGCAATCCTTACCCTGATTCATCGGCAATCAACCACTGTCCCTTCCTACAGCAATCCTTACCTCGGTTATCGCAATCAACCACTGCCCCTTCCTACAGCAATCCTTACCCTGCTTCATCGGCAATCATCCACTGTCCCTTCCTACAGCAATCCTTACCTCGGTTCATCGCAATCAACCACTGTCCCTTCCTACAGCAATCCTTACATCGGTTATCGGCAATCAACCACTGCCCCTTCCTACAGCAATCCTTACCCTGCTTCATCGGCAATCATCCACTGTCCCTTCCAACAGCAATCCTTACCCCGGTTCATCGGCAATCATCCTCTGCCCCTTCCTACAGCAATCCTTACCCTGATTCATCGGCAATCATCCACTGTCCCTTCCTACAGCAATCCTTACCCTGATTCATCGGCAATCATCCACTCATCCACTGTCCCTTCCTACAGCAATCCTTACCCCCATTCATCGGCAATCAACCGCTAGTCTCAAAACGATTTCAACGACATTGTTTCCTAACAATGCAATGCAATGCAGTAGAATACAATTGTCACACGACGGTCACCAGGTACACACACACCTGGATAGAATCATGCGCCCTGGTAAAAGATTCATGTGTGTGTGTGTGTGTGTGTGTGTGTGTGTGTGTGTGTGTGTGTGTGTGTGTGTGTGTGTGAATGTGCGCTTCACTTCTTTTGGCGTGAGGGGGTTTTCATATTTCCACTTTAAAGTTCTCCCCCGGTAAAAGAAGAATAGTACCACCTCCCGCGTGCAGGATGCTTGCCCTAAAAACGCAAGGCACTCTTTTAGTAATCTAAATAGTTCCACTTCCCACGTGCATGGTGCGTGCCCTAAAAATACAAGGCACTCTGTTAGTAATCTAAATAGTACCACCTCCGACGTACAGGGTGCTTGCACTCTGTTAGTAATCTAAATAGTAATACAATACAATACAATACAATACAATACAATACAATACAATACAATAATTATTTCCTTACACCCCTTGTGGGGTGTGGGGGATGATGAAACCATAGGCAAACGGTCATCAGCGTGAATTTGACAAATAAAATGAAATAAAATGAACACTCACACTAATTGCATCGTTGAACATTTAACGACTATATTCATGCGCATTGATCAAGAAAGGACTTGATCCAGAGAAGGGGGTTGAACACCCACACTAATTGCATCGTTGAACATTTAACGACTATATTCATGTGCATTGATCAAGAAAGGATTTGATCCAGAGAAGGGTGTTTTAAACTGTCCTGCTTTAATTTGCCGTGCTTCGCTAAATTCAACGGATATAACTTTCACGGCACTACACAACAAATTGCAAAGGTTTGAAACATTGAACGTACTCTCCGATATCGCTTTGCATTGCTGGTTTCTGTTTTCAAAAGGATTGGCACCGAGGGAAAAGTTCGGGAGGAAAGAGACACGCCTATTGTTTCAAAAGACTTTTACACCAGTAACGATGTCAAACAATCTTAAGGTCTGTCTAAAAAACACTTATTGTGTAAACAGACTGTACATCAATGAAATGTGTGCAAAACACATACAAATACGCTCGTATTGTGAATAACTGATCAAGACGAACGTAAGATCACCTTGTGAAAGGATGTGCTGTTATCGTCCTCACACTGTTGTTTAGTTATTCTGTTGTAAGTAGTGTATTTTGGTCCGTTTTTGCCTTTGTGGAGTATGCTAGGGATTGTCCGAAAAAAAAAAAATGAATGAAGAATCTGAAAGAAAATTTAATCTCCATTTTTTTGCACAAAGAACAATGATCATTTGTATGAAAGATACGACTTTATGAGTATAGTGGTTCTTCTGAACAATTGAAGGGTTAACTTCTGATTGGGTCAAAGGCAGAGACTGTTTAGACCATACCCTTTAAAAACTGAGGTGACGTTGGGAGAAATTACTTATTCTGTTTTTTTTTTCTTCTTGTGTGTGTACTGAATAGCATTAACCTAACTTGTTAATCTGATGTTGGAATTGTGTTGTATGAAATATTCTGCATGATCATTGGTCTTGCCCACTGCATTTCAAGCTGTCAGTCTGTTGTCATGCGTACAGAGGTGGAAGTGGTGACTGTGTGAATAGAGGTGTGTGATTGGGGGACACACAGAACACGCACCTACACACCCACTTATAATCTTCTTTAGTCTGTTTTTCATTCTTTTCAAAGAGTCACCCTTAAACCCTCTTCTGTAAGACACCTGTGTGTGTGCCTGTATGTGCCTGTGTGTGTGTGTGTGTGTGTGTGTGTGTGCCCTAACGTAAGACTCGTGGATGTTGCAGGTCAGAACCAACGCAGGGTAACACACCTCAGAGAAGAAAGCCGAAATCGGTCAACGATGCTCAGGCTGTCGTTACGCAGATGGACTGTCTACACCGCTGCCAGTTTATGCTGCTGTTTCACCGCCTTATGTCTGTGGTGGTACGATACCCCGTACCTGAACCGCAGGTCATGCACATGCGCAGAACGCAACCACGGCCAGGCATCCCTCGATCCACAAAGCTCCTTTCGAAACACAACCCGAGTGGCCAACGCGAAAGTGAAAGCAGAGCGTAACGAGGAGAGGACAACAACGAAAAAAGCTCCGCTGAAAGCCAACATCAACTCAAACGTGCAAACCGCATTCGTGTCCGTGGAACATGTCCGCCCCAAAAACTGCAGCAGATGTTTTCAGAGTGATTTCCCCTTGCTGCGGACCAGCCCGAGCTGTGTGAGGTGGCAGGAGGCAGGGCAATAGACATGCTGTTCATGGTTGTGTCGGCACCGCCCAAAAGGCGCAGAGAGACGCCATTCGGAAGTCGTGGGCTTCCGTGAGCCTCAACAACACCTCCACCCTGCGTCACGTCTTCATGCTGGGAACAACAACGAATGCGAAGTTAGCGCGTCAGGTGGAGGACGAAGCACGTGATCATCGAGACGTGGTGGTCTTTGGACTCCGCGACGCCTACGGAAACCTGACTCTGAAAGTCATCGCTTCTTTGCGCTGGCTCGTCACCCGGTGTCAACCAGCCAGGTCAATGTGTTGTCATCAGAAATCCCCACCGACTCTGGGGCCACTTTAATAGAGAAAGCTATGACAACAACGTCCACATGCATTCAACTAGCCTGACAAGCATGAACACAGTGCCCCACAGCAATACCATCTGAACAAGCCAAAGACTCCTGCTCTTCAAGGTCTGTTTACAAAGCAACTTCAGCTGACTTAGTATTTAGCACCCACTCGATGCTCCGAGGTGCTAGTGGTTAAATTTTCATCCCTCTCGCTATCGGGAAGATTCGAACTCAGGAGGGTCCTTACTACCTCTACAGCGCTTAAGGTCCTTTGTGAGAGGTTTAGCTCTCTTGACACCCATGCTGAGTGTCACGGCTATTTGCTTAGTTTCTCTGCAGTCAGTTTTTTTAAAGTGCCCAAATGCTTACAAACGCAACTGCCATATAAACCGCAGATGCTTAATTTACCGGTTAAATCTTTATTGCCTACTTGCAAGAGTACCACAGACAATCTAGCATGAATTGCTATGAATTGTAACAAGAACTAGGAATTGTAACGAGAACTAGGAATTGTAATGAGACAACGAAAACATAAAAACCTTCTGGGACAATAATATTTCTGAAAAAAAAAGGTGGGGGGGGGGGGGGGGGGGGGGAGGGAGGGGGGGGGGGGGTAGGGGCCACAAAAATGTGGGCAAACAGAGATGCTATAAAAATGCATTTTTCTTTAAATGTAGAGGGGAAAAAAACAGAGTCAAAGAAGGTGACAAAAAAAAATACAGAGGAAATTTCTGGTGCAAAATTCTTAGAAGGCGTGGATGAAATTTAAAAGCAAACAAGCAAACAAACAAATAAAAAATCCAATCCATGGCATTCACACGGAGAAAGGAAAAGCCTAAAGATATTCTTCTTCAAACTAAGTCAGCTTAGTGCGCCTCAAAGCCAGAACAAACCGAAAGACAGCACACACACACACACACACACACACACACACACACACACACACACACACACACACACACATAACAGAAAAGAAAAACAACTGAAGGCTGGGTCCAATAGAGTGGGAAAAAAGGGACACTTACAGACACAGAATTTCCAAAAGGCGGACACAGTTTATACCGAAAGACACCACCGCCAGTTCCCCACCTTCATCTCAAAATTCCTCCAAGAAAGAGCGTGAATGGAGTGGCCAAAAAGAAAGGGGGGGGGGGGGGGGGGGGGGGAGATGAGAAGGGGCATCAGGAAGGAGAGGGAGCGGGGGGGGGGGGTGGAGGGGAGGGGACCGTCCAAATTATGTTGAAAGAGTAGCACAGGTGCAGACCGTGAAACTGACCTAGATTTTGTTGAAAATACAATATCATTTAAAGAGAAATCATAGTTAGTGCGCCAAACAAAAGGGACAAACAAATGACAAAAGCAAACAAGACGCGTTTCGACCTCTTTGGTCTTCTTCAGGCAAGAGAAACAACATTCAGGACAACAGGAAACGAAGAACGAGCAATCAGTTATCTACTCAAATGGGCGTAAGATGGATGACAATGAAATAATGAGAGCAGCAGCGCTTGGTCTTGTTTCTCTCCCACATTACATGACCAGAGTTGCAGTCAGAATTGCACCGTCAAGGGGAAATCCTCCGTTACAGATTTGTTTTCTTCCATGACATTCTGCAACAATATAATTCAACTTTGTGCGTTTTCGTACTCCCGGTTATTACAGAACATGGAGTACTTTACAATGGGAAGGAAGAAATGCTGTCTGTCTGTCTGTCTGTCTGTCCATGGTCAAAATGTGATCCACTCGCTCCAGACAAAACTACTGGGAAGATCTTTCTGAAAATTTGTAGGTATGTTCATTATGGGTCACGATGATGCCCGATGTTTATTTTACCGTTATAGCCGTTACTAACGGCTTTATCTCGTGTATTCAAGATAAACTGGGAGTACGTTTATATGCTTTGCATCTTGTGTAGTTTACGTTTACTTTTGTTGCACTGATGTTGATATCAGCATTATCTTCCCTCTTTCCCAATTTCCACATCCCTCACCCCGCCCTCCCACTCCAACGCATTGAATTGATGACATCATTTCTACCGTTGTCGTTGCTGTTGTTGATGCACTACACCTGCTGCTACTGTTTATTGCTTGCTGCTACTTCTGTTACAGTACTACTCCCTGTTATACTGCTACTTGTGAAACTGCTACCATTGTTGCCAGTGCTACTAGTACTATGACAGTGCTATATCCATAATGCAGATTTAACCACGATTTGCCTGGAGGGCTTACGTCAAGAAATAAAACGAAACGCATGCGCAGTTCCTTTGGAAAACGAGCTTATGTTCTCTTCATAATAACAGATCATAGCTTATAACGAAAGTTTATTATCCTACTGAAAGGTTTAATTTTAGACACGATGTAGGAAAGTGCCTTGCATGATGGGAAAGTGTGTGTGTGTGTGTGTGTGTGTGTGTGTGTGTGTGTGTGTGTGTGTGTGTGCGTGCGTGCGTGCGTGCGTGCGTACATGTGTGTGTGTGTGTGTGTGTGTGTGTGTGTGTGTGTGTGTGTGTGTGTGTGTGTGTGTGTGTTATAGTGTGTGTGTGAGTGAGTGAGTGAGTGTGTGTGTGTGTGTGTGTGTGTGTGTGTGTGTGTGTGTGTGTGTGTGTGTGTGTGTGTGTGTGTGTGTGTGTGTGTGTGTGTGGCTTCTTCCTAAAAAATTCTCACTCAATGTAAGGCTATTTTGAAACCCAGCCTGATTGTTCTGATGCCTCTGACAGTTCCAGATCAGCTACATGAAATGCAGTGACTGAAGATTCAGCATTGGTGTCAGCCATTAGGGGAGAGCCCAACTGGCAAATGACAGAAACAATACACAGCATAAATCACTGCTTATGATCATGACCAGCAATATTTCTGTGGAAAAATCTAGGAATGTAAGATAACTGTCAAATAGTCAACAGTGATGACAAAAAATCTTCATGAAGACAACGAACGCCAAATTCAAAGGCCAGACCACACATTGTTTCAGAAAACTGGAAAGTTTTCGTTCTTAACATAGACAGGAACACTTCTGATTCGCCATTTTTTGGATAAAAAAACTGTTAATTTGCACTTATTCAGATTAAATCGGGCACGAAGTACAAGAATAGTATAGAACATAGATAATGCAACTGGAACGTATAATACAACTGGAACATTGAGGTCGTCCAACCCTAACAACTGTGAATGTTCCCCCAACCCAATTTTACATGCCATGAAGACTTGCTTGGGCAAAGTGTTTTACAACATTAAACTGATCAGTGATGTTATAAACTTTCACTGGCATCTGAAATGGCTATACCCGATATTTCCTTTTGTGGTGTATACGCCTAATATGAAACAGGCTTGAGAGATACAGACTCCTGCAGTGTTAGTCATGAAGTATGAGCAACACGAACAGAGCCTCATCTAGGCTGTTATAGTGAACCACAGCGGACGGTATGGTTTCATTCTTTCCATGGGGTTGCAGGTGTTATAATTAATGTTATAATTAACGAC
>JADBJO010000365.1:687500-692500 GCA_016801955.1 Conus betulinus | reverse complement strand
TCGACTGTGTGGCTTTTTTTTTTTCACTAGTGCAGGAAGAAGTTTGATTACTTTTTTCCAACGGTAAAAGTCTACTGTTCATGCCTGTATTCACTGAATAGGCAGTTCATTTGTGGAGGAACCCTAACCTTCCTGTCAGTATATCTCTTTTTTTTTTTTCGTTTTCAAGAGCCAAGAGAGTGTGAAAATAAAATGAAACTTTAATGGCGATGCACATGAAGTAACAGACTTGCTTTAACGTTCTTGTCTCAGAATGTTATACAATGTACTTAAAATTCCAAACCCGCATTACAAACCTCACACATGTACATAATGTAATGCGTTTGCTTTTCAGCATTTACTTTCCTGTTTATATATATATATATATATAATATATATATATATATATATATATATATATATATATATATATAGATATATATATATATAATAAACAGGAAAGTAAATGCTGAAATATATATATATATATATATATATATATATATATATATATATATATAGATAGATAGATAGAGAGAGAGAGAGAGAGAGAGAGAGAGAGAGAGAGAACTTTCAGATCAGTGGATACATGTTATTGTTAACCTATATGTCTGACTTCAGTTTGGTGTGAGCATAGATTTGGTATGGTGTGGTGTGGTGTGGTGTTACTTGGTTGGTATAGTGTGGTGTGGTATGACGTGGTGTGGTATAGTGTAGTGTGATAGAACGTGGTGTGGCATGGTGTGGCCTCATGGGTTTGTGGAATAATTCGAGGCAATGTGGCATGGTGTGATGGGCTTGGTCTGATGTGTAATGGCTTAGTATGGAGGTGGCAGTGACGGTGATGTTGATCTGATGTTGTCACTGTGCAATGTTTGTGCACTGTTACACAAGCTGAACAAACATCATGAACCATTCAGCTGTAACATTCACATAGATACAATACTTCGGAGTTATTCAATTCTTCAATTTTTTTTTTTCGAAGTTATTCAGTTGTTCCTTGTTCTCTCGGAGTTATTCAATTCTTCCTTTTCTTTCAGAGTTATTGAATTCTTCATTTTCTTTCGTCGGAGTTATTCAATTCTTCAATTTTTTTTCGGAGTTATTCAATTCTTCCTTTTTTCGGACTTTTTCAATTCTTCCTTTTTTCGGAGTTATTCAATTCTTTCTTTTCCCTCCTTCTCCACAAAATAATGATATGAAAACCAAGGAATACTCTCCATTCCTGCTTTTGAATTTCACACACTGGGTTGGTATTTTTCTCACAGTTTTTAACTTCTGGTTCCTGCTCACAAGCATTCAGGATTTTTACTTTTTTTTCTAAATTTTCTCTAGATAACAAAAAATTGCTGTACCAGTTGATGTGCCTGACAATACTTACATCCTTGGTGGTCATGTTTGTAGGCCAGGAAGCCATGTTTCTGGGCCCATGTAGACAAAGGACTGCGGCATATACTCTCCAAGCCAAATGTACAACATGTTGCTGGTGGAAGGGGATGGGGGCAATGGGGGTGGGGAGAAGGGAAGGGGCTGGGGATCTGCTTTCCATGTGATCTCTCCCTGCACACATTCAGCCGAAACAATGTCATTACAACTCACTTAACACAAACTGCCTGTCGTCTCCTTTTGATCTAACCTATACAAATCATTCTTTGAAGAAAAAAAAATCTTTTACCAACAACTAGCTCCAAACATTCAGTTCTTATTCTAAGCAAGCAGCAGTGCTAACTAAACGTAAACTCCATACGTCTCACGTTGCTATGAATGACTCTTTAGAGACAGTGAAAAAAATAACACTTTTGGCCGCTTAACAAAAGTGTGTTTCCGGTCACCAGACTAACCCCAAATTTTGCCGCCAACTCTAAGCTTCATTTGTTGACGCTGGGAAAAAAAATACACAGAAGAATAACGCGCACAGACAAAACTGTGGTCGATGACTGACATAGCAGGCACGAGAGAAGTAGCCTACCCTTTTCTGGATTGTTTTCAAAGAAAGAAAGCACTCGCAAGATCAAGTGCGGAATACTGAAGACTGCAAGAAACGTGGACTCTGCAGCCACAACGAGTCATGCGGGTCTCAGTACAGATCCGTTTTGTGCACCACTCAAGCAGTCAGTAGTGCAGTGACTCGACTGTCGGGCATTTTGTCGTTTGCCTTTCATCGACGCGACGTTCTTTAAAAGAAAAACAGCTCTCTAAAACTCATTGCTGTAAATTTGCACGGGCCTTGGCAATGGATGTTATTCTTGTAAGCAGCTCCGTGTGAGGCTGGCTCTCTAAAAAACTCATAACTGTAAATTGACCATGCGTTGGCAATGAGTGTTATTCTCGTAAGCAGCTCCGTGTGACGCTGGCTCTCTAACACTCATTGCTGTAAACTGACCGGGGACTACCGGGTGCGTCAGCAATGAGTGTTGTTCTCGGAAGCAGCTCCGTGTGACGCTGGCTCTCTAACACTCATTGCTGTAAACTGACCGGGCGTCGGCAATGAGTGTTATTCTCGTAAGCCGCTCCGTGTGACGCTGGCTCTCTCTAACACTCATTGCTGTAAATTGCACGGGCCTCGGCAATGAGTGTTATTCTTGGAAGCCGCTCTGTGTGACGCTGGCTCTCTAACACTCATTGCTGTAAATTGCACGGGCCTCGGCAATGAGCGTTATTTCTTGGAAGCAGCTCCCTGTGAGGCTGACTTAAGGCACAACTTTCTTTAACCTTAAAAGCAAATCTTACCTGCCTTAGGTACCCAACATTTATTGGCCATGCTGGAACCACAGACTACTTTCCTCAGTCCTATTGAACCCCGCTGCCATTATCAGTTAGACATCGCCGATTGATCCACTGAAATGATATGGCGGTCACCATCAGACATGCTGTCGCCATCATATTCATTATTGCTGTGATTTCCGGGCACTTCAGCATCTCAGCCAATGGTCTGAATGCAGTCAACATCTTTCTGTCCAGTGCAGTGTGTCTTGCCGTCAGTGTTTTTATCGCGGTGCCTGGTTCGCTGACTGAGCCCGCTGCATGGTCAACTAGTCACGTAATCAGCCAATCACGAGGTCAGGTCCACGCAAGAGGCTATACATGCTGGCAAACCACAGAGCTGATGTCACATTTGTTCGTGCTAAAAAAGCTATAGAGAGCTTCCGCGACTGTTTGTTTACTATGAAGCCTGCATGCTCTTGTATGAAACTTTTTGTAAACCTCTGATCCATATCATTATGCTAACATCACACCAGAAACGTTGAGCCTATCACATTTTAATATATCAATCTTGATGAACAGAGGGCTGACTATGTTAATGAAAAGAAATCTTCACTGAGGACAAGGTAAAAGAAGTTGTTTTCGTTTTCATGCCAGTATCCTCTGAGTAGGCATTATGGTGTCTAAATTTGATCAAAAAACTTGCAACAACAACAACAAAAATATACAAAGCACGTCTACATGTTTCCAATCTCTTCAGAGCCCCATACACTCGGTTTTTTTTTTTGTCCTGGCTGAGAGAGAGAGAGAGAGAGAGAGAGAGAGAGAGAGAGAGTGTGTGTGTGTGTGTGTGTGTGTGTGTGTGTGTGTGTGTATGTGTGTGTGTGTGTGTGTGTGTGTGTGTGTGTGTGTGTGTGTGTTTCATCTCCGGCAGTTTGACACTCTGTGTTTGTGTGTGTGTGTGTGTGTGTGTGTGTGTGTGTGTGTGTGTGTGTGTGTGTGTGTGTGTGTTTCATCTCCGGCAGTTTGTGTGTGTGTGTGTGTGTGTGTGTGTGTGTGTGTGTGTGTGTGTGCATTCTTATGCTGAGATCACTACCAGCTGACCCACCTTGTGGAAAGTGTCCATGTGGTCAGTCTGGATGGAAGGGGCAGACACCATGCTATAGTCCAGCATGAACTGTTTCTTCATCAGGGGCGTCATCACTGAAGCAGACAACCGTTCACAATTGTGTCACAGCTTACTGCCGTTTTTGACTCGTGTGTGTGTTTGCAAAGTAAGTCAATATATTTCCAATATTGTGTGAGCGTGCCTGCGTGCGTGAGTGCGTGCGTGCGTGCGTGCGCATGTGTGTGTAGTTAACTCTCACGTTGGCATTTTCTATACAATTACCATAGGCAACGAAACTAAATATGGCAGAACAAATAAAAATAGACAAGGTATTTCTCGCCATCTTCGACGGGAAGCTGGTCGCCAAACTTCTGAGTCTGTGACGTGTTCATTCGCAAACAGTTGAAAACAGAGAGCTGCCTCTTTTGTCAATATGCTTTCAACCAAGTAGAAGTTCATTTTTGGGTTCATGATGGAAACTGCTAGTGTAGCATATTGTTAACCTCTCTATACTTATTTACACGTGTCAGGATTGAACAATCGCAAAAGTTGTTCACATTGACTTTGGCAAAAAAGGAAAAAAAATAATCTTCAGGCATTACCAGGATTCAGGCTCTTGCTCTTTAAATCGAATTCCCAAACTGAAATCATTCAACTGTAGTGTCTATATATCATCACATCAAAAAGCAGACGTGTCTCTCATCAGTGCGGATTAAGAAATAATAAACAAAGCGAAAGAGAAGCAATGTATGAAATATAGGATTTTTTATGTTAAATTACCCTTGACAAAATTTCTCTTTCACTAATTTTTTTTCTCTTTTTTTTTTTTTGTATGTGTGTTTACATTTCATAGATCAAAGTATGGTGGGTGTGAGATGTTCAGGAATTCGATAAATCACAAATACAGACAGAAACACCTGTGTGAATGCCGAGAAATTATTCCTTAGTGGCAGTACATTCACTGAGAAATGACATCACATGAAAGAAAAATGAGCAGGCGAGAAGACAAAACGAGGTGGGAGAGCGAGCAACATTCATAACACAAGACAAGTCAATAACACACAACCGAATTCAACTGATAACGAGAGGACGGATGGCCCAGTGAACTGACCTCTGACTTTCTTCAGCAGACTCTCGGCATTGTTGTCGATCAGCTCTTTGGCAGCACCACACAACCTGCCCGGGAGGAGGGCTTTCACACGCTTCTCCA
>JADBJO010000365.1:670000-682500 GCA_016801955.1 Conus betulinus | reverse complement strand
AAAAGTTAAGAAGCGGCTAAGAGTGGGTTGGGCGCGATAATTAATATTCCCGAATGTTAATGTGTGTGGATCCTGAGTGCGTGGATCATGCCAGTATAGTTGTATTCATGAATGCCAGTGTGTGTGTGTGTGTGTGTGTGTGTGTGTGTGTGTGTGTGTGTGTGGTGTGTGTGTGTGTGTGTGTGTGTGTTTCTCTGTGTTTGCGTGCGTGCGTACGTGCGTGCGCGTGCGTGCGTGCGTGCACGCGTGCGTGCGTGAGTGCGTGTGTGCTGTGTGTGTGTGTGCGTGAGTGCGTGCGTGCGTGCGTGCGTGCGTGCGTGCGCGTTGGTGTGTGTGGTGCGTGCGTGCGTGTGGTGTGTGTGTGTGTGGGTGTGTGGTGTGTGTGTGTGTGTGTGTCTGTGTGTGCGTGCGTGTGTGTGCGTGTGTGTGTGTGTGTTTGTGTGTGTGTGTGTGTTGTGTGTTTGTGTTGCGTGTGCGGTGACAGTGTGTGTGTGGTGTGTGTGTGTGTGTGTGGGTGGTGTGTGTGTGTGTGTGTGTGGTGTGTGTGTGTGTGTGGTGTGTGTGAGTTTGTGCGTGTTTATGTGCCTTTTCTTTGAATGAAAAAAGTTGACATTCTTTCATAATGTTTTCTTAAATGTCAGTACAAACCAATGAGAGTTAATATGGACAATAAATTGGTTTCAGTCAGTCAGTGAGCGTGCGTGTGTGTGTGTGTGTGTGTGTGTGTGTGTGTGTGTGTGTGTGTGTGTGTGTGTGTGTGAGTGTGTGTGTGTGTGTGTGTGTGTGTGTGTGGTGTGTGTGTGTGTGTGTGTGGTGTGTGTGTGGTGTGTGTGTGTGTGTGTGTGTGTGTGTGTGTGTGTGTGTGGTGTGTGTGTGTGTGAGTGTGTGTGTGTGTGCCTGTGTGTGTGTTTGTGTGCATGTATGTATATGTGTGTGTGTGTGTATGTGTGTGTATGCATGTGTGTGTTGTTTGTGTGTATGTATGTATGTGAGATGTATGTATGTATGTGTGTGTGTGTGGTGTGTGTGTGTGTGTGTGTGTGTGTGTGTGTCCTGTGTGAGTGCGTGTGTATGTGCGTGCATGCCTCTATGTGTGTGTGTGTGTGCGTGCGTGCGTGCGTGTGTGTGTGCGTGCGTGCGTGCACGTGTATTAAAACGTCCGAATGCGCGCGCACGGCGTGTGTGTGTGTGTGTGTGTGTGTGTGTGTGTGTGTGTGTGTGTGTGCTGTATCTGTATGGAAATGTATATGTAAATGGTATGTTGTATGCATGTGAAGGGAGGGGGTGGGGGGGGGTGTATGGGGGGGGGGGGGGGGGGGGGGGGGGGGGGGGGGGGGGGGGGGGGTGCGCATCGAGATGTTTTTACAAGCCCACTTGCAGCAATCAATTCTCACACTGGAGCTTACTGGGTCAAGCCGTAGCTCAAATGACCACTTTGACCGGTCTGATCAGGAATGCTCGCTCCCCCGTACGTGGGCTACCAGCGCATCAATGGCCTCCTGGTTGGCTGTAAGTATTAAAAAAATAGGATGGGTTACCGTGAATCAAGACAAAGGGCACACAACCCTCTCTCTCTCTCTCTCTCTCTCTCTCTCTCTCTCTCTCTCTGGTCTCCCTCTGTCTGTCTGTCTGCCTGTCTGTCTGTCTGTCTGTCTGTCTCTCTCTCTCTCTCTCTCTCTCTCTCTCTCTCTCTCTCACACACACACACACACACACACACACACACACACACACCGCGCGCATAGAGAGAGAAAAAACAGCGGTCTTAAATACACACGCAGAGACCCTTAAACACACATGCGAGCGAGCAAGCGCGCGCACAGACACACACTCTACATACAAACTCTCTCTCTCTCTCTCTCTCTCTCTCCCCCCCCCCCCCCCCCCCCCCCACACACACACACACACAACACACACATAACAACATACATACACACACACACACACGCGCGCGCGCACACACACACACGCACACGCACGCACGCACAAACACACAGTCCAGGAACAAAACACTATCTCTCCTTCATATACAGAGAGAGAGAGAGAGAGAGAGAGAGAGAGAGAGGAGAGAGAGGACGAGAGAAGGAGAGAGAGAGAGAGAGAGAGAGAGAGAACCGTGAGGGGGAAAACCTTCTCTTAGGCTAAAACAGCGCTGTACCATAATCGAAAAGCATGCTGTGTGAATCTGGCTTGGAATCCTGGTTGGACTGCGTACACTTCACAGACACTGAGACCTAACAGCAGCGCCGACACCACAAACACACCAACATGCTGAACAACTCGAGCCACCTCCACACACTTAGCGCTGAGACTGGCTAGAACTGTAGACCTACTACCGAACTGATCAGCAAAGCCGAAAGAAAACAGCCCGCAGTCGTTTACTTCTGTCAAACTCAAAGATCCAATCATACGGTCTCTGTTTCAACAGTCGAGGACAGGTAACTGTCACCGAAGGTGGACATCCAGACTGTCCCTGACTTGTTCTTCCTCACTACTGAAGTCTAGAACAGGTAGGCCAAAGTGAGTGAATGCCCTTTGGGTGAAGTTCTGTGTCACTGTAAAGACAGTTGACTGGACGGTTTTTCCTCAACTGTGGGAGGAAAAGCAATTATCTTCCTGCTGTTGGCTTCCTGGGTAGAGAAATGGGGGTTCCCCTATGCGGAAAACCTAGACATAATGATTATGCCGCTAATCCAGCCGCGTGGACAAGGCGGAAGGGAAACCACCTGCCTGCAGGCTTTGTTTACTGGCAACGCGTGGATTGTCCACAGATCTATTTCTGGATAGCTTACGTGGAGGCGTTCGACTGAAACCGCATTGACAGTCGACTGTAACACCCCCACCCCTTTCTTTCTTTTTTGTTTTTTTTCCCCTTTTTTAATCTGCCTCTAAGCAAGCGAGCGCTTGTGTGTGTGTGTGTGTGTGTGTGTGTGTGTGTGTTCTCCATGATTGGGCCTTGCCTGAGTACGTCTCTAAACATACACATACTCTCTCTCTCTCTCTCTCTCTCTCTCTCTCTCTCTCTCTCTGTTTTAGTCTCTGTCTTGGGTGTATGCCCTTCTGTGCCTCTTCTCTCTGCTTGTGTTTTTCCCTCTCTATCTGTCCGTCGCCTCAGAATACATGTCTGTCTTTCTGTCTCTGTCTGTGGTCTACATTCGTTTATCTGTGTCTCTGTAGCATATTCATGTTTGCCTTTCTGTCTGTGTCCATGTCTGTAGCTGTAGGCTACATGTCTGTTTTCTGTCTGTGTCTGTCAGTAGTCTACACCTGTCTGTCTTTCCGTCTGTATCTGTCTGTTTGTAGCCTATTCATGCCTGTCTTTCTGTATGTAGCCGATATATGTCTATCTTTCCATCTGTGTCTGTCTGTAGCCCATGTATGTCTATCTTTCCGTCCGCGTCTGTCTGTAGCTAATACATGTCTGTCTTTCCATCTGTGCCTGTCTGTAGCCCATACATGTCTGTCTTTCTGTCTATGTCTGTCTGTTCTGTAGCTTTACATGTCTGTTTCTGCCTGTATGTTGCCCATAGAAAGTTTTGTGTCTGCCTGTAGCCCATACGTGACCGTCTTTCTGTCTGTGTCTGTCTGTAACATATACATGGTCGTCTCTGTGTGTTCTGCCTGTAGCCCATATGTGACCGTCTTTCTGTCTATGTCTGTCTGTAACCTATACATGGTCGTCTCTCTGTGTGTCTGTCTGTAGCCCATACGTGACCGTCTTTCTGTCTGTGTCTATCTGTAACCTATACATGGTCGTCTCTCTGTGTGTCTGCCTGAAACCTATACATGTGTTGTGTCTGTCTGTAGCGCATACATGTCTGTCTTTCTGTCTCTGTCCACAGCGCATAACCCTGCGTTTTTCTGTCTGTTTTTCTATGTCAGTCTTTCTGTAACCTGTACCTATTTTCTTTCATTGCATATATCAATGTTCATGTCTGTCGGTCTCTTGTGTAGATCTACCTGCCAAACCGTCCGTCATGTGTCTGTCTGTGTGTCTCTCTCTGTCTCTCTTTTGGTCTACATGGACTACCTTGGCCAGCCAAGAAACTGCCTGTCTCGACCCAGCCCCACGCAGAGAGGTGGCCAGTGTTATTGACACGGAACAATGTGTACCTCCCGTCTAGGAGAGGTTCGAGCCAAAGAGATGTGTTGGGAGAACCTGCTGTCTCAAACGCCAAGATCTCATACATACCTCGATACCCCATCATATGCCATACCGCACGGCGAGTGCGGCGGTCAGAAGAAGACTGCAGAGAAAACATGAATGTGAAAAGAAAACTTGAAGAGAAGTAGAAGATAGAAAAGGTCCATTAAGAAAGGCTGAAGATCATACAAATAAAAGGTGGGTCAGGCTTAAGACCTTCAACTATCAGACATGGAAAATCCTACCAGGGGCGTCAACTCCTATCACGTTGTGCTTGGGCGAGTCACCAACTTGGCTTTACGGGACATAGCCTAGAAGCGTTTTGGAAAACTAGCGTTCCATCACACCCGAGAGGGTGTTGAGCAGAAGGCTGCAGAGGCAACTGCTTCTCCAGATTTGGAACCATCCGTAAATATTCTTTGAAAAGATAGACATACATAACGAACTTCAGCTGGAAAAAAAAAAAAAGTCACGTAGTCAGAGAGGTGATGGAGCCTTCGCTTTAAGAGGTCAGATCAAAGCAGATCTCGACCACTTGTTCTTGTGACCACGTGTCGTTGTGACACATGTCGTTGTGACCACGTGTCGTTGTGACCAAGTGTCGTTATGACCAAGTGTCGTCGTGACCAGATCAAAGGGACAAGATCACAACATGTGTCACACGACACATGGTCACAATGACACGTGGTCACAACGGCACGTGGTCACAACAGCACCATGGTCACAACGGACACATGGTCACAACGGCATGTAGCCGCCCTTGACGATGTATGGGATTAAGAGTTTGAGGCAAGGTCTTGCAGACCCAAAGACAACACAGCCCATAGGTCCATTGAATCAGATCAGATCCCGATAAAATGGATTTTTTAAAAAAAAAAGAAAGAAAAAAAAAGGAAAAGAAAAAAGAGATTTTCTTATCGGCTCTCCAATCCGTGTGTGCAAAAACTCAAAGAATGTTCGTGCTTTCTGACAAGAAGTTTGAAATACTGCAACGTTTTAGAAGGAAGGGACTCATAACGTTGGTCTGACTCTCTTCACGGCTGGAATGGTGGAATTATTCAGACGAATTTCAGGGCCCGTAAAGTCCCTCTCGTAGGAGGCCTAGTGAAGATGGATCCAATGACTTTTGGTAAGCTGAAAAATGGTCAACTATTTTCCCTCGGGCCAATCGTGTATTCTTATCCCCACCAAGCTGGAGTCGATGTTGTCTGCCAGCATAGATGGCTCCAACCACACAAGAGTGCAAAATCGTCAATAGAGTGATGTTAAACCCACATAACAAATATGTACATGTTAATGCAGTAGTGCATGCATGCAGTTTTATGTGTATCCTTTGCATGCATATATTTCAAAGAAAAAGACAGAGGCAGACACAATAGGGGAGGCAAAGCACAAGTAAGAAAGGATCACAGCTCGGGATTGAATCCGAGTGTGATAAGAAGCACTATGTGTGTTAAGTAAGGAATGTACGTAATTGTGTGGCCACAGTGTGCTCGGGCTTGTGCACACTGTAGGTGCGGCAGCGCACATGCACGCAGCACGTACTATGCGATGCGGCAACGTTTGTGTGTAAACCGGCAAATGCGTGTGCCTTTTGTGCTTTGGGATATATGTGGGAAACAATTTAATTAATTCCTCTGGTTCATTGATAGATTATCTTATTAATTTACCTGTTTAAATTATTGACGTTTTGACGAGGCCGATGCCTTGGTATGGTATTCTGTTATAGAAATATGTTTTGTGGTATATCACAGATTCATGGGGACCTCAGACTTTGGACCGAGAGTTTTTGACAACGTTGTGTTTTAATGGACGTGCGAGAATTAAGTGGACAGGTAGTGATGAATGATGCATGAGCAAACAGGAAAGCACATCGAATTGTGTGCAGGGTGGAGGTGGTTCCGTGTTGGCAAAGTGTGAAAATTTAAGGGACATGATCTAAGGAAAACATAATGACGACAGCTTGTGGTCGAGGGTGAAGTTGGGACGGGCGTTGGGGGTAGTGGTGTATGTGTACGCACTTTCTCTGGAAGGCTACAGAGATCGTAAAAATACAGTCTGCCCATCACGGCTGTGAAGCCTATCCCCGGAAGGTATAGGATTGTTGATTAGGGAGGGGATTCCTCTTGTCACTGGATTTACCTAAACGTCTTTTCAGAGAATCTCATTTACACTTTCATTATTTCGATGGATTGTAGGATTTATATTAGGTGTAAGGGAAAGAAGAACTCCCTTTCAACTGACATTGTTAAAACAGCCCGATTTGTACCATTTGCAATAGTCATTCAGTGGATATGACTTTTTTATTTTTATAGTCGTCAGATCTGAGCCACTTTTTACATTACCTCAGATGCCGCCACTAATCGGATCGATTATATGTTAATACTAGTGACACCTGTCAACATTATCCATTTGACCCATGTGATCTATCATAACCCCGGGATTGTATTTATATTCGAGGTCACCCACTATCACTTTGGACTTTACTATAAGCCCCCGTTCAGTAACGCCATCTACACAGTTCAGATCACCCAGGTGTTACCAGACAACACACACACGACGCCAAACGCGACACAAAGATGGACCAACTAAACCATCAACAACCATGAACAAACAACACATCACAAACAATTATCACGTGTGCAATGAACATATACACTTATACGTTATCATGAAAAGCAGCTGATCATGTGTCAACTTCCTATTGTCACCGTTCAGTCATGCCCTTCCTCATAGGAAACAGAAAAGCACCCACCACCCACACACCCACACACACACACACAACAGCCACAAGCACCCCCACACCCACCGACACACACTCACGACACCACATACACACACAGCAGCAGTTTCACGCAATAGACAAGAACATAAACAACCGTAGGCACCGAAAGCACGCTTGTAGTAACGTAGGGCAACTGGATACGACACACCGACCTGGTCCGTGCACTAGCATGAGCAACGGCGACCCTCATCTAGCGACACCAACAACAAGACAGGGGCTAACCACATGCACTAACGACGACAAAACCGAAGTGCTGCTAACATATGCATGACAGGAGTGGTAGCACACACAACGCACTACTTGTCTTAACAGACACACCTGACATATTAGTGTATGCCCTAACCACTCCACTAATCACAAACACACCACCCACAACACGCCCAAACACTACCCCAATTTGTCAAGCCACACACACATTCCGACATCAACTCACACATTCCTTACTGCAACCACCTCATCACCAGCTGTCCACTTCCCAAGACCACACACGCAACCAACAATCACCTGCAAAGACCACCCATTCGAGATGATAGCATCCGACAAGTCATACATGTCAAACAGTTACAACATAAATATACAAGTTCACAGTGTGGTGCACAAGCAGATTGCAAGACACAAGAGTAACTAGTCAAGTAGGCACAGTCAGGAGTGGGGCACAACACAAGGTAGTAGACTGCATTAGGAGAAGAGCCAACAAAGCGCAGTGTGCAGACCATGCAAGTAGGTAATCAAGGAGGCACACAAATGGTCAGGGTTTCAGTCTTTGTAGTCAAACCCTATCTGGTTTGCTGTTTTATTGTTAAGGGTAAGTACAGGACAAAGACAAATATACATGTAAACGGACAACAATATCAAAACATGTTCTTTTTATATAAAATTATATTTTATTTGC
The DNA here is from genome assembly GCA_016801955.1 of Conus betulinus. NCBI lineage: Eukaryota > Metazoa > Mollusca > Gastropoda > Neogastropoda > Conidae > Conus > Conus betulinus. The sequence continues at coordinate 674,679 of JADBJO010000365.1, read as the reverse complement.
TAAAGAAAGACAAACTGTGAAAGGATACAAACGGGAAAAAGGTATAAAGTATGTATTCCATTCAAAAGATGTATCAGCAAAATCCTGACATCGTTTCCAACCACTTCTAGTAACAGCCTATTCTGTTCGTTGTTCAGGAAATGGAATGTTTAACTTTAAGTATCAACATCAGCATTTTGTTTGACAATGTTGGAAAACACTCATATAAACACACACATTATCCATTTAATACTTATCATTCTTCTGCTTACAAGTAGTCTGAAGCTGCAATTAAATGTTACTGAATCTCGCAACAACGACAAAAAATTTACATGAAGACAAGCAAAAATTCAGTGGGGGAGTGCTTAGATCATATATTGTATTCTCATTTCTGTCTTTTAGAACCCATAGTACACTACAAACATCATGAGAAGATATAAGTTACACACAGATCTACGAGCAACACTGCCAAAGGAGGGTATCCAATCAAATAGCAGTAAGCAAGAAAGGGGGATAAATGAGAAAAAAGAGAAAACCCATCATCATTATCACTGGCAGTCATAGAGATGCCTACATTGATGCAATTAATATTTGTCCATTTTTGACAATTTGTGTACAAAGTTTTGTTTTCATGGAGATGCCTACATTGATGCAATTAATACCTGTCCATTTTTGACAATCTGTGCACAAAGTTTTGTTTTTCACCAGGGTTTGATTTTATTGCACCGTCTCCTGACTTCTTTTTCCGTCACCTTAATCCTCTCCTTCCATCCAGAACCCTGCAGTATTGTGTTGGACAGTTTAGTGGATTCTACCATGTGCGTGTAAAAAATGATGTTCTAACCCTCGCAGGTGCAAGTAGCTCTTGATATGACTCTCCATGTGCAATGTTCATATGATTGGAACATGGCATGATTAGTAAATACAAACCTTTAAATACAGTCACGAAGATATTTTGTACACATTTCACGTCTGGATCTTCTTCTCCAACTCTGCTGTCAGGGTCTATGTTTTGCAAGCAAAAAAATAGATTAAAAGAAAAAAAAAACCCTAACGTGTGCATGAGTGTGTGTTTGGGTTGGTACTGACAAGTCAGGCCCTCCAAATGCACTCCATTTTTGCCAGGACTAATGGTGTTGGTGCAGTGCTTTGTTAATGTCATAGGTTTTACTCCTGGTCTAAAAAATTATCTCCCCTAGCTATTGGAATGAAGTCGCCATCTCCAGCATGTGATTGTTGATGGTGATGGATTACTTTCTCGTCCTAAGAAGACTACATCACAGTCTTAAAACATTTTCAGTCAGATGTGAAACAAAGCAAGACATGACCTTTTACAGGAGCAGATGGAGGGAGTCATCAAATCTCATTACTGCTTAAAACAGGGCTTCAGCTGAAAAGACAAGACAAGACAAGACAAAATTCTTTGTTTACAAGAACAATAGATAAGCACCATGTGCTTTTTTGCATCCAGTCCTCGCCCTGAGTAGGATCAACAATGAACTAAAACTAGAACTAAAATAAGATACAGAAAAAAAACTAAAATATAAAAGAAAAAGTAAAATGAAAGAGAAAGAGATGCAGGAGCGAAAGGAGTGCAGGGAAGGGCGAGAGAGACAGAGAGAGAGGGCGGAAGGGAGGGAGGTAGGGAGAGGAAGAAAGAGGTGAGAGTGGGGTGCGGGAAAGAGCATGTTTAGAACAATATGACAATAAAAAAAAAATAAATAAATCAAATGTTCATATCCTTTTTAAAGGTGCAGTAAACTCAAGAAATAAAGTAACGGTTCATATTTTGTTTTGATAGTGCAGCGACTTATAATTACAGAATGCTATAGATAACTTGATATAAGACCAAGATCTACAATCGTTAGACAGCTCAGACTGTGTTCCAATCAAAAAGAATGTCACAAAGAACAAAAAAGCCAAGGCAAGCACAATCCAAGACAAAAAATGAAAAAAAAAAGGCATCTGACAGAAGAAAAAAGATCATCAGTCGATGGCTCTCCACACAAAAAAGCAGCAAAATGTATCCTCTCTTTCGGAAAGGTTACAGAGAAAAATATGACAATATGACTGTCATATGGTAAGATTTTTCTTAAAGATACATTGATTCATAAGTCTACTGTACAAAATGTAAAAGTCTATTGTACAAAAAGTATGTGAAGGCTATCTGTAATGCCACGGTTGCAGAATACTTGTTCCTCACCATAAACAAATATGGGGTGAGGCAAGGCTGCCTTTTGTTGAGTGTTTTGTTCAGCATCTTCCTTCGAAAAATAATGATAGATACTACAGATGAACATCAGGGGTACATCAGCATTACACCTCAGACCATCATAGATGTGATTCAAATACCATACTGATGGGATGGCATGCATGTAAGATGAAATTGTTCAGCTGGTCAACCATCTCAATGCTGCATCCTTCAAATACAGAACAATGCATATCAACTCAGAAAAAAAGAAGCTTGTGGCTATTGACAAACAGAAACAAGCCAACTTTCAAATCATCGTAACATTTCTGCCATTAACAAAAAAAAAATGAAAAATAAAAGCTGAGATGTGAAAAAGCTGTGCTGGGTCAATCAAAATGCAGTGGCCGGATCTGATCTCAAGGTATACAGCAGGTCAGTTCCAACCATCAAAGCATCCTGTAAACACACACACACACACACACACACACACACACACACACACACACACACACACACAATCAGAGACAAACATGAATTTTCTGACAGTGTCAAAATGGCTCCCCCCCCCCCCCCCCACAAAAAAAAATAAATAAATAAAAGTGTTACAATATAACCTACACACACAAAAATTAATGCAAATATCAGTCATGCTTAACTGTCTGTATCTATGCATGTGTCAGGCAAAACACATCTGAACAGAGCAAAACCTAGTCTTAAAGAGATGGAAAGTTTAATGTGACCACTGACCTAGTGCTCCCTTTCATCATCTGTGGATGGACAGAGAGGAAGAGAACAGTGCTGTATGGATTCTGGCCAATGCACCCCTCTTTTCCTGCCCCCTAGCCTATTTCATGACGGTATGCAGCAGGGACTAAACCCTTCTATCTCCATACTTCTGTACTTTATCATTTTTTCAATTAACAAAGCAACTAAAAATATGCACAAAACTAATCCAAAGCTAATCAGTCACACAAAGAAAATTCCTTATAAAGCAAGTTGGTTCACTACAAAGTGCTCTTTACTCTTCTAAGAACAACCCAGGAATGCTCGATAGTTTGCTGTCTTCATTATGATACAGTTCAAGAAAATCTAGTCCAGTGAACTAGGAGGGAGTCTTCTTTACACTGCAAATAAATCACATCGAGTGTTTCTTGATTACTTGATGAGAGTGCTTCCCTGTAGGAAAGGTAAACCAAAAAGATTTTACAAGACTGGAAGTCAGTCATAGTATTCTGTATGAATTTGATACAATACACTTTCATTCAAATATCTAGCTGTGTGTACTATCATACAAGGGCAATACTTCTATAGCTGAAAAGATTTAATTCCACAATCTAGCCAGTTTGTCCTAAGTAAGTGAACAAAAATGAATTTTATGTTTTTAGTGCAAGCCATGTGTAGATGGTTCTTTTCTGTTAAAGATGTTTGAGGCATATGTGAGTGTGTGTACAAAACTTATCATTTTCATTTTTGCACATGGGAATGTAATCATATTCGTCCATGTAAATGCAAGCTATGACCAGTATGTACATGTAAGCTGAAGTTCGTAGCAAAGCCATGATACAGTGATGACCTAGCACAATCAGACCAATCGGTCATCTGTAACATCATTCAAAGGTGCCAACCCATACTGCCCTCTATGACATCCACACAGCCTCAGCACAAATAAAACCAGACTTAGCTCTAGCCTTAACCTTGGTCAGCGGTCGATACAAACTGAACCTCAGGACAAGAGTGAAACATGCTACTTAATTAAATGAATGAGCTATTAGGTCAACAGCAAAATGTTCAATTCAAAGATTCAAGGTCAGCGTTTAAAGCATGCATTTAAGGCTCCCAGACTGACACTAAAATGTGCAATTCAAACCTCTGAGACTGACACTAAAATGTGCAACTCAAACCTCTGAGACTGACATTGAAATGAACAGTTCAAAGCTCTGACACTGACATTGAAATGAACAATTCAAAACTCTGACACTGACATTGAAATGAACAATTCAAAGCTCTGAGACTGACATTGAAATGAACAGTTCAAAGCTCAGAGCTTGACATTAAAATGTGAAATTCAAAGTTTGACGATAATATCAAAATGTGCAATTCAACGTTCTGACGACAATATCAAAATGTGCAATTCAAAGTTTTGACGATAATATCAAAATAAGCAATTCAACGTTCTGACGACAATATCAAAATGTGCAATTCAAAGTTTTGACGATAATATCAAAATAAGCAATTCAACGTTCTGATGACAATATCAAAATGTGCAATTCAAAGTTTTGACGATATCAAATAAGCAATTCAACGTTCTGACGACAATATCAAAATGTGCAATTCAAAGTTATGACGATAATATCAAAATAAGCAATTCAACGTTCTGACGACAATATCAAAATGTGTGCAATATTCAAAGTTCTGATGATAATATTAAAATAAGCAGTTTCAAAGTTCTGACAATAATATTAAAATGTGCAATTCAAAGTTCTGACGACAATATCAAAATGTGCAATTC